>CM054115.1:189042547-189627547 GCA_028673005.1 Tanypteryx hageni | reverse complement strand
TGCTCTTTTATAAAGTCTTTTTAAGAGCAGTGCCACAGTCGAGCATGACGGACAAACATAGCTTATTATATAATGAGATTACCCAGTTATTTGTTTATGAATGCATATTAATAATTTAAAAAATTGCAATGCTAAATCAACAGCTGTGAAATACTATCAAAATATACAATAAAAAACATAAGTTAGAACATTAAAGTTTATGAATATGATTAATTTGATAAAACAGCTTAAATTAAAATATATAAACATGAACAATTTTAAAGGATTAACAACACAAAATTAATAATAAAATGAAACTTTCTTACCTAGTAAAAAAGCTGCCTCTGACAGAAAGCTTTACGCCAGCAATTACATGATCCTGAATTAAGCCGCTAAGTGGTGTACCATCTTTAGGCACAAGGTAATGTTGGCCAACAGAGGCTGAAAAAATTCAATTCTTGGTTTCAATACATCAGCAAAAAATCTGATGCGTCCAGCATGTGACTTTCTAAATACCGAATAATTAATAATATGATTGCAACAGTGCTAGCAAGTTGCTCTTGACAACGGCATCCTCAACAATAAATGTCAGCAATTTCATTAGTGAATGAATTTTAAGCACTTTGAATAATTCTCAAAATGAAAAATACTTGGAATCACTTTTTACATTGAAAAACAAGTAAGATACCTTTGCTAAAGCAAGAGGTCGAAGCATGTTTTCTTAAAATATTTCAGGATTCTGGTTTGCCTCACCCTTTGAGGATAGAGCAACTGCACTATTGGTATGTAGATTGTCACTATATCTTCCCATCCATGATACAGTCAACTTCGGTTATACCAGCCTCGGTTATAACGGATCTTTGGATATAACGGATTTTTTTCATTCCCCGACCATTTTACTATGCTATATCACTGTAACTACCTCGGTTATACTGGCCTTCCGTATAACGGATCTTCGGTTATAATGGATTTCTGCAGCATTCCCTAACATTAATTTTACTCGTCTATAAGGTTTTTGACACTGGAGTTGTGGAATTTTCCCGCTTCCCTCTTCTCCGGCCTGACTCACTGACCTCCTCTCACCCCTTGCTTTTGTGCCATCTTGTGCCCTGCTACTCCGGCACCTGCGGAAGATTCCGTGAGGGCCGAAATGAATATGATGATGCGGGCCATAACATCCATGGTGGCATCCATCGAGAAGTTCTTCCCGAGCGCCTCCCACCCCTGTATCGTACCCCACTAGTAGGACACGATGCAGGTGTAAATACGGAAAATATCACGCGAAATAGAGAGAGGAAGTTAGTGGAATGGACCTGCCGCTTCTCCAGAATGAGTGTGAGGTGTCTCTCCCGGAGAAGAGACAATTAAGCTATCGGAGTAGGCTGCACACGTCGCACATATAGATACCCTTTACCGATAGTACTTACTTAAACTTAAGTGCAAGATGAGATTTTAATTTAATAGAATAAATGATAAATTGATTGCATATGTAATAAAGGTACATACGCTCAACTACTTTTTCTTCTGCAACTCCTTTTGTCTCGTACATAATGATTTTGATCAACAGAGCAATACCAAACTTCCTCTGTTCTACTATCCATCATTTCCTTCTCTAGTTGTGGCCATTTAAGACCAAGCTTACGAAGAATATGTTTCTCTTTTCTCGTCCGCTTCAGTTTTTCCTCATTTTCTTCATTCACGAATTATTTTTTCTGTGGGAGGTGGACCGAAATGATGTGCTGATGCTCGGTTTCCGTCTGTTTTTGCATATTGAATCACCTGAAGCTTATAGGTAATAGATTGTTACTAATAGTGTATGCATATATTTTCATTCTTGTAGCCATTGCAATCTCAATATAGGTAACGTTATTTATCCTAGATATGTATAAAATATTTGACATCTACATGAATTCTACTGTTCCGTGGCATTAATTAATTAATTAATTCAACGGGCTCTTTTGCAATTAAAACATCACAAATGTGCCGAAATTGCAATCACTGTGATCGGACATGTATTAAAGCATAATAATGAAAATGCATCCTTGGAATTCACATTGCATAAGGCATTGTTGCATAGTATATTAACTAAAGTTTCACTATTAATTATAAGTAACATATATTTTAATATTTTTGCCACATATGACTGCCAATTATTCCATTTTTGGGATGTGTTCGTTAATGTTAGTATTGAGAACAGTAATAATCTTACCTTAGCCATATAAGACGCAAGCTGATTTTGGGGTTAATTTTTCTGAAAAAAAGTGCGCCGGAAAATATGGTAATTTCACCGAACCTTGGATATTACGGATTTCGGTTATAACGGATTTTTGCTGCCCTCCCCTGGCGATCCATTAAATCCGAAGTTGACTATAACTTCACTCATCTAGCTTCAGTAGTTTGGCTACAATACCATTATAAAGTTTTGGATTTTCCGACTTTGAAGCCACCTAGTGTAAAACTTCTGGACTTTTTATTATTGTTAAGAGCTATCTAATACAAAAAGAATTTTCCAACTATCTCTCATAACTAAAAATTGATTGACCACACAGAAAGAGCAATCACAGCACATTTTTGCTTTTAAGAAAACATGCTAACAATAAGTAAACAAAATTGTTATTTGTTGCTATGGGTATCAAAATACTGATGCACAGCATCAAATTATCAGAGAAAATTTTAATAGCACTTTGATAAAAAGAAGAATAATGGAAGCAACTGGGAATCATTCAGGACCCAAGCCATACTAGCCATGTATGCCAGCCGCTCAGCCAAGTCGACAACTAGCAACAAATTTACATTCAAGCCACTTATGTGACACACAATATTCTTGCATATTTTTGAGGCTGATTTCTCGAAAGCAAGCTCCCATTCACAATAACACGAGTCCCCTTATCTTTTATATAGAATCACCTGATTAGTTTTCATTTAAATCTGTGACTCGAGGGTTGTAGTCTCTCACTGTAAGTGATGAATAAGAGGTAGGATAAGGACAAATTAAAATTAATTACCTAAATTATATCCTTCACTTCTACAGATTTCACTTTGAGGGAAATGTGCATTCATTTCATCTCCGTCAAAATCAGCATTATAAGATTTGCAGTTGGCATAATGTAACCGGAATGTTTTATCTATGGAGAGTATTCGAGCACGATGAGCCATTATACTGGGACGGTGAAGGGTTGGCTGCCGATTCAACAGCATGATATCACCATTGCATAGATGCCTATACACCTGAAAATTTAACAACAAACGTATTATTTGGATCAACTATTTTTTTACTGACACTAATAAATAATTATAATATTTAACTAACCACTTTCAAAGCACTAGATGAACCTTTGTCAGATGGAGTTAAGAGCCTCTTGGCAACTCCTCTCCTTTGCCTTATGTCATCAGGTTTTAATTTGTTAATACTACCATCTTCATTCTGAACCATATTGGCTCTGCAATAAACAGATTATATCTCTCATCAAAATACAATAGAGATTTGCCTGAAAGTGGCAGTTATTACATGTGACATACATAAACTGAGATGGTGATTTTAACCCAAGTTTGTAGACTAAAGTTAATGCAGGAAAAGGGAAAAATTTTGAAAATCAAAATTGATGCACAGGAAAACCTTGTTAATACAAACTTCAAGGGACCTAAGTTCACTCACTTTGTAATAATGAGGTTTGTGAGATGAACATGTCAAAATCAGGTTTCTAATTTGGTTTCATTTACTCTAATTAAACTTCAATTTGCCATTTTATGCGTTTTTACATAAAATAAATATATTCATGAATATAAAAATAAAAAAATAAATAAAACTTAATTCTGAAAGAATGAAAATCAGTAGAATTCACAATTAACAAGGATTACTACATCAAATAAAATTTCAAGGTAATTGTTAATTAAAACAGTCAAGGTTTTTTACAATAAACATTAAGGATTCATAAGAAATATAGGATTTAATGAAGGATTAAACAAGCAATAGAAGGTACTCTTATAATTTTGAATTATAAACAATAAAGATTAGTTTAGAATGAAAAAATCATATCAATACTTGTTTATGGGCTAATACACTGGTTGATTTATACTCTTCAACATTCAACATTGATAATGTTGGTAAAGGAATGTTAAATTGTTTTGTAATTTATGTTTTGGTGCACTCCATCTTATCAACTCCTTCAATGATTTTGATTTTAGTATCCAAGCGTAATTCGTTTCGTTTTTGCTTTGTACCCATGTTGAATAGTGGCAATTTTCACTTTTGATGCAAACAATGTTTAATTCACTAAAAAATAGAAGTGGTTCAAAACGTGAAAATCTCACTTGTACAACATAACTCGGTTTCAAAACATTTACACTGGTCTACATATTATGTCGATGCTCGAGATGTAGTGCAAATAACAAGTGACCTTGATAGCTAGGTATCGTAGCGTGATCGCCATACTTTGTACTAACTGTACTGAAAAGTATGGTTATACCACCCATGGAGCAAACACTGACTTTGTAATACATAGTAACCATGTTTTTTATTAAATGAATTTTTAACATGAGAATGCCTATCCTTTTTGAAAGGAAATGAGATCTACTTTGTATAAATGAGAACTCTGTATAAACCGATATCGTATTAATGAGGTTCTCCTGTATACAAATTGCAAAATGTATCTTCTCCAAGCCAGTTTTTTATAGTAAAACTGACATTTCCCGCCAGAATGATAGCAAATTTCTAAGCAGCATTATCTATCAGGATCTTCCTTTCTTAAGAACCCCATACACATTGATATTTGTCTTGAGACTTGGTATCAGGAACTTGTGCCAGACACAAGTCTCAGAGTGAATGAATCTACCTCATGAGATTTCTCTGTCTCATTATTGATCTGTCTCCTGTCCCGGACCGAGAACCTTGAGACTGATACAGACACAAGTTTCGACGTTTATGGCGTCATCTCCCAACTAGAACTCTGTCTCCCATTCACTCATTCTGTCTACCTCATAGTGTTCAGTAGTGTGTTTAGCGCTGTTTTTCATTATTATTTACTGCATTTATTTACCGTTTTAATTTTAGGGAATGTTGGAATCATTCAAGATGTTGTTGAGATACAAAGTTAAGATAGCAAATTGTACAGATAAAAGAAATTAGGTGAAAGCTGTAGATATAGTTGGGAGAGAGAGAATTTTAAATGAAGCGATAAAAAGACAAGGAGTACAGTCAGACCCCGATTTCGTGCCCTCCTATATAGTGCCACCCCTACATACCGCTCAAGAATCATTGTAAACTTATCTTTCATGTTATGATTACATAGAGCAAGCATATTCCTCGATTTACCGCCACCCCTGCTTTAGTGCTAATTTCAGCAATGGACAAACGGTGGCGCTAAATCAAGGTCTGACTGTATATGTCAAGAGGGCAGGAGTGTAATCGAAGATACACAGATTAACCTCTTGCATACTACTTTACACAGCACTGTGCAGGCTTTGCTGCCATATAGCATTATCTGGCACAAAGGCATGAAAAGATAGCAGAAGGCATCCAGCACTGGATGGTGTTGCCATCTATGTAGCACAATGTGAACTATGTAGTCAGCTTATCCTTGAACATAGCTACGAGTGTAGCTTGTAGCATTGCTGTTTGGTAATGCGCTACCACTACGAGTCAGACTCATTGTTAGGACATAAGGGGTTCAAAAATAGAGGTAATATGGTTTGAATATAGCCAAAATAACTAAAATAACTATAGAGAGATGAAGGAAAGGATTTTTAAAGGACGAACCAAAGAACTATCATAATATAAACAAGATGATACAAACAGAATTAGTAATTCCTACTTTCCACTTAATTATTCCACAATAAAACTTTTTAGTTTGGTGATCTCTCAAGGTGAGTCGCAAAATTGTCTCACTGTGTGTGGGCATCTTGAGACTGAGATAAGTTCTTGAGACCAAAGGAGAGGCAAGTTCCTGACATTAAGTCTCGAGACAAATCTCAACGTGTATGGTGCTTACACACTACACAGTTGTACAGCCTCAAACATCAGACTTCTACTACACAAATACAAAACAATAAAATATTTTCAACTGAAACCTCTCAGTTGTCGAACATGTCAAACGCTGGGCACAATAGCAGATTTGAAATAAGGCCAACATAGGCAATGGCCTAAAATGGCAATGGCAATAAAAACAGGATTTCAGAGCAGAAATTAAAAAAATTAATATTACGCAAACTTTTGATGAATTTAACTATTATGAACTGCAGACGGATGGATGGACAAACAAACCATATACACGAGTGATTATTTTTAAAAAAATCGCCAAAAATGGGGCGGGAAAATAATTTGGGCTTGGGGCGGAAAATTTCCAAATCTGCCACTGACTGGGTATTCAGGAATTTTTTTGCTGTCTGACTTTCAAGATGACCTAAGTTAAGTAAATATTCTCTGTAAATAACAGGGAATTTTATAGAAACAAAGAAAAATCTTGTAGCTCAATTGTGGATACATTTTTAAACAGGGCCCAATATTGTTGTGTAGATCTGTAACACATCTAGCAAAAAGTTCCAATACTACTTTTAAGTTCGTTTTTCCAGTATTGTATGATCTCTAGTTTTCCAACACACACTTTGTCTTCCAGTACTTGACTTTCACAGTTTCAGCATCATATCAAATTAAGATCGGCATTGTACGGGTGCTTTTAAATTTCACTGTTGCCAAAATATATTTTTTATATATATCAATATTCAAAAGTTTCATTGCAGGCATTACACAGATTTTTCATTTTTTCGGATATTTAGTTTAAAATACATTACATGCATTCAGGTATTACATGAGCAAAGATTGTACTCAGAATTATTGAGTAAATTTGAGGGGCAGAGGGAAAATATGCAATTTCCCATGACAGCAGTTATTTATATTTTTACAGTAATTATTACGAAAAATAGCTAACAAATCACAAAATGTCACAATGCAAGGTAGTTTTTAATCTATTAGTAGTAATAGGAAGTGATTCCCATACAACAAAATAAAAAATATAGGTAAAGTCTAGAGATCACAGATAGAATTATAATTTGTAGAGCATTGCCATACCCAAATATTCGCCTTTGCTGGCGGCCACCTCAGCTGATAGAATGAGCATGCTGGCTTTGCAAGTATGCTTAGAAATTTGACATACAGTATTAACTTGCATATAATCCACCCTTTCCCCCAAAATTTTCATCTCCAAAATGAGGATGGAGCTTATATGCGAGGAAACAAAATCGGAAAATCCAAAATGTGAGATAATTGTTGAAATTCACTATGACTTCGCTAAATGGCTGGGTGATTTAAGGTGCAGTATGTGACATATAAAAACATAACATAATTGCTGAAACAAATAAAAAGGAAAAGAAATATTATTATTGATGACGGATTTAAAGATGTCAGTGTTTGCAGGCGATCACTATGGTAGTGCCAGAAGCCTGCGAGAAAAATTCCATAGCTTGACAGATATCAAGGCATCGTCACAGTTTAGTCTCATATTCCAATAATTCCAGTGTTAGAAACATTTCCGTGGCATTTGTTTTGGTTCGAAAGTCATTGTGATTTTTTGTAGCTTTCTACGTTCAGCATGTTTGGATAAAATGCACATTCCGAGATTTTCAGTAATATTGTACTTTGTATCCCACAAAATGAATATATTGCCGATTGGTCAAAAACAATTTATTGAAATACTTGATTATTACAAAGAATGCCAATATTTACTTATATTTGTGTACAGCTAATGATACATACGTCTGACAATTAAATAACGAGACTGGCAACAATGCAAAGTTTGAGTCCGTTTGAGGTTGATGGCGAGTGCTGCCCTCTTTAGGTACATGCCAGATCTCAACAATATAACAAACTTGTTTTGACAGCAATAGCGAGTGCAGAACTGCAGCTCTTTTAATGAAGTAGTGTTTGGATAGCTCTTCACGAAAATGAATGAGCAACATTTTGAACAACGGATCAACATTAAATTTTTGGTCAAACTTGGAAAAAAAACCAGCCGAAATCTTTGAAATGCTAAAGCAAGTGTACGGAGAAGAGGTTATGTCAAGAGCGTGTGTTTTTGAATGGTGCAAACGGTTTTCTGAAGGAAAGGACAAAGTGGAGTTTAACAGTCATTCTGGGCATCCTACAACATCAAAAACTAACGAAAATGTGGAAAAGGTGAGAACTCTAGCATGGAATGATCGACGACTCACTGTGAGAATGATTGCAGAAGAACTGAATATCAATAGAGGCTGTACGTTTGATTTTGACGGAAAATTTGGGGATGAAGAAAGTGTGTGCAAAGATGGTGCCCAAAAACCTCACTGACGATCAACTGCAGCGGAGGAGGGAAGTTTGCGCTGATCTTTTGCAACGAATAGAAGATAATGACGAATGGTTGAACCGAGTCATTACTGGGGATGAAAGTTGGGTTTTTCAGTATGACTCTGAGAGTAAGCAGCAGAGCATGCAATGGAAATCTCGAGGTTCACCTCGCCCCAAGAAAGCACAGATGTCAAAATCCAAAGTCAAGATAATGTTGATTTGTTTCTTTGACCACAAAGGGATAGTGCACTGAGAGTTTGCCGCACCTGGTCAGACTGTCAACCAAACATTTTATCTCGAAGTCTTGAAAAGACTGGGACAGCAGGTTCGTCGTGTGAGGCCAGAATTGTTTCCAGACAAGTGGATTCTGCACCATGACAACGCGCCTTCACACACAGCACTTTCCGTCAAGGAGTTTTTGGCGAAAAAATCGATTGTGACCCTAGAACATCCAGCTCACTCACCAGATCTTGCTCCATGTCACTTCTTTCTCTTCCCTGAAATGAAGAATCACCTCAAGGGATCACATTTTGCAACTGTAGAAGAGATTCAAAAAGTTACGATGGCCATTCTAAACAACTTGCAGGAGGACTTCCGGAGGTGCTTTGAGAATTGGTAACAATGCTGGCATTCCTGTATAGCTTCAGGGGAGAATTACTTTGAAGGAGATAACTTAAGTTTTGGATAAAATTTCATACAATGCTGCCTGTAAGTACAGTCCCGTTATTTAATTGTCAGACCTCATATTAGTAATTACCCAGAAAGTTTTATACCTAATCATGATTTTTGAAGCTCGGCTTATTTTAGGAATTTTTTCCCCCTAGATTCAGTCTCAAAAACAAGGATGCAGCTTACATGTAGTGGTGACTTATATGTGAGTAAATATGGTAATTGGTGAAAAGCTTACCCAGGATGAATTTTTGGTCCATTAACAATCATTCTCCTCAATTCTTCTGCATTCCAAGGAGTGACAGGGACTGGATATGTTAACTTCAGAGCAAATTCTTTTGGTACTCCAATCTCATCAATATCTATATTAGGATCAGGAGTGATGACTGTTCGAGCAGCAAAGTTCACTCTCTTACCCATCATATGCATTCTAAATAAACCTTCTTTCTTCTCTATGACCTGATTTGACAGAAGATTTGTATTATGGATTAAGGTAACCATATATTTATGGTAGTTATTGCTTTTGATAGACATTGTTTTTAGATCATAATTTTGCCTATCTTTTAAGCTATGAGAGGAATTTGAATAAATATTTATTTGGAGTCCAAAATTTC
This sequence comes from Tanypteryx hageni, assembly GCA_028673005.1. Classification (NCBI taxonomy): domain Eukaryota; kingdom Metazoa; phylum Arthropoda; class Insecta; order Odonata; family Petaluridae; genus Tanypteryx; species Tanypteryx hageni. Next base: position 189,617,971 of record CM054115.1, on the reverse strand, counting down.
AACAAAATTATCTATCGAATTTTAAAAATATTTTGAATTAAAACTGATACACAACTAACAAACTCCTGAATATGCTAGCATGGAGATGGGTTCCTATGCACTTTAAGGTACCCAAGATTTTGATGTCAATATTTATCATTCCACTAAGTAGATTATGTTGATATTTAGATTCAATACATTTTTACAGACAAAAAGATGAAATAATGCTAAATAATACTATATAACATTTTGTCTTTAAAAAATTAATTAATACTTTGTAAACTATCTTTTTTATATAATTACTAAATGTCTGTCTGTCTGTCCTTTATCTCTTGAACAGTTTGTCATAGAGAAATGCTGTAAATGCCATTTTGTTTCTGCCAACTAGGAGACTCTAGGAAAACTATTTTTGTTTATTTAAGTGTTCCAGGTTTGACTCCAGAAGGCAATTATATTTTCCCATATGTTTACACAGAAGTTTCGATTTTTCAAGGCACAAGGTTTTTTTCCTTCATTCATTAAAATACCTAAATACGGTCGGAATTTCTCCATTTTGGCTTTATTCAATGGCTAAAACTATAAAATATTTTATTCTTGTTAGATGTTATGTTATGTTTAGATGTTACATGGAAGAATTTGCCAGAAACACGAGTTTCTTTCCGAAATTTTATGGCTTTTTCGTACTCTTTCCGGGTGTTGCCAAGGCGACTCGCATTGTTGCCTCTGATTGAATTAGCATCTATCAAGCCTTCAAATAAGATGTAAGAATTGCCTTATTGCTTTGCGCTTTTTATGAAGCATTGAAATTATAGTTGCAGCAACGTCAAACTTAATAGATTGCAATGTTAATAATTGCAGATAATTATTATTCAGTAAACTGAGAGTGGCCTGTGGGCATTTTTAACGATTGACCAAAAGAAAAAAATCTTCTTTCTTTATTTCAATACTGGAATGTTACCTTTTTTGTAAGGGAGAAGCAGTTAAAATTGCACATATAAATTATAAAAACAAACATGAATTTCAAAATGTCAGTTGTCTAATTTTATAACAAAGTTGTTACCTGTTTCACTCCTAGTGCTGCTGCACCACTGGTACTTTTATTCATATCTTTATCCAATAAATGGTCAACATTTGATTGCAGTTCCTCCCAAACTCTATGCAATTTTTCCAGATTGTCATTGCCTTTTAAATGCATTAATACATCCTGAATAAACCAAAGGACTTACAATTAATAGCACATTAAATTTAAAACGAATGAATACTGATACACGGGATTCAGTTAAAAGATAAAAAGACATTGGCCCTACCTTGGCTTCTTTGGACAATCTGTCCATGTCACCAGTTTGAACCACCTCAGCTAAAGTCATCATAACCATAGAATCTTGGATTATGCTCTTATATGTTGATGCATTGGGCGGTTCTATAATCTGATTATCTCTGATCTGAATCTATAGAAAGGAATGTCAAAATTAAAGATTAAGGATATTACTTTAAAAACAACTTTACTTTGAAGAAAGCTCAAATAATTAATTTTGATTTACATTATCTCAAATCGAATTCTATAATAAAATTTGAAATTTACCGGTCTTGTGCATGGTGGAGTGACTGTAACTATATCTATGAAGAACAAATCAGTGGCATATTGGAGATCAGTGTTTCTCAAAACAGGAAAAATTCCTTTGAGAAATTCTTTTTCCTTTTCCCACACTAGTCTCAAATAATCTCTGGAAAAAACAAAAACACATTACAGTATAAAATTGACCAGGGGAACCATAATGTTGAGGAATTGCACCTTCAAACAAACTCAGATAAGCTATGTGAAGAAAAATTCTTCCTTAACAACAATTCATACATTTTAACTTAAAAATTCATCACAGTTTATTTGTTTCTTTGCAATGACACTAAGTATTTCTCTTCCCAAATGGCATGTTAATAGTGTCATGAATAGCACATATTGAGTTGCAGAGTAGAAGGTTTCATTTCAGTTTAAGTGGCAAGAGTGAAAATGCATAGCAGAGCGCAAAGATGGATTCAATAAGAAGTACATTAAAAAGAATTTTGGAAAATATTATAAAATCTACATTGAATATGAAATTAAATTTTTATATTTAATCTACATCTACATCTACAAGTTACCCTGCAATTCACCAAGTTGGTGGGTGGCAGGGGGTGCAATGCACCAATCCTACCTAAAGATTGTCTAACGCAATTCGAAATTTCCTATTGTGATCTCTTATTGTCCTCGGAAAGAACGAGCCTAGATAACGCTCCGTCCTACAATCGATCTCACTTATTTTATCGTCTCGATCATTTCTACCTATATACGTCGGTGCCACAATTATTCCCACTACCTCCTCTTTTAGACATTCTGACCTATATTTCTCTAGAAGTTTCAACCTTGAGTGCAATCTACGCTCCTCCAGTGATACCCAGTTCAAATCGCTCAATAAAGAGGTGACGCTTTCCTTATGTTCGTACTTTTGTTTTACAAATCTGGCTGCTCTGCGCTGTACTCTTTCTAGTTGAATTATGTGTCCCTTCTCGTACGGATCCCATATGCTCGCTGCCTATTCCACTTGTGGTCTTACCAGTGATAAGTAGCATGTTTCGCGTACTTTCTCTGTAGTGTTCCGTACTATTCTACCTATGAATGCCAGTTTCTTGTTGGCCGCGCCTATAACTCGACGAATGTGCATGTCCCACGAAAGATCTCGACAAATGGTTACTCCTAAATATTTTACATACTCAGCTTGTCGAATACTCATTTCATCTATTTTATATTCGAAACCTAAATCTTTGTTCTTACTTTTCCAGAACGTGACTGCGGCACATTTAGTATAATTAATTTCGATTTGCCATTCTTTGCACCACGCTGAAATGGCTCTTAAGTCTTCACACAGAGACTGATGGTCCTCCTGATTTTTTATTTCTTTATATAGAACGGTGTCATCGGCGAAAAGCCTAATTTTACTACGAACAACCGAGCACATATCATTTACATAGATTAAGAAGAGCAGAGGGCCCAATACACTTCCCTGAGGAACACCCGAAGCAACTTTAACGGGGGACGAGTATTTCCCATCGATGACAACTATCTGTTCCCTATTCGAGAGGAAGTCTCTCACCCAACCGACAACTTTCGAATTGATACCACATTGTCCTAACTTCGCAATTAATTTCCTATGAGATACTTTATCGAACGCCTTCCTGAAATCAATGAATATGGCATTAATGAAGAAGAACAAAGGATGTTTCTTTACTGACTCAAGGGACTTATCAATAAAAAAATAGTGATGATACAATCTTCTAACACGTATAGGATTAACTTGTCTGAATTAGGGATTTCAATGAGAAAGCTCTGATTAAAGCTTCATTAAGTAATTAGAACTGATTTTACACTTTTATTATTGTGGTCCAAGATATTATAATTAAGTCATATGAAGTTCAAGCAGTAATATACATTAAGATAGCTATCATAGCCACAAGCTGTAATTAGAGTTTGCGAAACATCTAGACATTTCACGAACTGCTGACATGCTGTAATGAATTATTTTTACTGCATCTGTCCAAAATTTTTAGATGGTTTGTGAACTGCATAACACGATTTGACACACTGAAATGGAATATCACAGAAGATTAACCCCTTGGCACAGGACTCAGTACATGGTACCGATGCGCCTGATGCCCCTATTCGCTGGAGTCGGTACCATGTACCGACCAGTGCCCTATCCTATTTAAACATTTTCTGGGCCTCTTTCCTTCGGTTATGTGAGATACAATGGCATCCTTTGTCTTCTAGAAGGTTTCGGCTTTATAAACAACTACTTTGGTTACATGATTTTGCACTCAGAGCATTTAAAAAAAATCTTAATCTTATCTTATCACTCCTTGAGCTAGCCTTTAGGCTTGGCATTCATTTCGAAGCTGTTTATGCTTGCTTCCCATCTGTTTCATCTCACTCTTAATGAAATACTGGATCAGCATTTCTTCTCATAGAGCCAGCCATATAGTTCTCAGTCGAAAGCATTCTTTTGTGAGTGGAAGTATGAAAAATTCTCTCTTTCTTAGCCCTATTTCAAAAGGTATGGCTTCTCATAGTAGTGAACATTTTCTGGATGAAGAAGTAATACAATTTCTTGTTGAAAATGAAGAAGATAAATTTTCTAATGATTCTGGCAGTGATAAATCCAGTGAGATCGAGTTGGACTTTACATCTCATGACCTACCTCAACAGTCAAAAAGTGAAGACGAAGGTGATGGTCGTCCATTGAGTGAGGCTTAAGTTTATCCAACTTCTTGGATTTTGTCAGATATTGATGAAGGTAATATTCTGCAAAAGTTTCCCTTTGTTGGTGAATTTGGTCCTACTTTTCCTATTGCTAATGCTCTTCAGTCTTTCACAAACATTTTGGATGCACACCTGATTGAGATTATTGTTTTGGAGACTAATAGGTATGCAGAAAATTATTTAAAAAATAAAAAGCTGTCTTCTAGATCTCGACTAAATAAATGGGAACCTGTTTCTTCATCAGAAATATATGTTTATTTGGGACTAATTATATTGATGGGTATTGTACAAAAGTCTACTCTTCGTTCTTACTATTCGAAAAATTCACTTTTGGAAACAACTATTTTTCCTAAAACCATGTCTCAAGATAGGTTTGAAAGCATCTCAAAAATTTTCCATTTTGTTGATAATTTGAAAATCGTAAGTTACACAGGCAATAAGAAACTTTTCAAAATTCAGCCTATTATTGATTATTTAAATTGTAAATTTAAGGGTATCTACTAGCCAAAGGAAAATATTGCTGTAGATGAATCTCTTACACTTTGGAAAGGTCGTTTGTCTTTCAAGCAGTATATTCCTTTGAAATCCTCAAAATTTGGAATAAAAACATTCGAACTTTGTGAATCTGAAACAGGATATCTTTGGAGTTTTATTGTTTACTTCAGCTCAGATTCCACAATTTCGGTTTCAGAAACACCAGACGGACTAAAAACATCAGCAATAGTTATCAAATTGTTTGAACCTTTATTTAGAAAAGGCTATACGTTATGGATGGACGATTACTATAATTCACCAGATTTGGCAAAATTTCTGTTAATTCATGGAACAAATGTTGCTGGAACTTTACGTTTGAATAGGAAAAATGTACCATCTGAAATAAAATCTGCCAAATTGAAGAAGGGAGAACAAGTAGCTAAAGTAAGCAATAAGGTTATGGTATTGAAATGGAAGGATAAAAAGAACGTAGCATTTATATCAACATTCCATTCCAATAATTTTCAGGAAAAGGATGATAAATTTAAACTGGTTTGCATTTTAGAATACAATAAAGCAATGGGGGGAGTGGATCTGAAAGATCAAAAACTTCAGCCTTACCTCTTAGAGCGTAAAAAAAGTAGCAAATGGTATGTAAAATTGTTTAGATGCCTTTTGAATGTTTCGGTACATAATTCATTCATAATGTATAATTCTCGTCAAAATAAGATGGACCACCTGAGCTTTCGTTTAACTTTAATCCAACAACTTCTCGAAAAATATGGGAGTGTATCAGAATCGCTAAGCGCAGGAAGGCCATCACTAAATCCGTCACCTCGACAGTTATTTGAGAGCCACTTCATTGAAAAACTATCAGCAACAGGCAAAAAATCTAGATCACAAAGAAGATTTGTTGTGTGTTCTGCAAAAGGGAAAAAGAAACAAACGGTGTATTGGTGCTCTGAGCATAATGTTGGCCTGTGTTTGGAAGGTTGTTTCAAGATCTTCCATACGGAACAGAATTTTTAGAAAACCCTATGATTTGAGAAGCATTTATATTGGATTACACTTGGATAAAAAGTAAGTAAAATATATTTTGCATACATAAACAATTTTTATTTAAAACTGTAATTTCTTGTAAGATTTAAATATCATTTGATCGAGAAAAAAATCATAATATACGATGTTGCGCAAAGCCGTGATTTTCGACCGGCTTGTGAGGGGGGGAGGGGGTTGCCACAGCGAACGTGGGAATAAACCAATACCACTTAACCAAACTTACCCAACCCGGAGGAATGAGGAGGTTGTTATGTTATAGAAGAGAAATACTTAAAGGAAAACCATTAACCAACCAACTAATTACCCAATCTGGGAGGCCTAGTTGGAATATGCTGTGGGTCGAGTAGTTGTATGCCCTGGGAAGAATACATGTATGCTGTGCCATGTGCAGTTCACTGTGTGTAACAAATAAGGCTTTTATCTAGTTACTTCTTTTTAATAACAATTTTTTAGCACTTTTCATCATTACTGAAAAGCACAATTATCTTCATGATGTCCATCCGTCCATATCAGGGAAGAATTGGCTGAACCGATTTCAACCAAATTTGCTAGATAGAATCTTCACATAAATAGATGACCAAAATGACATACACCGCACCTCGGTTATAATGCCATTGGTTATACCGCAGATTTGTATATACCACGTGTCTTCCTTCCTCTGTTTCTTGGAAGGAAAGTCATGTCATATTTTTAGGGTACTTAAGGGGAAAACAAGAAAAAATTGCTAACTTTTCAGAATTGATTAAATAAATTTCTTGTACTGACTTTATATCGTTTCCTCTATTTTGTTGTTTGTATCAATTAAAGAATTTTAAAAAAGAAGATGTATGCACTACATGCTGTATTGGAGAATACGATAGTGTCCTCGGTTATACCGCAGTTGTCTTATAATGTGGGTCACAGATCCTCTCCAGAAACCCACGTTATAACAGGGGAGTGGTGCATTTGGACCGGATCCACTCAGCAGTGGTGCCACAATTGCAAAATAAAACATTTCGGCAATTATGAATTGGGAAGGAATTGACGAAACAGATTTCAACGAAATTTTGTATGAAGGTGTGCAACATAATAAAACAAAATCAACATGTTTAGTTTAGATATAGAAAGCAGGGCTGCCACAATACAAGTAATAAAAAAGTTCTTTTTAGAAGTATTTGTGCTGAACTGTCCACATCAATTTGAATAAAATTTAACATTTATAATGTACACATATATACAAAACCATAAAATGGGACAATTGGCATTTTGTTTTAACTTTATCGGGACAATGGAATACACAACTAAAAAACAGAATGTTCCCGTTAAAAATGGGACGTATGATCACCGTAATATATAATAATAAATAAATAACTAAAATAGCATATTTCAACTGGGTCGACTAAATAGGGTTACCACAATATCAAGGTTAGAATGTTTCTGTAACTATGAATTTGGAAGGTATTGGCTGAACAGATTTCAAAGAAATTTCATTTGTAGGTTGAGTATAGAATTGGAAAACGAAATAAATATGTTTAGAATGGATCAAAAAAGCAGAGTTACCACTATATAAGGAAAAATAATTTTCTGGTTTAACCTTTTAATTGCACAATTACTCTTATAATTTACCTCTTACAGGCGCATTTTTTTTTAATTTTTACTGTTTTATTCCCAATTGATAGCTTTTCTTTCTTAAATAATGGGAAAATTAAATTAAAAATCTCTTATTTCGAAATAAAGTTTGTATATGGTTTTGAAATACGAGTTGCAGGAACGTAATTCTACATATAATGAATTAAATTGTTCAGTATTTTTAAAAATTTTTATTTCATATAAATCATTTCATGCATAATAAATGGCAAATCCAGCAGATATAATAAATGATATAAGGAACGTTTAGGTTCAAAAATGTATCTTTCTGTGAAAATCCTTAAAGCACACTCTAACACAATCTCACTCTACATTCCCTACACCAAGTGTTTACCAAGTTTCTCTTCTTCTCCCTATTCTGCGTATTTATGCATACATGACATTGCCTCTGTGGCTTGGCCTTCCTCTCAGTCAGCAGCAGGAACTCCAAGTAGTGTAGTAAAATAATATCATTTCCTAAGAGTCGATCTGGTGCATAGTTTGTGGGAGTAGAACGGCCAGGGTGGGGTTTGGATAACGTTCCGTATTTTTCAAGACTTTGGCCTACGACTTGAGACTGAAAATTTTCAGTGATATTCTATTTATTGCCAGTTTTCACAGAATAAAAATGGTATGAATTTAGCATCATTACATCAACTAAATGGAAAGACATTTTTTGTACCATTTTACATATTTTCTCATGCATTCTATAGACCTGATTTGCATGTCCGATTTATCAACTAACTTCATATTCATAGTGTAGTCACAAATAGCATCAGGCTTTTTTATGCGAATGTTATTTATATAATGCCTTTTATCACTGTCAATCAGCTTCCCTCTGCAAACTGCCGTAAGCATAGTGACATCTCGCTTATGATGTCATTTGAGAGCTAATATCTTATTTTATTTTTTCAAGTAATAATCTCCAGGCCTGCACTTTTCTATTCATTCTAACTGTACCACATGACCTTGTATAAATTTCGAGCAAATATTTGCAGTCGTGGACTAGTGTACCAATTATCAGCGTACAGTATGTGCCCTTTTTCTATATTTTTCCATCATTTTTACTATGACAACACCAGAAATACCCAAATGACTTATTATTGGAATCTTTGTCATTTTTCCAGTATAAGTAATAATATCCAACACTATCTCAGTTTCTCAATACAGAAAACAGAGAACTTTACTCCATATCTGTGCTGTTTTGAGGGAATGTATTGCCTGAAAAGCATGAGAAATTCATCAATGACAAGTTTCTGAAAAGGATGGCAAAATGAATTAAATTTATCTTTTAGATAAGTAAAAATGTAATTAATTTTATGCGAAGGATTCTCAGCAACGCATCCTCAGTTTGCGAAGTGTAAAAAATGGAGAATCACATTAAATCTGTCTCTCGACATATATTTGCCGAAAGTTGTAGTTTCAATAAGTGAATCTTTTGACCAATACTCTTCCAGAGAATGTTTATTTACATGCGGCATCAACAAACTAAAAAAAAACAAACATTTCATTTGCAGGATATTCAAGCCAACGATGCATTCGCGAAAACTGCGTAAGTGACTCTGAAGAAATGCACTGCACTGCATAACAATTGGTTTCACTCATTGTCAAAGAAGCCTCAATAGTCGAGCACTTTGTTGTCTTCAGAAACAATAAAGTTTTCAGTTATTCCAACATCAGTGTCGTCAAAATTCAACTCATTTGATACAAAATTATGTCCAGATCTAATAATAATAATTTATTAAATGCATACAGGCATAACCCCATTTACATGCATTGTAATAAAAACAATAAATAGAAAGTTGCTCAATAACAAGTAAGCACAAAGACTACACATTTACAATAATTTTAATAAAAAAGTTTTGTAAATTTGTTTTTAAAACACCCAGAGGAATCATTGAATACATCAATTTCGTCAATTTTTTTTAAACATCATTCATGGATCTTATGATCCTAGTGACAGTTGAGTTCTTACATCCATCAACTCTGCCAAATGGCACCCTGAAAAGTGGAGTATGCCTGGATCTTCATAATGGAGTATTAAAATTAACTACATTTAACAAATTACTACAGCCTACTATTCCAGTTACAATATTCTGCAGAAAGACAATATCAATGGCTTTCCGTCTGACATGCAAAGGAGTTAACTTAAACCCTCTACAAAGAGTAGGATACTGATGCCTATGGAAGGTAATCCACTCCTTCAGACACAACCATTTAACAAATTGCATCTGGACTTTTTCCACAGCATCAATGTTCTTTCTGTGGTGCAGATTCCAAACTACCGTGCCATACTCCAATACAGGCCTAACAATGGCACAAAACGATTTCACAAGTGCCTGAATTGAAAATTTTTCTAGGAAATTTCGTTTGATAAATCCCAGTTTTGAACAGACATCATTTATGTGAGTGTTAAAACTCAATTTTGAGTCAATAGTTATGTCTAGATCATTAATAGAATCGACACGTTCCAGAATAGTCCCATCCAGGTTATAATAAAAATTTATGACATTATTCTTTAATGAAAAAGAAAGAACTTGACACTTGGATTAATTTGGAAATAATTTCCATTTGTGGCCCCAGTTTGCCAGCCGATCAAGGTCTTTCTGTAGTTGAACACAATCGGCCAGAGTAGCAACTCTGCTAGAAACCTTTAGATCATCTGTGTAGACTAGAGTTAGTTATACACATTGGCAGGTCATTTATAAAAACGTTAAATAGAAAGGGATCCAAGATAGATCCCTGAGGGACACTGGATATTACCTCCGTAGAGGGAGAGAGACAAACATCGATGTCGACTTTTTGTGTCCTACCCTTTAAATATGAACTGATAAGTTTTGAGTAAGTTGCCTGAAATACCCAAGTGCTGAAGTTTACGCAAAAGAAATTCATGATCAATTTTGTCGAATGACTTAGCGAAGTCAACGTATACAGTATCCAGCTGTGAGGAGTCCTGGATAGTGGATGACATGTCATTAACATGCGAAACCAGGTTCGTGATGGTAGAGCCACGTGGAAGAAAACCGTGTTGCTTATTGGAGAAACTCCCTTTACAATGAGCAGAAAGTTTACTATGTATGAGTTTCTCAAAAACTTTAGAAAAAACTGGAAACAATGACACTGGATGATAGTTTTTTACATCGGATTTGTTTCCACTTTTATAAATGGGACATATCATCGCGTTTCCACCTTGCAGGAAAACATTGAGTAGATAAAACTATATTGAATAAACAAAGAAGAGGGTGACACAACTCTGATGCACAAGCTTTGATGATTGGTATTGGTATGTTGTCACCACCAGGAGACATATCGCTTCTTAAACTTTTAATGGCATTCATGACTTCCTCACTCGTGAAGTACACTGAATGCAGGGCATCGGAAGTATCAGTAGCATGCAATGGGTGTTAGCTACGTATGAACCTTTCGAAGGAACACTAAAAAAAGGTTGAAAAATGCTCTGAAAACAAGTTACAAGCACTCTGAACGTCACAAGCGACTCGATTTTTGAGAAAAACTGAAGGGGGAATGCGCCTATATTTCCTTTTTATATACTTCCAGAAAAATTTTGGGTTTTCATTCAGAGAAGAATCTATGTCAACCAAATACAAATTGTACTTTAAAATTTGTAAGTCTTTAAAAGTTGAATGCTTAAGTGAAAACTCCAGGTAGTCAGAATGCAATTTCTAACGTTTCCATCTACGGAACTCTCTCTCTTTTGATTTCAGAGCAGTAATTAACTCATCATCATACCATATAGGGTATTTAAGGAGTTAGCCTTCAATAATGGTACACAATCGAGCACACATGCATCGAGTAGAGAATAAAAATAGTCACAACATTCATTTACAGATTGAGTGGAATTGAGAAATACCCATGGGCAGTGAGTTAAAATTTCTTTAAATGCGTCAAATCTTTTCCAGTGATATTGAATTTCATGAGATTTTTGGACTTGATTTACAACGTCAAATTTCAATTCGCATAACAATGGCACATGATCAGACTGCACATTGGTGCTGTCAGAAATATTCGTAACATTAGGTGAAAGAGTAGTAGTTTTCCCACTTCTATAAAAGATAAGATCAAGATAATTTCTGTTACATGCGGAGAAACTAACAAGCTGCGATAATTTAAATTCGTTTACCCATTCCAACACAGTGTTCATCTGGCGGCCATTATTTCCTCAAGGGGAACTAGCAGCATTACCATCATCAGTGAGCCAAGATATGTCGCAGAGATTGAAATCGCCTAGTAGAATGAGTGTATCATTGTCTGTGAGCTCCTGTTGAATTAACTCGAGGGAGCTGTGGTGAGTTTCAAGGTCGCTGTTGGATACTGGAAGAGGGATGTATGCAGAGGCAATGAGTAACCTCGCAGATATCTTAGGGTTTAAGCGAGACTTGATGACCACCACTTTGCAATCAGCTTCATGGTCACTCCTGTGGTGGGAAGGTATTTTCACTGACATGGGTGCCAACACACCGCCTCCCTTCTTAAACCCACGACCAGGCACACTATTCCTATCCCTCCTAAATAAATTGTAGTGATCACACAAAATCTCACCATCGAACACTTGAGAGGTTAGCCATGTCTCTGTTGCACAAATAACATCAGTAGAGGTTGACAAAGTGGAGAATGCCAGATTGAAATCCACCAGCTTATTCCCCACAATGGATGACATTTTGGTAGTAAATGCTCACATTTTGAGGAACAGGATTCAATTCCAGATCACCACAGACGTACAAGGACAGAATGATGAAAAAAACATTTGAGGGAACACGGAATGTATGTCGAAGGATACACGAATCCCGCTTATGGCCATTGAAACGCTTGGAGTGATACTAAACTGAACTCCGAGCTTCGTCTTCCTCATCAATAAATGTTTCATAGGATCTTCCCTTATGTCTTCACTATCATTACTAACTTCAAAATCTGATGCTGAAAGATATTCTTCTTTATCACTGAGTTTATTGAGAACAATTCCGATTTTGTGAGCAGAGAAAGAACATTCTCCAGAGCAACTCTCACGCGACGTAGTAACATGCCTTTCTTTTTGCATTTGTAAGCATATTTGATGACAGTAAAAGGGAAAAAAGAACTTGTATTCATCCTTACAACATCTAGGTATCGGTTCAGGAATTTTCAAGAGGCTAACTTTTCTAAGCAAAGAAGGGGAGATGAAATCGTGAATAGACAATGGGAGCAGTTACAGGGTTAAAAGCAAATACATAAGTATACGATTATTCTACGGCAAATTTGACGAAAAGCATTTCTGTACCATGGTAAACTGGTGTACATCCCTACTTGTTCAAGCTTTGCTGAAAAGCACTATTATCTTCGCGATGTCCATCTGTATGCATATGTCAGGGTAGAATTGGCTGAACCGATTTCAACCAAATTTGGTACATAGAATATTCACATAAATTAATGACCAAAATGGCATATTTGTACCAGATCAACTCAGCAGGGGTGCCACAATTGCAAAGTTAAGCTTTTCGGTAATTATGAATTTGGGAGGAATCAGCCAAACCGATTTCGACAAAATTTTGCATGAAGGAGGCATGCAACATAAAATAACAAAATATGTTTAGTATAGATATAGACAGGAGAGCTGCCACAATACAAGGAACAAAAAATTTCTTTTTACACATTTATGTTGAACGGTCCTCATCAATTTTAATACTTATAATATACACATATATACAAAACCATATTAGCATATTTAAACCAAATCAGTCAAACAGGGATGCCACAATGACAAATTAAACTCTTTCAGTAATTAAGGATTTGGAACAAATTGGCTGAACGGATTTCAATTAAATTTTGTATATAAGATTTGTACAACATACCATAATGAAATCAAGATGTTTAAAGCAGAGCTAAAGAGCAGGGCTATCACAATAAAAAGATAAATAATATTTCTTTTACACGTAGAGAGAGAACTGACCGCATGGATTTTAACCCAATATGGTATATATAATCTTCATATAAATAAATAACCAAAATAGCATATTTCAACTGGATTGATTAAGCAAGGATACTACAATATCAATGTTAGAATATTTCTGTAACTATGAATTTGGAAGGTATTGGCTGAACCGATTTCAGAAAGAAAGAAATTTAGTATGTAGGGTGAGTATAGAATGGCAAAACAGAAATAACAAGTTTAGATCAGATCTAATACGCAGGGCTACCACAATATAAGGAAAAATAATTTTCTGATTTCAAAGCAAATAGATTAGTATATGATTATACTATGGCGAATTTGATGAAAAGCACTTGTCCCACAGTAGGCCTGTGAACACCCCTACTTCTTGTACTCATATAATGATATGATAATAAATCATTATCAAATCTACTACAATTTCATTTTTGTTCTATTATATTGCACCAATTCATTCCATCAAGTGTCCAAAAAACTAGCCAGGTGGTGTATATTCCATTCCGTGTCAAATCACATTATGCAGTTCACGAACTGTCTAAACATTTTGGACAGAAGCAGTAAAAATAATTCATTACAGCATCTGTCAGCAGTTCGTGAAATGTCTAGATGCTTCGCAAACTAATGGGGGACTGTCAAAATAGTTAATTATGCTTTTTTTTAAATTCTTTGTAATTGACTTAATTACTCCCTGTGAACATTTTTTTGTTAAATCGCATTCATTATGCAAAAAAAATATTTAAAATAACTCTTTTAAATATCCCGCGAAAACAGCATCCTGGTTGGAAAGAGAGTAGTCAGGGGTATGTGAAGTCATCGCATGCCTTACGACCGTGCTGAAAGCAGGTGGTTTTGATACTTTGTTTTCCTGATATCGTAGCTAAAATGGAGAATATGAAACTTAAGAAGGGTTATAAGTAAGGTCTGGTACCTCAGTGCTTAAATACAAGGATTAAAACCACGAGAAAATTGTTCTTCACGCTACCAAGCCCCTTGGGAAGAAATAAGAAGCGGAGAATATTGTGGTTGAAAGCCATGAGGAGATATGCATCTGACATACCAGAATGTACAACTGCATTTGTCTGCGAAGATCATTTAAATCTAAGTACTAGTTATATGTATGTACGTTATTTTATTGCTTCGTATTTTAGTTATGACTTATGTCGACATTACATTGACATGATGCATATATTTCTGGAGAACGATGAAAGAGTAAATTATATTTTTTTTTTATGTTTCAAAGATTAGCATATATATTTTAACAAAACCTCCATAATGTAATATACCTATTCTAAATACGCAAGATCAAACTTACGGAAATCTTTGGGCTATGGGTTTATTAAGCAAATAACTACTGTTGCAGTGCATATATTTAAGTACCAAGTTTTTAAGCAAATACTTTTACAAATGTTACATATTTAGTTCTGTAATTTAAAAATTTTAATAAATTTGTTTCCATAATATCCACGACAGCATGGTATTTTGAAGGACCATGTTTTCCTAAATGAGGGCAGTTATGACACTCCACAGGCATGACTAAATCTTCTTCTTCATCTACAACTACACTCACTTCATAACCTCTTTATCTTATTCTGTGTTCAGGGCAAATCTTGCCTTTAACAATACATATTTTTCCTTCTCGCTTCAGTTTAACAAATCCAACAGCATCACTAACACAGTCTTTCCTCATTGACCTCAAAGGGAGAAAAAAGCCATAAAAGCAACAATAAAATTCATAACACATACAAAAGAGACATGCACAAACACTTCTCCAGTTTTTCTTTTCACAAGTATAGGTAATAACTAAGGCAAATAGACACTTAAAACAACAAACTTCACCACATTTCCTATAGACAAGACAAATGGAAACTAAGTTTACTCAGATTAATTTTTTATATTTGTCAATATTTGACCTGATGATTATGTAAAGGCAGATGATGGTGATTATTCACCGAAACCGGTCGAGTTTTACTTAATATATTTTGTGGTAATTAGCAAAAGTTTAATATAAATAAAAAATACTATCTATCATTGTTCATGTTATTTTATTGAGGAATTCCACAAAATCTTGGCGCCGTCCATTACCTTTTGTATACTTATCTAACTAAATTTTACTTACTAGATACTAGGACAGCAAGGGAAACAATACATAAATAAATATTCTATAATATTAGCGAAAACTAGAGTTGTTTTATTCATTTAATGTGGGAAAGCTGTTTTAAGACGTCAATCTATCTTTTACATAACTTCTGCGTTTCAGTCGAAACAATAGTACTATTACAATAACTGAAACTAAAAGCGCTACCTTGAACTTGTTTTATCAATTAAATGTAAGGGGCCATCCTTAAATGATGTCACAGCATTTTTGGGATTTTTGACCCCCCCCCCCTCCGTCACAAAGTGTCACATAGAGCTTCACCCCCCCCCCCCCCCTCCCATGTCACAAAGTTGTCACACAGTCCCTTAAGAAAGGAAGATTTTTTGTATATAACTAGAGTTAACAGACTTCAATTGCTAAAAACGAAAGACGTATTCAAGAAGAATCGGTTGTTTGCAAACTGGTCTACAGTGTTTGATTGCCATTGTGACGCAATGCCATGGCAAGTGGCATGGGTGTGCCGGCCCTTGCAATTGTGTCAAATTTTACCCTTGAACGATGAAATGTCAATATATTGGGCCAAGGGTCTAGTGGCAGTAATGGCCGCTGTGTCCATGTGTAAAAATGCTCCCATGTATTCAAACATTAATGTATATACTGACAATATGGCTGTATTAGCCGCAGTCCAGAAAGGCTCTGGATTACTATTTTCATGTGATATGTATATTGCTTTGCTTATGCTACTAATAAAGGATTCGTCATGTAAGGTGACCTGGCGGTATGTTCCGACAGCGACCAATCTGGCCGATTGTCCTTCCCAGACCATCCTACCTCCCTATGCCATCTCGGCCGGCGATTGGCTCACTGCGTTTGGGGTGGTATATAGGTGGGATGGAGGTCGGTCAGAGTAGTCAATGTCGGGGCATGCCGCGAGCTCAATAACAGTCAAGGAGACTAGAACATAGAGGAGGACTAGAACACCAACACAATAACAACTTAAGCTGATAATTAAGTATACAGCTTAATATAATAGTTATTGGAGTTTTTCTGTGAGGTTTAGTTTTGCATTATATTTTTCAACTGTTATTTACAAGTTTCCACCAGAGGGCCAGTGGCAGGAAAGATGAGTAAAACAGAGAATAAATAAAAGTTAGTAAATGTCACTTCAAGAAAATTAAGGAAATAAATCACAAGATCTTGGCAAAAATCTTTACTTAATTTGTGACATCACATTGTTTTACATATACTCCCCCCCTTGTCACAAAATGTCACATATTCCCAGACACCCCCCCTCCCCCTTAAGCGTGACATCATTTAAGGATGGCCCGTAATACAAACCTATCCGCCTTCACTCCATGCATTTCAACATCTGAATATTGCTCCCTACAACTTCCAATGTACTGTAAAAGCATGTACGAATCAACATTGCGCAAATTATCAAATCTGGCTACACAAAACCCTTCAGATGCCATTTTGCAAAATACAAAGTGAAATAAATGCAGGAAGGTGCAGTACTTCTACCAATATTTCCTCTAAGACGGATTATAGAGGAAAAGAACAGAATTATGTCTTTCGAGTTTCTACTTCTATATCGACACAATGGCTTCTAGCATGGAGCATCGGCTAACATGCTTTTGGCATGCACTGACGTCACTTAACACTTGGCAAACTTCGGCTACCAATCGGATGTGATCAGGTTCGGCATTAACTCGTCTGTTTTAAATTGCCTTTTAAAATAAATATCTGTTAAAAATTTAACAAAAAAAACTTTATATTTGCCTATAAAAATAGCCATACAATACATCTTCATAAAATTTTCGGTAATTCCTGATATTTGACAGTCCCCCATTATGGCTTGTGGCTACGACAGCTGTATCTATGTAATCTACTAGACTGAATGAAACACAGTTCAAGATAAATTTTTAGAATGATTCTTGTTAACAGATCCAAGAAAGAATTTTCATATCTAGAATGCTTACTATGACTATACTTTTTAAATTAAATTGACAAACCTGATCTTTTGAGGCATCATCACAGATTCACCAGCTTTCTTAGTTTTTGGAGTAACAGGTGGTTTTTGATCCCTGAAAACAAATGTTATAATACAATGATTTCATAAAATGAATCTGTTGATGAGAAGTGAGCAAAATCAGGCTTTAGAACACATTATCAAAGGAAAAATCCAGCATTTGCTTTGCTAGTTTAGATTGGAAAGTAGTTTTTAAGGGAGAACTGCGTCAATCTAATTATAGGAAAAGGTTTTATTTGTCTATTGCTTGGTTGTACTTCCAATAAAGCTTAATTGTAGCATCATTGCTAGTGAAGGTGAACTACAGGTTGCTGTAATGATGACTTCAATCTGATCACTTACAAGTGGTTTTAAAGGTAAAATTTAATAAGACATTTAGTTAGGTAAATTTAAAATCTTGAAATATTAAAATACAGTTTTAATTTCTGCATAAAATTTAAATGTACGTATATTTCTAGCATCAACTCAAAATTTCAGCACAAATTAGTTAATCCAAATTAAACTTCCATAAAGTGTCACATTTCATACTTATGTATAACTCAAAGAATTATTATTATTTTTGTGAGTACTAGTTTTATCTGCATGCTCAAGAGCAGTGGTTCCCAACATTTTTATAGGCTTGGAACCCTTTCAAAGATAAACAATTTTGGAGTAGACACAATTAGAAACAAGGTTTAATATTTTTATATTGGGGATAAAAACATTTGGATGCATTCATTTGTTACTATAACCTCACTATCCATTTATTAGAGGAAAAACGATCACCACAATAACCGATCAACTGTTCCAAAACAGTTAATTTACTTACTGCTCTAGAACTAAATTATTGCTACTTAAGAAGTTTTGAGATCTTATGGTGAAAATTGTCCACAATTACATTGAAAATACTGTCCATGCTTATCTTTAAGTATACTAACCATCTGAAACAAATTCGATGTTAAATGAGGAATGCATTTTATAGCTCTTATTCAACAATTGGCTATGATAGTTCTGTTAAACAAAAAATAGTTACGTAATCTATCCAGCTATTTTTAAAAGCAGAGGATTTATCTAGATCATTAACCAATCCTAGTATTGTCACACAAAAGAACTTTTCTTTGTTCGTAAAAGTTGAAAATGAAATTTAACTAACCTACCATTGAATGAATTTAAAATTACACCCACAATAACCAATTTTTGAGTCGATTATAGCGCCTTGAGCAAGCAGATGGAGCCAGAAGTGAAACTAGAAAACTTATCAGACTTGAACAATTGAATTTTGATTTAAACTGAATTTTTTGTTACAAACTGAGGACTAATTTTATTTCCTATGGAACCTTTGAAAATATTCTATTTAGATGAGGTTGTAGCAAAACTGTTTAATGGTGAAAATAGTTGCTCTCATTAATACACCTAATAGGTGACCAATTATTTTAATTAATGTCATAAGCAGAGTTCATTTATCAGATATTTTTTAAACAAACAAATGAGTACATATATTAAAATATACCAAAAAAATTAATAATTATAAATTGACAGCAACAACACCTACTCTGAATGTTTGGGTGCAATTTCAACTCGGTTCACAGTAGTTACAATTTGACCACCCAATTTCTTCACAGGAATCAATGGTGCTTTACACGCAATACATTTTTTTGTAGTTGGCACTTGTTTAAGCACAGATGACATGAATATATTTCGAAGCTGCTCAACATTTCTATTTTCTGTGTAGGTACCTATTTTATCAACCATGCTTTCTGAAAGTATAATTATCAGTATTAATTTGACATTACTAAGTACAGCAACCTGAGGGATACAATCCAAGTACAAAATGTAACAGTAACCTTTAATTGATTTCTCCACATAATTTTCCAATTGATCTCTAACAAAAATTGCATTGGCTTTACATAAATCTCTAGTTTGGTTAACAGATGCCAGAAAATTACAAAGTGCACTCTCAGCCTCATAAGCTTCAACTATCAATCCCAAATCAAGAAGCTTTAACTGATTCAGTAAGAGGCGCTTAAAATTTTCTGCAATAATAAAATAAAACTTGTTACTCAAAATGCACATGTAATTATACAACTACTATCACATTTTACGAACCAGGAATTATAACATTACTGCACGTTCTGCAAGATAATTTCAGCAAGGTAAATACTGTTTTGTGAAAAAGAGGATGAATAACTGGTACGGGTAGTTCAATGTGTCCAATATGCCCAGGGCATAAACCCATAGAATTTCCGCATGTTGAACATTTATCAGATTCCGAAGAAGGGCCTTAAAAATAAATAAAACGGCTCATTAATCAAGGGCGAATCATAAACGCAAAGAAATTATGGTTGAAATTTTCTGACAAGGTATTCCATAATTACCTAAGGCTCTGTCATAAAGTCCTCCAGGTACAGGATGACCTAAAGAGTCGAAGGCCAAGGGAGTTGTTACTTTCAAAACACTAAGTTTCTTAACTTCGTTTGATGAGTATAATCCAAACGATACTCCTTCCAGAACACAATGTTCAAGACTCTCGAAATAGTTGCCAATGCTAGTCATTTCCTAGAACAAAAATATTGCGATATACACAATATATATATATATATATATATTTTTTTTTTCCAACTTGTTTTGTTTGAAATGTAACGAATTTATGATCTTGACGAAACAATGCAAAAAGTTAAGTAGACGTGGTAAAATATTAATATGAAATTCTCGTTTTCGACTGTATTATAGAGGTTAATCGAGATGTACTGCGTATTTCAAGCAACAAAATGTTTGAGGAGACTACTACTGCAATAAAAAATAAAGTAGAATAATTTTATAATAAACGGTTTAAGAGCAGCTCGAAATTTTAATAAATAAAAATATAAAGAGGAAAGAATAGTTAGTATCACCTAATTATAGATGACTTAAACAGATGCCGCAAATATTTTTAAATACAAACTCACGTGTTATTCTGACTTCCACCATTCCACTATAATTCAAAATTTCGTTTCGCCTTCTTCATATGACAAGTGACTACTAAGCTACTATCGAGCGCAAAGAAACTACTATCGAACAGATATGTTAAAACATTTACAATTTTAGTTTTCCGTAATGGGCCAGTGAAATAGAGATAGACACTTCAGCAATTAGTGCTCGTTCGCTCTATAACAAAAATTAGGGAACAGATTTAATATATGTCAAAACGGTCAACACAGACACAGCAGACCTAGCGGCAGGAAAACACACTATTTGTGACCATTAGTGGTGGAGAACTATCGATAGTACTATCGATAATTTTGACTATCGAAAACAATCGATAGTTTTTTTAAAACTATCGATGGTTTACGATAGTTTAATTTTTCAGGAGAAAAAATAATATTGGAAAATTAAGACTTTATATACCTAAGATTTAGCATAATATGATATTTTGTTTTAGTAATAAAGGTTCATTATATTGCTAGATCACAAACTTCCAATTTCAATCATTAAATTGGTGGTTGTTACTGATGCTGATAGCTTAATTTCTATTCATTAGCATTCATTAGGTTGGTGACATTGACGCTACCCATGAATCCCTTGCGTCAGTTTGAATTCAACCTCGTCACCTCGTGCTCTTGATTTTAACCGTAAAACGTGTCAACCAAACATTGCTCTAACTTAATCGAACATAGTGGCGTTATAAGTGTTGTCTACTTGTGTAGTATCTTGTTTTGTGCTTTGATTTGCGTTAGAAATGCCTAAAAGGAAAATTTCAAATGTTTGGGGATTTTTCACAAGAGACCAAAATAAGAAATTGGCGAAGTGCGACAAATGTGGCAAAGAATACAAGACTAGTGGAAATACTAGTAATCTACTAGATCATCTGAAGAGGTTTCATCCGGAATTTGAAACTTCTGGAACCGGCGGCCAACATACAGGTGGACATTCTGGTGATGAGAGCTCCTCTGTTGCAAGCTCTAGTAGTAAGAAGTCAATAAGCCCCTATTTTAAGCGGCAGATTAGCTATGAACGCGACAGCCAAAGGAAAAAGGAGACTGATAAAGCCCTAATGGTGATGGTGGCAACAGATTTTCAACCGTTTAGCATAGTAGAAGATCAAGGATTCAGAGCATTCGTCAAAACATTGGATCCAAGGTATGAACTCCCTAGTAAAACTACCCTGAGGGATAAGCACCTTAAAGATTACTACCAGGAAGGGACATTGAAATTGTTAGGAATTTTAGAGGGAGTTGATTTTGTAAGTCTAACATGCGATTTGTGGTCATCTCGAGCAAATGATAGCTTTATCACTGTCACTTGTCATTTTATTGATAGTGCTTTTGCAATTCGTTGTGCAGTTCTATCCACTGATCAGATGTTGGGGAGTCACATGGCACAAAATATTGCATATACCATTATCAAAATTATGCAAAAATGGAATCTGGAGAATAAAATTGTGTGCATTGTTACCGACAATTCTCCATCAATGATTAAAGCATGCCAGATATTGAAAATTCATCATCATCCATGCTTTGCTCATACTTTAAATTTAGTTGTGCAAGATGCATTGAAAGAAGAAATCCTTCAGCATGTGCTCTCAAAATGTAAGGAGTTGGTAAGGTTTTTTAAGTGTAGTAATGTTGCTACAGAGCAATTGAGAAATGAACAAAAGCAGCAGAATAAACCAGAACTTAAGCTGATTCAGGAAGTTCCCACAAGGTGGAATAGTGCCTTAAGCATGGTGAAGAGGTTGTTAGAAGTGAATGATGCTCTAACAGTCACTCTATCAAGGATCCCGAAAGCTCCACAGGCTCTTTCGTTAGAAGACACTGTGGTTTTAAGTGATTTAATAAAATTGCTAAGTACTTTTGATGAAGCTACTAACAAAATTTCAGGAGATAATGTAACAAATTCTCTTATAATACCAATTACATTTGGGATTTATAACCATCTGGTTGAAGTAGGAAGGGATGTGAAAACATCAGAGGGAAAAAGATTACTACAATGCCTTACTGATGGTGTTGTTACCAGATTATTCCCATACGAAGAACGCTCCATTCCTAGAATAGCAACACTTCTTCACCCGAGACTGAAAAAGGAAGCCTTCCGATCTGCTGACAATGCCAAAGCTGCTGTATCTCTACTGCAAACTTAAATGACACTCCATGTACGATGGCCTCCAGAAGAAGCAAGTGAATTACAACCTGCAACCTCTGGAGGTCAACAACAAGAAGAGAAATTTTACCTCTGTTTAATTTCATGGTGCAGCGAATAGCTGATAAAAGTCGATCAGGGACTGTGGATGCCATCATTGTCATACGGCAATACCTGGAAAGGGCAAATACGAGTGCTGATTCAGACCCCTTGCTATTTTGGAAGATATGTGTTTTATATGTTTTCTTTTAGTAGGTGTAATCATTACTGCAGACAATTTGATATAATTATTGGCCTCTTTCTTTCAGGTGAATGGACTAGAAGTCAACCCACTTCAACATTGTGCCAAAACGTTTTTGGGCATTCCAGCAACTTCGGTGCCTTCCGAAAGAGTATTCAGCAAGACTGGACAAATTATATCCGACAGACGCTCAAGGATTAAACCAAAAAATGTTGATATGTTAATTTTTTAAACCAAAATAAATGGCTGATTGATTATTAATATAATTGTGTATCTTGTGCAATTTTTTTAATAACATACATGAAATTTTCAGAACTTGGGCTGCCCAACTGTAAATATCAATTGTTAGGAAATTAGGCTTTTGAAAATATTATCAACAAAGTGCTAATTTGTTAAGAGTGAAATCATTTAATGTAAAGTCCAAAAATCTGTTGCTCATGCATAGAAACATCCAAGACATTAAGTTCAAAATAGGAAAATGTAGACCTTTTAATTAAAGAATTAAGTAATTGTAATATTGGAATTATTCGCATAAACATGCATTGGCTATATTTTACTTAAATAGGTACAATTTTTAAAGAAGTAGTAGTAGAGTTGATTTTATAAGGTGTGTTGACAGCAAGGTCATTTCACACCATACTCAAACTAGTAATACTATAAAAGTTATTATATATATTTCCTTACTAATAGAGATAAAAACTGAATAAAATATGTATATTACATTGCTGAAATTGTATACAGTTAATGTGTATAGAAAAATGTAATATTAAAAATTAGTTAAATGTATGGAAGCAATTCAGCTTCCCTGAGGAACTTGAATACCACGTCTATCTTAACTGGGTCATCGCCCAGAACATCGTTAAGCTGGCCTTGCATTAAAAGACTATTCCGCATACCTTGGTAGTGGATACATTCAGTCAGAATATGTCTTATAGTGAGACGGGAGTCACAGTGCAGAAGAAAATACAAGTTAACCATTTAGTCAACTAACAACAAAAACTATTAAATAATTAATAATGAATAACAGAAAAATGGTCAGAAGCAATATTGTTAATATTTTTTACAAGATGTTTTTAAAACACCAAAGACACCTACTAGGTGGAGAGAAAACCACAGGCGTCAATGGCTCAGCCCACGACGGGCCAGGCTGTGTGCCAACTTCATCTTGTTTTGCTGCTGCAGGAAGGAAATACAAGTTAACCATTGAGTCAACTAACAAGTAACACTTCATTGAATGCTCAAAGCATGATTGGAGAAGATGCTTGAAAAGATGAAAACAGTAGTTGTTGTTGTACATTTTGTTCTTTATTCCTCCTTTCAAAGCTCGTCATGTATTGATCATGATTATATAGCGAATCGTAAATTTATGTTCGTAAAGAATTACGCTGAAGAAACTACTGTCCGTGTCAAAAAGACGTGCATCTCAACTTGGACGCGCGATCATTTGCGCTACGTTTATTGGAAAGAATGTACAAAAATACCATAGAAAAGCTTATTTTATGCTTAATAAGTTTGATTTTTTAATATTTTTAGAAAGAAAATGTAAAATTTTACGGTGAGTTAAACACAGAAACTACCCGTAAAAACCAGCTATGCAGCCAACTTTCGCGAAAGTAGTCATATAATAATTCATAAACGAATAACTACTGAACAAAATCTTTTGAAATTTAAAACGGTGATGAACTAAGATAGAGTAGAGGCAATGCAATAATTTTCTAAGCTCTATGTTAATTACAATGGTTTTAATTGGGTTACAACTTTAAAAAGAAACTCGTTAGTGGGTAAAAATGATAGAGGAATTCTGAAAACACTGTTGTAAAGAGAGACATTAGCACAAAAATGAAACAAATTGCTCTCTCTTTATAAAAAATTAGGACTATTTTCACTTAAATATATGTATGGTTTTTATGTGAAAATACTAATAAGATTTTATAAACGGTGCAATTTGTGTAATTTTCGTGCAAATTACACCCATTCTCCTGTTATGTACTTCATTAAATATCGGCCTCGTCAGTGAATTATGTTTCTAGTAATATCCACAACTCAGGTATATATAAAAGTTACATATAAATGTTGATATTAAATAAGCTTCTCATATTATTCTAGCTATAAAAGGCTGTTTATATTTAGTTGTAGGCACAGACATCCACTAGAAGTGACTGTGTAGCTTTAAGTATTTACTATTAACTACACAGCTTTTTCATGGTCATTAGACGAAGTTTTGAAATATCTCATGATAAGTGATGAGCATCAATTTGTTCAGAAGTATTCATTCCTATCAAACAACTAATGAACTACCTTTATAATTTCAATTAGTGTATCAAATTTTATACATTTCTTATCAGAGAGAAAATGTAATGAAAAATGTCTCAGAAAATTACTAGAAACAACTAACCAATACAATTATTAAGCTTAATATTTCAAATTCTTCATTTTTGTATAACGAACTAACAAGTGAACACCAATGTGTTGCCGTTACGCAGTTACCTAGTTCAACCGTTACAACTTCTCAACATGATCACTTCAAATTCGGCTTGGCGCTCACTCATTGGCTGGACGACAGCGCTCAAGAAACGCCTGCCCGAACTTGATGTATCTGACGAGAACCAAATCGCCCCATAAGAGTTCCCTCCCCCTGGTGTTGCTAAGAGGAAAACTCCTTAGCAACACATTACTGTAATTGTACAGGATCTCCCAAAATTCTCTATACCTTCAGGTGTTAGTACTGGGTAGCAAAAATAGAACATGCTATTCTTGCTATAGTTACTGCTATATTTATTTTTGTATTTGTTACATTGATTTTTTATATTTATGGGTTATTTAGTCGCTGCATTTATAATAATCAGGAACATCAATATGGTCTTCCTGTACATTCTTTAACAATGAGTGTAGTGAACAGTAATTGCGATTTGGTGGTTTTTTAAATTCTAGGTCTTTTCAGGCTGATGGTGAGTGACCCGAGTTTGTTTTAAATAGAAAACATTGTTTAATTTTTGCTGCTCAATCTTAACATTACTGGGATAGGGACTTTTGGGACGCCCTGCATACACAATAAATTACTTGTTAGTCATTTTTCAAAATAAAACAAAGTAGTACATATGTTGAAATATTTTATTCCTAAATTTTTTGATAGTTCAGACTCAAATTTATCCTTAATGCAGAGTTTAATTCTTTTTTGAATGGACTGGAAAAACATCAACTTGTGCCTTGTCATCATATGCAATACAGTTTTGATAGGTGCGTTTATCTGGACCAAATCTTCTAGCTTAGTGAGTAAATGAACTCTTGACATAGACCCATAGGAAAAAGTCTACGGATATTAATTCATGTGATTGGGGCAGCCATGCAAGTGATCCTCCTCTTCCATGAGGTGAAAATATTAATTAGGTAATTCAAAAAGTTCAAATCTCTGATTTTTGTGACAATTTACTTGCAGTATTTCAGCCTAGCACTGTAATGATGTAACTTCACCTTTAAAATCTTATGGACTATTGAGATGGGAATGTTGATTTCTCTAGAATGGGTTGGAAACCTTTTCTGCATGGTAGGCCACATTCATAGTTAAGCCTTTGGTGGGCCGCATTGGAAATCAGAAGTGTTTTGGCAGGCTGGATGACCGTTTACATCAGAAGTTACCTGGAGATTCTGTGGTATTATATTAGTGGAAATTGAGTATAAATAATTGGTACTTATGTATTAATGGGACTGCCAAAACGCAGTTCCATCAAGCAGCGAGATATGGAATTATGTGGAGGTAATAAAAATTTGGGTATTTTGTCATTAACTGGGCATGTGGATGCTAGTGCCAACCAGGATGGGAAAGCGGTGAGAAATGGAACTACAACATCATATCTACATAATATGGGAATATCAAACTATGGAGCAATATATTGTACTATGTAGTCGTATTACATATTGCAGAAATTTTAAAATTACGAAAGACCCCCAGGTTGAGTTGGTTTGGTGGTTGACATGGTTTTCCGTCCACATTAACATTATTATGGAAATTTGAAATTTACCAAAGCCTACCCGGTTGGTTTGGTGGTTGGCATGGTTTTCCTTCCATGTTAACATTGTTGCAGAAATTTGAAACTTACCAAAGCCCTCTGGGTTGGTTTGGGGGTTGGCTTGGTTTTCCTTCCACATTAACATTTGTACTCTCCATCGGGCTAGGTTCCTCTTCATTATGTTCCTCCAAATCACATGCAGAACACATTTACTAGGAATGAATTTGGCGATCTGTGAAGTGGAGAACAAGGAGTGCAGAACAAATAGGAAATGTATGGATTGATACGTGGAGTTAATGTGGAGACGTCACCTTGGCAAGGATGATGCCATGATGTCTTTTATAGAATCCTTGAAGGTATTGCTGCCTTTTGTCCCCCGGAAATTCATTTGTGATTTGTTATGTTTTTAAATAAATACTTGTCTATGTACCCAGTTAACTACGTTCCTCATACTTATATTTTCCTTTGCTTACCATACATGCCACTTCCCCGTCGTTTATGGCTCTCCTGCTGCTGGTAGTAGTTTCATTTCTCGCCACTTTCATGTGGTGCTATATCCACATGCCCAGTTAATGACAAAGTATCAAAATTTGATTTATAACGGTGTCTGCATTTTTCTTTGAATGGAGATTGAACTAGTGTTGGGCACCTTTGGTGCCCTGACTAATCAAATGTCACCCTCTCCATGTCAGAGAGATTGGGTGCCTGAACAGTCACATATACTGTTTGTTCTTTTGAGTAGAAATTTGGATGTAAGCGATATGAAGTTGGAATATATGCTACCTACACAATTCCATCTCTCGCCACTTACAGTGCCACATAGATCCATATCTTGCCACTTGATGGCACTGCATTAAGGCAGTCCCATTAATACATAAGTACCAAATAATTCACTAGCCAGAAAAGGTTTTGAGAGCATAATTTTACCGAGAAATGCGACATTGTCTATGCTAAATTTTACCAACCATTTTTTCATCATAGCTTGTGGGCCACATGCAGTCTGCAGGTAGTAGGATGCTGATCCCTACTCTAGAAGCTTGGGTGAATGGGTATATCATGCACGTGAAACTCTTTGAATTTTTACTTTCTCCATATGTAGTATAGGGGAAAGTATGGTTTTCATGGAAAAAACCTATTTCGAGATTTCAACAGAAATATGTTTTGAGGTTCCCTGAACATGTTTTGACCATTTTCTTGATGATGTCTGTGTGTATGTATGTGGTTTTTTTTTGGGTGCTCTAACTCAAAAACTATTTATTAGGTCAATGCCACATTTTGAGTTGAAGGCTTTCGCAGCGTTGCTGAATGCTGGTGGAGGTTTTCGCTGCGTTGGCGGCATTTCTGGCTCTCGACGTTTTGCAGACATTGCAGTCTGCATCATCAGATGCAGATGCAGACTGCAATGTCTGCGAAACGTCGAGAGCCAGAAATGCCGCCAACGCAGCGAAACCCGAAAACCTCCACAAGCAATGCCACATTTTGTTTAACCATTTTATGACAGTTTCAAGAACTGATTAGTTTTTGGTAAAGATCAGTCAACCAGAAGTGGGTGACTCTTGTCACTTATCCATTTTTTCGAAATATTTGCTTTAATATTCGATTAATGTAAAAAATATTGGAATAAATGTCGTAGGAAATTTAATTTTCTACAACCTTAGTTTGAAACATTTTCCATATAATGCATTGTTTAAGAGATATTTTAAAAACTAATTTTTTAGCTGCCACCACCTACCGGCGACTATTGTTAACAATTGATGCTTAGTTATGTCTTAGTAACATTCCTTTTTATTTTCTTAATTGCTGGAGATTCCTGGCTATATCAAATATCAGAAGGCTACGGTATGAGTCTATTTCTGTTCTTGGTAAATTTTTAAATTTTTCACGCAGTTCCTTAAAATATTTATTATTATTTTACCTATTTGGAATCTTGAGAAATATAACAGGTATGGAGAAAGTCATATGGTGGCCACATTAGATTTTTTAATCCAGTCTTATTGCATGTTGAGAAGGTGGATATTCGTTATAATGTCTGAAACTTGTGTCTCTTGGCTGTAACAGATTTCAGCTTGGCTAGCCACAAAACATAGTTTATTTTTTCTTCAACTGTAGCCAGAGATGAGTTAAAACAATTTGTTTTAAGTAAAACATCTCTACTGAATAAGATTTGATGGACATAATCGACAATATTACTTACCTTTATTCAAAAGCTTGCCTTACAATGTTTTGCTCTTAAGTTATGTCAACAATGAAGGCTTTGATTCATTGTTGATGTTGGTAGGTAGATATTTTTATTTTAGAGTCATTTAACATAAAGGTTGTTAGTGTCAACTTTTACTGTAACTTGAGGTACATTTAAGTGGTTTTTTATTAGCATGCTACTGCTGCATGCTTATTAATGTGCGACAATCGCATGTGAAAGAAAATGGTAATATTTGTTCACTGTATCTGCCCGAATAGAAGCCAACCCCCAAAATATTTCCGCAATTTTTTGACAAAGTAAATTTTGTAGATTTCGAGATCGAAGAAAGGACTAGGAAATGGTTTAGTTGTTGACATTTTGAAATATTACTCCAATTAATAATTTTGCATTGTTGAATAATGTTCCACATTCAGTGACGATAATTTCATTTATCTTTCTTTTCATAAAAAGTGAAATAATACAATAGCAATCTCGCCAACATAATTTTTCATCCAAGTTTATTTTCAATGAAATTAGCATTTACAATGCCTTAAGAAATTGCATTTTTATAATTATACATGTTCCATGTAAAGTTTTACCGAAATTCAAACAGTTGATCATCAAAAGCTGTCATCGCATTTTACATAATCGTCTGTGTAGTCAATGTATGCAATTTTAATAGATTCTTTGAATGAGGTTTTAACATGCATACAAACATTATAATGGCTGTAGCAATAACTAGAATAGCCAAGTAAAACTAATAGGAACTTCTTTTAATGGATAATGAAAAATAATACAAATTGCAAACTTCTTAATGATACATATGCATAGCCCTGAGAAATGAAAGAAAATATCCTATAGCATTTAGAAGTGAAAGAATAGGTAACAACCAACAAAACATGGGTACTGCTAAATTCAGTGTTCTAGCTTTATTATTTAATTATTAATGCTCATTGTAGGTCAAATAATTACTTTACTAAAAATATAGTACTATCAATTGAACGTGATGGCAATGAGAGATGTATGGGTGACTACGAGAAGTAACCTTAACCCCAAATTTTTTCTTGGACTCTCATTTAAGCCGGGGGTGATTTTTTCATGGTAGATTTTGACAAAAAACATCGGCTTGTATTCGGGCAGATATGATATATAGAAGGATTTTAAACAAGAAGTTACTTACTGCTCTTTTCTGAGGAGTTGTACTTCTCGCATAATTTTTTATATGTATCAGCTTTTATGAGTTTGTTTTTATAATACTTATTAACTACACAATGCAAAATGGGATGTTCACGTTAATCTTTGATGAAGTTCAGAACTTTTTCATTGCCATACTTGCACATTTTGTTTACAGATCAGAGAAGCACCACACGATGAATAATCTCTTCCACTATAGAAGAACTAATTGAAAGTGTGTACTTTTTTGAATAATGTGTTGGTTCTTGAATACTATGTTGATTACTAGGTTGGGCTCTGATAATGATTAAATTGGTGATTAAACAATGGATTATATGGATTAATTTTTGGTCTTTGCCTGTCTGTTGTTGTTAATTCTTTTTGTGCTGCATTGTAAACTTTATCTCACATTTTCTCTTGCTTTTCTGAAGGTTTTTGGACCACGATAGTCGGAGTGGGGGTCAGAGTTACGTGGAGTTACCCACTAGGAAGGACAATCCTGCGACAGTGCATGCTCTTTGAATTTCTGGAAAATCCCATGATTTAAAGCATGCTCCATGTGGTGACATTGCATGTCTTTTAATTTCTGGAAAAATCTCATGGTTTAAAGCATGCTCCTTGTAGCGACATAGCATGGCTCTTTGAATTTCTGGAAAAATCTCATGTCTTAAAGCATGCTTCATGTGGTGACATGGCATTCTCTTTGAATTTCTGGAAAACAGGTTGGCATGAATAAGAATGTTAAATTACACTTCTGAGAATTAAATTGCATGTT
Source organism: Tanypteryx hageni (assembly GCA_028673005.1). Taxonomy (NCBI): domain Eukaryota; kingdom Metazoa; phylum Arthropoda; class Insecta; order Odonata; family Petaluridae; genus Tanypteryx; species Tanypteryx hageni. Next base: position 189,587,032 of record CM054115.1, on the reverse strand, counting down.
AAGTAATTAAGGCTATTGTGTATCGTGATGCATAAGTCACCTTGAACACTTTTGGGACCACCTCTAAAACATGACAATCCCATCTCCCTGTGTTGAAATTTTTTGTTATATGGCAGATATATTATACATAAATAATATGGAAAATGTCATTATTTTGTACTACAAGTGAAATCAGTACGGAATTCCAAAAAATAAAATAGGACGTATATGCTGCGTCGGTGGGCCATGGTGACTGCTTCCCCAATTTATGACATCATCAAGTTCCTTTTAATTCGCTAAACTAAAGGCATTTTATCATTAATGAGGTCAGGCTCAACTCGGTGGAATTTACTCATATTGAAAAAAGACGAACTTGGTATTGTATTTTCACAAAATTTTAATTTAAACACGACCGGTTTCACTGCGATTGTAGTATCATCAGGTGATCACCTGATGATGCTATGATCGTAGTGAAACCGGTGGTGTTTAAATTAAAAATTTTGTGGAAATACAAAGTTCGTCTTTTTTCAATGAAGGCATTTTATTTGCTTATGCCACTTGTTATACTTATTCTGGGTCTGAGATGGATAAATAAATTGCAAAAAATACGATTAATATTTTTATTTAATATTTTAAATACTATTTGAGAATTATGGGATTATGCTAGTGAATACGGTATTATTTTACGTATTTAAATACCGGTCAAAACAATATTCTAAAAAAATGTTTAGAATATGAGATCCAAGAACCTAAACTCCCTATTTCCTATTAACCCTGCAACAGCACACTGGGGTCTCTCAGACTCCACCGGTCTTTAACTTTGTTTCATTTCTGAGTTTCATTGTTGTGATTGCACTGTGTCTTCATGTAAATAAAATGTAACTATCTCTCTGTAAATCGAGATCCTCAGCCAGGCCAGTAGAAGTCTGGTTGCCGTGCTGAGAGGAGCTGCATATCATTTGGGGTCTGGGAGACCCCAGTGTGCTGGATTGAGTGCAATTATCCAGTCAGTGAGTAATAAATTTTTTAACACTTTTCGTCAGTTCAGATAAATTAATCGCTTCCTTGACAGTATTTTTCATGAAAATACATCTCTATATTATTTTAGCATTATGACTTCGATTGTCAACCAAACCAAGCCCCGTTATACTGATCCTGAGGAGATTCGGAGAGCGCTCTTCGAGTTGGATGAAGAAGAAAAGGAAACCCCTGAGATATTTGGTCGAGAAGATAGTGAAATCGAGAGTGAAGAGCCCGGTTTTGACAACTATCAGGATTGCTCAGACACGGAAGAAGATGTGGAGGAAGAAAAGGTAGAAATTGAACCACCCTTGAAAAAGAAAAAGACCGCTATGTTGAGGGGAAAGAACCAGTACAAATGGAGTGTAGATGTCCCTTCAAAAAGAGGTCGAGGTAAGAAAAAAAAACATTATTACTCACTTATCTGGCCCCAAATTAGTTCGCCAAGAACGGCAACAGCATGACAAGCTCGCTCCCATCCATGAGATTTGGCTAATATTTATTGCTAAGTGGCAGGAATTGTATTCTCCTTTTGAATATTTGACTATTGATGAGCAGGTTTTGAACTACAGGGGATGCTGTGCTTTCAGAATGTATATACCTTCGAAACCAGATAAATATGGGATGAAGATCGTGAGCCTGAATGATGCGAAGACATTTTATATGGTAAATGCAATTCCTTATGTGGGTAAGGGGTCTGATTCTTTTGATCAGTTATGCCACACATACACAACTGCCAGAAAAACCAATCTTTGGCCCCTTAGGTTCTTCTTTGGAATGCTGGATCAGTGTGGAATTAATGCCATGGTGTTATATACTTTAAAGAATTGGCAAAAACCAATTAAAAGGAAAGATTTTCTTTTTGAACTAGGGTATTCCATGATTGAACCCCACTTGAAGGCTAGATTACAGTCAACATCCTTGAGGAGATCGTTGAAGGTCAGGATCGAAGAGCTTTTAGGAGCAACGTCATCACCCCAAGAAACCCCAATTACTTGGAATAAAAAAATTAGGTGTTTCTACTATGATCGCACAAAGGACCGAAAAACAAAATTAATTGGTAATGTGTGTAAGAAACCCATGTGTAATGATCACAGAGCAATCCTTTGTGTGGAATGTGGGCAGTGAATTCACCAAATTCGAAGCTCTGACAAACCTACTTCTTATGAACAAGACTCCACTGTATTTTTACAGATAATGATGTGTTTCTTTAGAATTAAAAAAATGTATGCTTTATAGCTTTTGGTCAATTTTATTGTGTGCAATAATTTTGTGAAATCAATAAACATTTGAAAAATCAACCTGGCCTCAAAAAAAGATTTTATTTTTATTTAAAAAAATATTGTTAATTTCGCTGTTTTAAGTGTTTATTCTTGTTGATATGTTTACAAATGTCAGATAAATTAAATGTATGTTCTTCATTGGCTAACTGTAAATTTACAGGACACCGAATCTTCATGGGGTCTGAGAGACCCCAGTGTGCCATTTCAAGTTGGGAAAAATAAGTGTGCTGTTCAGTGGCGTCGCGTGCCCATTTAGGTTGGGTGTGCTTTTATTGGGGAGGGGGGTTATGCAACCCGCGCTACAAAATTCACGTGTTAATTTGAACGTACGATTGCATTTTTATCGACGTGTGAAAGTTTTAAGAGAGCGCTCTTCTTAATTGGTCTAATGCAATTAATCTTAGAATAATTTTGAATACTTTAATTTACTAACTGATATGATTTTAACTATACAATCCATAATTATGGACAACACAAAGGTTCCCCGTCAAATAGACTTGAGCTATGCATCATGCGCACCGTTTATGTGAGAATGGTTAACGCTTCGTTGTGAGAAGATACTAGAGTGAGGTACGAATTATCTGTGTTTTGTTACGATTTTTAAATATGTACAACCATATAATACGCACAGAAATCTGAAAAAGTAATCACTTGGGAAAATATTATTTTCCGGATTGAATCAAAGAAAGGCTTAAAAAACTCATTTTACTTACTTATTTATACACCAGTTCCAATCTCCTGTTTTGCTTTAGGAATTTTGTTAGCACATCATCATAAAATGAAGGTCTTTTCTTCAGTTCCACCAGCAATGTCTTTTCAATGGCGAGTGAACTTAGGCCGCATAACCTTTCCTGTGTTTGTGTTCCTATATAACACGTATGTATTCTCTTCATAGCCGAAAAAGAACGCTCGACTGTAGCAGTAGAACTCGGAATCGTCATGATAAGTTCCGCTAATTTATAAATCTCCTTGAATGCAACCTGAAGCTGATTTTCTTGCATGAATTTTAATAGGTGATGCACTGGTTTCCTCGCAAATTCATCAGAAGAAAAGAGCACTTTTAGTTCATTTTTTAGGCGAGCGTAGTCAAAAACTGGTCCGTAGAAATCCTTTAATTTTTCTAGAATACCATCAGGAAAAGTTTTCGCATACTGATCATATCTTTCGCTACAAAGGAGTTGAAAAAACTCAAGTTTCGAAAGTGAAGAGTATCTTTCTTCCATCTCCAGGCACATGCAGTCGACTATTCTCTGGTATAATCGAAGGCACGCGCTCTTCTCCTCTTCTATAGATCCTTTTCGTCTTTTAGGCTTCGACGACTCAACCGTATGCTTTTCCTTTGCAGAAACCCAAATATCATCAAACCCATGTTCCTTGTCATTCCTAAGCTATTTCATAGTATCATGCACTTTTTTACAACAGTACAATATGTCATAGGATGATGTTTGCAATATATTATTCAAAACATCAATATAGCCAAACAGAACATAAAAAATTTCTAGCAAAAATTTTTTTTGAAAATCTTGCAAGAAATACAGAAAACCACGAGCTTTGATTACAGCATCCACGTCCCAATCCCCAGAATTCTCCACAATGTGTTCAAAAAATGCAATAAGTTGACTTCTGTGGCGTTTTACTGGGTTTGATAAACGGGAAGTAAAATTCCATCTGGTTGGTGCGATGGAGGGTAATTTTTTAGCAACAAAATCTTGCAAAGCATTTACTCTTTTCGATGATTTAGAAAAATATGCTGCCAATCCACTGATAGTTTGGAAAAACAATCTACATTCCTTGATATTCAAGAGGATTTGCTTCAGAACTAAGTTCAAAACGTGAGCGTAGCAATGCGTAAATATTGCTAAAGGATAGGCCTCGATAACTTTACTCTGCAACCCATTAATATGTCCACTCATTAGTTATGAGAACTAATTACGCAGTGAGTTTTACTTCAGCCCTCCTCCAACAACCCCTCACTTGGACAAAAAAACAATCTCATGGGCCTGCTTACGCTATCATCTCGATGAAAGAAACAACAATGGGGAATAATACATACAAACGATCGCCCAAGTTGTGGAATAATCTCTGAAACTCTGGTCGATATGCAAGAATGTCGTATTTTCTACAATAATATTCCCTGACATAACATTCAAGTAGATAGAAAGTTAAAATTCAGTCTGCCTCGAAAGCGACGCTGCTCAAATTGTTGGAATACTTTTGGAAATGAGTGTATATAGTACATCTCTTGAATACTTTTCATAAGTTCTTGAGCAGTCGGTTTAGTCCTTCAGAATAAACATTCTTCGCATGAAGTAAGGTTATGAAAGTTGCGAGCGAGAAAAAAAAGGTTCAGGAGTACAGATTACGAACTCCACGCGTCAGTCGGGAGATTTGACTGGACGCGATGAAATGTTGTTCGTGTCATTTAAGCCATCTTCACCAGGCTTTATCTTCACCTCCCTCCATCGAACCCAGATAACAACTGCTGTTGCCAAATGTATTAGTATTCAACCAACCGGCTAAATCTTCTACTCCTAGTGGTTCCCTAAAATCCCTCAAAGGGTCACTGTAGCCGTGCTCCCGCTGCGCCTTCTGGAGGATATCTGGAAGAACAACCAACGAAGGAGCTCGGAGGAGTACCCTTAACAGAGAAGTGTGGAATTTTAGACTAGGGAATCCCTGAGTTCCCCCTCCCCTCCGACGCATGCGCTGAGCGTCTTGTACAGAAATAATGCCACTGGACGATATATAGTAATTTTTGGGACATATAGCTTAGTTAGTATTATTTGTGACATCTGGCTGTATGATTGGATGGATTTTAATCAAAATCCTTAAAGCCATTTTTGAGTAAATTTTTGTTTCAAAATATCCAAGAATTAAGTACCCTTAATTGTTTCACAATATCATTCATCTTTTTAGAATCACTTTTATGAATGATATTGTTCCCAAATATAAGATCATTGATTTAGTTTAACCATAAGCCTGTAATAAGATTTTGAATGGTTCGCGGTGGAGGCGTGACAATATAAGGTAGTTCAGCATACACTGTAATGCCACTGGACACCATATAGTGACTTTTAGAGATATATGGCTTACAGGGTATTATTTGTGACATCAAGCTCTACAATTAGATTGATTTTAATATAATTTTCTGGAGCCATTTTTGAGCAAACCAAATTTTTCTAAAAATCGCCAAAAATAAAGTACCTTTTATTTTTGTGCCATATCATTTTTATGAAAAAAGGGTCTGCAAAAGATATATGATGATATGTCGCATAAATACGAGATATCATTCGATTTTGTTTTAACATGAATATACTTGAAATTATTCTATACTACATATTGGGATAATTTGAGTTTAACATCCCCGATTTTATTTTGTTTGTATCAGCTGTGGCTTGCCAAAGGAGTGGTTATCCTTCTTTGGACCTAATGAAACTTGGAATTAAAAAAAATTACGAAATAAATTTTTTATTTACTTCTATTATGATAGTTTTTCAATATTTATACAGTTACTGGTGCAAGAAATAATTTGTTTGTTGAATTTCTTTTCTAGCAATGTCAACTCATGAACTTGAGTTCACAGAAGCATATGTGGCTCTCTGTAAACTTTCTAGGAAAACTCATCATTCTATAAAAATAATAAACCTTGTTCCTTCAGCTATAGATCTGTTCATTTCCTGAGTTCTGATCTTAACTTGAACTAATTTAAAAATGGAATTTTATAAAGCCATGCAATGATTTCCATGCTTTTCTTATAAGGCTAGAAATCAAACAACTGGATTAAAAATCTACCCTAAAAATACAAATTTTTGGATTTTTTCCTGTTGGTTGTACCCAATAATCTATCGGCATGCCAAAGTTCTGCTCTGTAACCCTTCTTGAAGTACCTTATATCCTATGTAAGGAGCAGCTATTTATAATAGATATATAGAGGTTATAAGGATGCTGGGGGTTATAAAATATTCAATTAGATCAATTTAGACAAAAATTACCGACAATAATTGTATGGTCTAACCTGACCATTTTATATTCACATAAATATGTACATTAAATACTAAACAATTGGTATGTGAAAATTTCTACTTAATTTTCATATAACACCATTACAACAAAACAGTTAAAAATTTTAAGTGGAAAATTAATGACAGCTAAAATTGTCCCTTGAACATTTTTGTATGCAATTCTACAACAAATTTGTACTTAAGTAAAACAGTATTTACATGTTGGCAGAAAGTAGAAATTTTAGAAATACATTAAAATGAAGTGAATGTATTAAGCATAATTCACATGAACTACCGTATTTATCCGAATCCAAGACGACCCGGAATCTAAGACTATTCCCCCTTTTAGCAGACTACCAAAGCAGAAAAAAGATTTTATGGCCTAATTTCTCACTGAATGTATTTGGTGTATATTTCGAACACACATTCAGTATAGGTATACTAGTTCGTTCATCAATGGAAATGGTTTTTACAAATTTTTGTTTGAGAAAAAAATTTTAAAAATGTATTTTAAAACTTAATACTATATTAATTGAAATCCGGATTGTAAGTTTGAAATGAAAAATTTAATAGATACTATTATTTTGTTTCATTTGTTTAAAAAAACATCAATTAAACATGTAACCATACTTCCTACGGTTCTACAACAACTTATGTGTCAATTCGTTGCAGTTCGCCGCATGAAAAATTTGTTGCATGGCAGTTCATCGCTCCCTGCCCCCCTTCTGCTGAACACTAGTCATGGTGTTACACCTTTCAATTTGTCTCACGACGAATTTGTCTAGTGATGAATTAACGTAGGATGCATTAATGTGCAATGAGTTTGTTATGTAATGCATTGACTCGTGTTGAATTGATGCACATTAAATTGACATGATAAATTGACCGTGATGTATTGCTAGTATACGACTTCATACTTGAGTTTAAGATGACCCCACGATTTTTGCAAGCTGAAATTTGGAAAAAAACCTTGTTTTGGATTTGGGTAAATACGGTAATTTAAAATTGAATATTATCACTTACAATCATGGCAGGTATATAATACCCATAAATAGAAAAAATATGTATATTACAGAAAGTGAGACCTTGGAAATGAGTAACTTAAAGAAATAGCTCTTGATTATCTCAAAGCATCAAAGCAGAGTTTAAATAAATTATACACAGTATACACTCATTACTCATTAAATATGAGTTCATATATTACATTAAAATATAAAATTTAGAGAGTTTATTCAAATCTTACCGGTATTGATCATCACAAAAAAGGATTTGGCCATGTAAGACAGCTGTATGTTTCTTAAGTCACGTCTTGGAAAATATATCAAGTTTTAACAATGGACATTTTAAAAAGTGTTCTCACTACCAAATTGTGGATTTTAAATATAATTACATAACATTTATTTTTATTTATATTTTTATGCTGTTATGCATATGTACATGATAATGATAATAAATGGGCAATAAAATAACACTCAGTAAATTAATGTAACAAGAAGTTCAATTTTCTTAGGGTATAAGTTTGACACCTTTAACACATTGTTTGTCTCTTTAATTATATACAATGTTTTTCCCATAGTAATTCCTTTGATAACACACCGAATCCAAACACACATTCACACAACTATAAAGTTAGCATTCAAATAGTAAGTCCTGAATTGCCCTGAAATGAAAATGATTGACTAAGAGCAATTTCCAGATATTATCTCTTTAGCTTGTTTTGCACCATCGTTGTTTTTATTGATTCCATTGCCAGGAAGATTTTTTCCTTTGTTTGGAGTCAGCAGCAGCAATTTTCCTCCCTTTTCTTGAGCAGTTACTTTAATGTTTTGTCCTTGATTTGGAGGATTTTTAATGTGATGACTGTGTTGCCGTTGACGTCCATGAAAATTTGTATGCATGACTGGGGTGCCATCTGGTGATGACACCAGTGAAGTCTCTTCCTCCCTTTGCCTGGGAGTTGTGCTAGCAGTGGATGCCAATGCAAGTGCTGCTGCTTTACTCCTCGAAGCTGACCGATTCAGCATGCTCACATTTGTTGCTGTGCTCCTTCGTGTAGAACCATCTCTACTGAAATTAACAGAACTTTACATGTCTTTAGTTAGTCTGTTCTTTTGATCATCTGTTGCTACATATAAATAATAAATATCTGTTAATATTTCATCAAAGATTGAAATTTATGCAAAATCATGAGACAATTTCTTGAAAACTTTGGTATTTAAGAGTAGCACATGTTGTCATTTTAACATTTATCAGTTAGGCACACTTTCTTGAGACAACATGTTTGGTTCATTTTCTGAATTTGCCCAAATGTGCATTCACGTTTTGACTTTGATTTGACTTATTATGAACATCTACAATTTGTCAGACTTCAACCCAGGTGGTACACACAATAATCACTTGACTATACAAAACATCACAATTTAAGAGTTTCAGAGTTCGAGTTCTCAGTAGTATACAATATTCCTCCTGTCTTTTTCTGTAGTTGAGAAAATTTATTTTAAAAGTAGTGGTTCAATATTATGGGAAACGCTCACATCTGCCTTTTATTTGTCTTGTTTTTAGAGATTTTGATGTGGGTTAATAGAAGGCAATAATCATTCATGTGGAGTTGGGAATTATTTATAAAATCTCTTAACAAATCATATTTTACATGGCATTCAAGGTCTGACAAATTAATCAGACTGATTCTGTTAGTGGTTGTGGTCCCCTTCTGAATTTATACTCGCATCCCAAAGGACTTTCATTACTGCCATCACAATGCACTGACTGTCTTAAATTGATTCAAAATGAGATCCGCGAGGAGTTTTTCAAGAATTTGTTCCTCTGCAACAGTCAACCAAACATTCCAAAAGGTAAGTTTTGGAACGTTTATGGCAATGCACTGAATCTTTTGCTAGACAAGTAGATTATACATCATGTCATTGCACCTCACACAGGCAAATTTTGGTCAAATAACAAATATCAGTACTTGCCTGATATTGCCCCATGTGATTTATGTTTCCAAAACTGAAAAACTTCCAAGGATCTCATTTTGAATTAATGGAAGCCATTCAGAGCAATGTGGCAGCAATGCTGAAAGGACTCAGAAAATGGTTTTCAGGCATGGCAGAGATGATGTGAAGAGATGTTAGGAGGTGACCAAACCCACTCAAGCTGGGTGATAAAATATTTTTTTTTACAGAATCAGTCTGGTTACTTTATTGTCCAACTTCGTACATTATGGCAATGAATAATTTTTTTATATTCCCGGCCAATATTAACATATCTCGAAATCTTGTTTATTAAAAAGCAATTTGATGTGTGTAAATAATAATGGAAGATTTTGTCAAGAGAAATTTGGTTGGAATAATGGTGGTTTGACATAGTAATGAATTTTATCACAGAGTTCAATAATATTACTCCTAACTTCCTAATATTACTCCTAACATTTTAGTATTTTGTGAAGAAAAGTAATTATAATTTACACTTTTAAGAATCTGAAAAACTGGAATTAGTATTTTGACAATTTACAAAACTTTGCACTTTAAATTTGTTTTCCAAAGTTGAAAAATTAATGGAGGTCATTCGTAAGGCTTCCTCTAAGGATAATAGATGATATGGATCATGCAGTTTTTCTGTGCAACTAAATCAATAAGTAAATAATTAGAGGCAAATTTCCAATTTTAAAATCAGAGTTGTCAAATTGGCTTTCATTTCAATAATTGACTGAGTATAATTTAGAATTATGCGTAAAGGTCGACATTTTCAGGTCAAAAGTCCAAGATTTAAATGTTTTTTACATGAGTAACAAATTTTGATAGGAATGCAAAGGCTATACCCGTTTGCTTACTGTTAATTAACATTTTTTTGTTTTGTACTAAAACCAATCAAAATGTACATTGTAAATCATGAATCACTTCAATTTTTAAACTATGTATTGATAGAAATAGTCAATGTAATCATTCATAACAGAGCATTATGAAGTATAACATCCATACTACATTATTTTACTTTAGACATTCTTGTAAAGACATGACACCTGAATGAAATAACGTAATACACCTATTTATTAAGGAATATTCTAGAGCAGGGGTTCTGATGAAAAAAATTGCAGTGATTGCACTTGATGGGAACTAGAGAGCAGTAAAGTCATATGGGATAACGTCTGTAACCAAAGTGGCAGAACTAGAAAGACTCCAAACTTGACCGAAGTTCAATGTAAATCATGTTATCTGAGTTAATGTAAATAAAAATAAGTTAATGCATATGAAGGTATTATCTATACAAGTTATTTATAAAATTATTTTTATATTGCTTGTTTTGTTCGTGCTATTTTGTGGTTTTATACAGGGGTGGGCAAACTACGACCCATGGGCTAGATCAGGCCTGCGAGCAGGGATGGATTAAGAGCAGGTGGGGCCCTGGGGCAATGCACTCACATGGGCCCCCTCCAATATATTATCCCTTAGACGCTCAAGGTGCCGATATATCGGCTCTAGCTTTAACCCTGTTTAAAATCTTTATTGATCGCACTTTGAGTTATAATTACCACCAAACTGAAGATGATATGCATGTTTATATTTACTTTTGAAATGGTATTCCTCTTTACGATTTTAGTATTTTACATAAACAAAAGTAATTGTCTTTTCCCCATCCGTCTGACGCAGCTAATTCTCAGTGCGTCATCATCCAAAATATCCTTCATGGCAGTTGATTACGCACGCTGTCTTTCTCCATTCTTTCATAAGCGTGCCTGTTGTTGCATTTTCATCACAATCCAAAAGCTGATACGTCATATGAGACGAAGTGCTTACCAAAATTTTCTGAGGATTTTTTTTCTTTTATTTTCTCTCTTGATTATCAATCTCACTCTCTTGTAACGTAACCTACGGCTCAACTTTGTCGGAGGTCTCTTGAGTCTCGCTCACTGGTAATATGACATGGAGCAACAATTTGTAGAGTATTTTTCATCCTATATTCATTTGATATATATACTATCACATTGTCATAGTTTTTTCTGTTCATGCATTTTCCTTCATTCCCCCTTGCGGTTGAGACTATTTCTTTCACTTGGTTGTGTAGATGGTTACCCAGAGGACATGTTGTATTCCTCGTGTGCATTTTATTTGGTGAACCTGTATTCTGTTGTCAGTAATTACTTTTTGAGTGCTTCAGAGACTTTTTATCGGTGTAATAAATTGTGCTACCTGGAGCTGATATAAATTTCTATAATGGCTTCTCCCTAGTAAAGCAACTGCATTGGATAAGGAAATAAAGTCTACCATAAATGGGAAAGAAAAAATTACACTGAAACTGGAAATAATTTGCAGTTACAATAAATTTATGGGGGGGATTGACACCTCTGATATAATGCTGTATACTTACATGGATGAAAGAAAGTGTAAAATATTGGAAAAAAGTTGCGTTCAATATAATTTCAAGTATGGTTTTGAATAGCTATATTCTATATAAAGAAAATTTCAAAGGACCTGGGAAACTGCAATCGAGGCTAACATATGTAGTAAATATAATTGAGCATTTAGGTAATGAGTGGTTTTCAATGAGGGAAAAGACACCTAAAGTGTGTGTTCAACAACTTGATGAAGAAAAGAGACTAACTGTTGTGTTTGCAGCGCTAAGAATAGAAGAAAAAGATCCCAAACTGTTTGCATTAGATGTATCAAAGGCTTACATGGGGAGTGTTTGGCCAAACAAATGCTGACGTGGTGAAATGTACTTTTTCACATTGTTTTATATCTCATGAATAAAAAGGGAATATTGAATCAAATTTGGAAATGTTAGAGTGCACAATGCAATATTTCATAATATATGTGCAAATCTATGATAAAAGTTGAGGTTATGAAGTTATATAATTTTGAAAATTATTTTTTTTCCATAAAAACGTTTTTTGTTCAAACTTTTTTTTATAAAAATAAATATTGCTTTTTCTCATATAAAACTTTTTAGCTTTAAACTGCAATTTGTTTTCAAAACCCATTAAAAATTTCGATATCCTAGACCAAAAATTAGGCTCGCAAAAAAATATTTAAAAAACACTTGAAATTTTCAAAAATTAGGCGCGAGCTTTCTGGGATTAAAAAAGGCAAATGCCGTCAGAGTGAAAGGGTTAAAATATTGATGCATGGTTATACACCAAAATAACAGGCTGTTACATTTAAATCACAGTTTTATTCTTAATTATTAAGCAGGTAAGAAATATGTTTCAATGGACAGCATAAAATTTGTTATGGAGCCTTTGGGTCACTCATGCCTGGGGACCCTAGAGCAACTACACCTTTTGCCCTTATGTTAATCCCCCACTGCCTGCAAGAGAATTTTATGTGGCCTGCGATGCTGTTATGAAAGCGAACCGTGAAGCAATACAGATAATTTCATATTTTTTGGTTAAAACTATAGCCGGAAAACCTTTTCTAGTAAAGTTATGATGCTAAAATATAATTTATTTCACTTATAGAATCTTCTGCACTCTCAATTTCCAATGTGGAACGTGATGCGCAGTACTAGGGGCACAGCAAAATACATCAATTCTATGAAGCTCCCCCCCCCCCAAACATCTAAATTTGTCATGATTTTCTAAAAATAAACGTATCAAAGAGGTATAAACATTTTTTTAATGTTTGAACTGCATCTGTCATAATTTTATAAAAATGGGAACAATTTTGCAACCCCAGTATTTCGTCCAAGCATAACTGATGCACCATCAGATGCAAAAGAAATTAAATTTTCTTTTAGATATTACATCAAAAATACTGAATTTTTCAGACTAAATGCGCATCATAAATTTTGTTTGATTTTGCACCACATTGTAAATGTGCCAAATCAAAATAAAGTGAAACTGGTGAATCTGATGATTCAGCAACCGGTTCTCAAGCAAATTACAACAATCAGAAAATTTAGAATTCTTTGCATAATATTTTGAACTACTGCCTTGCACATTCCTATGTGGTTTGCAATATCTGTGCAGTACTTTCGGGAATATAAAACAAGACCTAAATTAATTCCATTGATTTCTTGCAGTTCAATGTCATGTTCCATATCTGTAAAAAGTCTGCCTTTGTGGACAATATTATAAACGGTTCTAAATACTCGGCATGTTTTTTCTTCCTGTATTACCGATGATTTATAGACTTCCATTATTTGTTTTTTTGCAGCATTTTTAATTTGTTCACATGCAATGTGAGTTTGACTATTTTTATGCTTGAAATTTTTTTCTTAATTCTTTTAATTGAGTGCTTTTAGTACCACTTACTGAGATTTCAAAATTACACCATTCTTTAGAAAGATGTATTCCACGAGTTTGTTTGGGCCCCAATTAAGAGACTTTGCTACCCGCAGTGCATCCTAATTTTTTATTATTTGCAATAATCCATGGATAGTCTTGTTTCTTTGTTAAAAACATTTCATGGGTGCAACAATCTGGAATATCACTTGTGGAATTTCAACAAATAGAGAACTCATTCTCTTGAATATCTGCTTTACAGATTTAGAAGTCAATGGCTTTAGACTGGTTTTTGTCAGGCACTCCTAAAAATCAATAGCTGCAAATTATAAAATGATGATGACATGCATTCTCGAGTTGAGAGGGGACCATGGTATGAGGGAGAAGAGGAATGGGTTGCACAAGTAGAAGTATTAAGTAGAAGAACTACTGAGAAGGAACAAAGATTTCTTAGCTGTAAAGACTTCTTAACGCTTTAGAAGAAATTATTAATTTACTTAACATTTTGCGTGATTGTAGTATTATCTGGGATGATAAAATAACACCTTGGTGTAAAATAAACAATATATTCAAAATATAACAGGAACTGCATTGAACACACAAGATAACCTCGTATCACTTAAGGGATTAAACCTTACTGAGTGGCTAACAGAATGGATGAATGAGGCAGACCTCAGAACGTGACGGTCTGCATTACCCCTAGCAACGAAGTTGCCACCAATTTTCTTCCAATCAGAGGACACCACAAATACTGATTTTTACTGGGCCACCTGTTGAGACATTGCATCATGCCCCACTGTTGCCACGTGTTTACTCCTCTGAGGTTACAAAGTTTTTTTTATTTTTACGACCTGCTGATTCCCTCTGGCCTACGCACAATGGGTATCTGAGAGGTAGTGCAGTGAATAGCTGATCAATTTAAAAATTTTAGGAAGAAAGATAACTTCCCGATTATGAAAAAGTTTTATAAGGTTCACCATTCCCTTAGCCTTGCGCGCTCAGCTCGTGCGTTCGTGTGGAAGATATGGCAACAGCGACTAGCGAAGAGAGGCTGCCTCCACCACTGAGAACCAAAAGCATGCGAGCGGTCCTGAGTACGAACGAACTTTCAATTGCTAAGTCATATGAAAAGCACTATAACACAGGCTTGTGTAGGCCTCACCACACTACCACAGACAGCCCCCTTTCCTTTCCTTATCATAGAACCCTAGAGACCCCCTAGGTCCAAAGATCCAAAAAAAAATAGAATTTTTTTTTTCGATCTTCGGAACTAGGGGGTTGCTGTCCTCTCGAGTACCCCCTATTTCCACCACTGGTAATGCGGCCGAAGCATTTGCATCTTTTAATGCGGCTCGCTTAACTGCTGAAGTGGCCAACATCCTAATAAGTTTGCCCAATACTTTTTACGTTCTGGGGAGTCTGGCAACGTCGCATCAAAATCTCCCTTGCAATTACATGTCCGCTGAGAAAGAAAGGGTTATATTTTTGGTATTTTTTAGCACATGCTTCTTCGGTTATCAAATGAAAATTGGTAATTTATGCGTAGTTATGTTCAGACGTCTTTTGTAATAGCATAAGTATCTCACACGCCATTTCTTTGTCGTAACTTTGGAAGAGATTAAGTTTTTCTTCACGCTTGTATGGCCGTGATCGTGTGTTTGGGTGGCTGTACCATAGAGTAGGGGGGTGCGGAGTAGTTCCAGTGTCCTGATTGGCTGTCTATATCCATATCCCTACCGCTCAGACGTTCGAAGAAGTGACGGGTTAATGAGTTAATAGTCATCTATCTACATATTACCCTGCAAGACACCTTGACGGTGGATGGCAGGGGGTGCCGCGCACCAAGTTCCTAACTAATTATTATTCACTGTTATTTATTGTGGTCACGTATTGTCCAGTGGCGGCTCGTGTATAGGCACTGCGGAACTGCAGCACACCCTATTTCTGAACAGCTACAGATGGGTAATCACTCTGTGAAACTGCGATGAGGAAAGCAAGGGGAAACTACCTCATTATACTTCCCATGATGGGCTGAAAAGCTGCAAATACCTCTATGGATCTTTCTGGAGTAAAATAGTCCACCAATCGGATCTCCGGGTGGGGACTACCCTAGGGGATGCACAGAGGTAATGTAACATTAATAGGAAAGCAAGTGGTGAGAAATTAAGAATAGGCACATGGAATGTTAGGACTATGAATTCAGGGGGTAAACTAGAGAACTTAAAAAGGGAAATGAGAAGGAATAATGTAATTATAGTAGGTCTTAGTGAAGTTCGGTGGGAAGGAGAAGGTGAGATAAATTCAGACGAATTTAAGATTATTTACTCGGGAGGAGAGAAAAAGGAAAGGGGAGTGGGGATTATAATGAGAAAAGAGATAGCTGAAAGAATTATCAAGGTAGTGACAGTTAATGATAGATTAATAGACATAAAACTTCAGATGGAGCCAGTGGAAATGCTTATAATTCAAGTGTATATGCCAACAACTAATGCTGGCGACGACGAAGTAGATGAAATCTATGAACAGATTATGGAGGTATTGGAAGAGGAGGGAAAAGGAAGGATCACCACCATAGTAATGGGAGATTGGAACAGTGTAGTCGGAGAGGGACAGGAAGATAACATAGTGGGAAAATATGGACTAGGGAAGAGAAATGAAAGAGGGGAAAAACTTGTGGAATTCTGCCATAGAAATAGATTGATTGTAACTAATACATAGTTTAAGCATCACCAGTGGAGACTTTACACATGGAGAAGCCCAGGAGACCAGAGACGATACCAGATAGATTACATACTAGTCAATGAAAGATTTAGAAATAGCATTAAAAATGTGAAAACACCACCAGAGGCAGATATTGATTCCGACCACAACCTTTTGGTGGCAAATACACAATGTAGACTGAAGAGCATTATGAGAAACATAAGAGTTAACAAGAAATGGAACTTAGAGGAACTCCTTAAAAACAAGGAGGCTATCATGACTGAGCTGGAGGAAAGGTTGGGGGAGAGAGCTGAAGAAAATAGGAAGAATGTAGATGAGGAGTGGCGATACATCCATAGCAACATTAAAGATGTAATGGAAAAGAAGGTAGGATAGATAACGGGTGAAAGAAACAATAAACCCTGGATCACAGCAGCCATGCTGCAAAAAATGGAAGAGCGGAGAAAGTGGAAGAACATAAACACTGAAGAAGGCCAAAGAAAGTACAAGGAGTTAAATAATGCCTTAAGAAGGGAAACAGATAAAGCCAGAGAACAGTGGATAAATGAGAAATGCGAGGAGATTGTCGAATGTGAAAGAATTTGTAGAACAGACCTCATGTATAGCAAAGCAAGGGAACTATTCAAGAAAAAGGCAAGAAAGATAGGACGTAAAGGAATCATGAAAAAAGTGGTAAAATAGTATCGGAGACAGACAATGTAAAGAATGTCTGGAAAGAATACGTTGAGGTTCTGTATGACAAAGAAGGAAGGCCAAGAAATATTGAATTAAATGAAAAAGAGGATGTGGAAAAAGATCAGCTAGGACCAAGTATTCTCGAGTCTGAAGTTAAAAGAGCAATTGATGACATGAAAAGAAGGAAGGCTGTTGGGAGTGATGAATATACCCATGGACGTTCTTAAGGTTTTGGGGTCTAAAGCAGTTAAGCAACTCACAAAATTTTTTAACCAAGTATATGATACTGGCATATGGCCTGAAGATTTTTTAGATGTTGTTATGGTACCACTGGAGAAAAAGAACAATGCAAAATGTTGTAAGGATTACAGAACAATTAGTTTAATTTCTCATACAGCTAAAGTTCTAACCAGAATAATAACCAAAAGAATTGAATGTAAAATAGAAAAGGAGCTGCAAGATAATCAGTTTGGTTTCAGAAGAGGAAGGGGGACTAGAGATGCTATAGGATATATGAAAATGATGATAGAAAGAGCGCTAGACGTCAATATAGGTATTTATTTTTGTTTTGTAGATTGGGAGAAAGCTTTTGACCGAGTGAAATGGGATAAAATGCTGGGTATTTTAAACACAATAGGAATAGATTGGAAAGATAAAAGATTGCTTAAAAACCTTTACTTTGATCAAAAGATTAGAGTCAGGGTTGAAGGAGAAGAAACAGAAAGTACTTCAATAGGGAGGGGAGTGAGGCAGGGATGTCCTATTTTACCAGCGATATTTAATATTTATGCAGAAACAATAACAGAAGAAGCGTTGAGGGAAGAGAAAGGATTTAAGATAGGAGGTGAAAGTATTACCACCATTAAATACGCAGATGATCAAGGATTAATAGCAGAAGACGAGAAAGAGCTTCAGAGGATGACAGACAGACTAGTGGAGGTTGGCCAACAATATGGAATGAAGATCAATGCTGAAAAAACGAAAGTCATGGTGGTTTCAAAGGAACATAAAGAATTAAATATAATGGTAAATGGACAAAAATTGGAACAAGTATGTAGTTTCAAATATCTTGGCAGTATTTTAGCGCAGGATGGAAGTAGTACACAGGACATCAGAAGTAGGATTGCAATGGCAAAAGCAGCATTTAACGAGAAGAAGGAGCTTCTCGCAAGCAAGAAATTAAATTTAGAAACAAGGAAGAAATTAGCAAAATGCTACATATGGAGCATAGCTCTTTATGGTGCAGAGACGTGGAGGGTAAGGAGAAAGGAGGAAAAATATTTAGAAAGTTTTGAGATGTGGGTATGGAGGAGAATGATGAAAGTGAAATGGACAGAGAGGAAGAGAAATGAAGAAGTATTAGAAATGGTGGGAGAAGAAAGGATGCTAATAAAACAATCAGGAAAAGAAAAGCAAATTGGATAGGGCACATATCGAGAAGACAGTGTTTACAAAGGACGATCTTAGAAGGAAAAATTAGTGGAAGAAGAGGAAGAGGGAGAAAAAGAATAGGAATATTAGATAATATAAAGCAGGGATATAATACTTATAGAGATATAAAAGAGGCTTCTAGGGAGAGAGAGAAATGGAGGCAGCGATTCAGTTAAAACCTGTCTTCGGACAGAAGCATGATGGGTATATTCATCACTCCCAACAGCCTTCCTTCTTTTCATGTCATCAATTGCTCTTTTAACTTCAGACTCGAGAATACTTGGTCCTAGCTGATCTTTTTCCACATCCTCTTTTTCATTTAATTCAATATTTCTTGGCCTTCCTTCTTTGTCATACAGAACCTCAACGTATTCTTTCCAGACATTCTTTACATTGTCTGTCTCCGATACTATTTTACCACTTTTTTCATGATTCCTTTACGTCCTATCTTTCTTGCCTTTTTCTTGAATAGTTCCCTTGCTTTGCTATACATGAGGTCTGTTCTACAAATTCTTTCACATTCGACAATCTCCTCGCATTTCTCATTTATCCACTGTTCTCTGGCTTTATCTGTTTCCCTTCTTAAGGCATTATTTAACTCCTTGTACTTTCTTTGGCCTTCTTCAGTGTTTATGTTCTTCCACTTTCTCCGCTCTTCCATTTTTTGCAGCATGGCTGCTGTGATCCAGGGTTTATTGTTTCTTTCACCCGTTATCTATCCTACCTTCTTTTCCATTACATCTTTAATGTTGCTATGGATGTATCGCCACTCCTCATCTACATTCTTCCTATTTTCTTCAGCTCTCTCCCCCAACCTTTCCTCCAGCTCAGTCATGATAGCCTCCTTGTTTTTAAGGAGTTCCTCTAAGTTCCATTTCTTGTTAACTCTTATGTTTCTCATAATGCTCTTCAGTCTACATTGTGTATTTGCCACCAAAAGGTTGTGGTCGGAATCAATATCTGCCTCTGGTGGTGTTTTCACATTTTTAATGCTATTTCTAAATCTTTCATTGACTAGTATGTAATCTATCTGGTATCGTCTCTGGTCTCCTGGGCTTCTCCATGTGTAAAGTCTCCACTGGTGATGCTTAAACTATGTATTAGTTACAATCAATCTATTTCTATGGCAGAATTCCACAAGTTTTTCCCCTCTTTCATTTCTCTTCCCTAGTCCATATTTTCCCACTATGTTATCTTCCTGTCCCTCTCCGACTACACTGTTCCAATCTCCCATTACTATGGTGGTGATCCTTCCTTTTCCCTCCTCTTCCAATACCTCCATAATCTGTTCATAGATTTCATCTACTTCGTCGTCGCCAGCATTAGTTGTTGGCATATACACTTGAATTATAAGCATTTCCACTGGCTCCATCTGAAGTTTTATGTCTATTAATCTATCATTAACTGTCACTACCTTGATAATTCTTTCAGCTATCTCTTTTCTCATTATAATCCCCACTCCCCTTTCCTTTTTCTCTCCTCCCGAGTAAATAATCTTAAATTCGTCTGAATTTATCTCACCTTCTCCTTCCCACCGAACTTCACTAAGACCTACTATAATTACATTATTCCTTCTCATTTCCCTTTTTAAGTTCTCTAGTTTACCCCCTGAATTCATAGTCCTAACATTCCATGTGCCTATTCTTAATTTCTCACCACTTGCTTTCCTATTAATGTTACATTACCTCTGTGCATCCCCTAGGGTAGTCCCCACCCGGAGATCCGATTGGGGGATATATATATATATATATATATATATATATATATATATATATATATATATATATATATGGAGGTCCGGTG
Organism: Tanypteryx hageni; assembly: GCA_028673005.1. Taxonomy (NCBI): domain Eukaryota; kingdom Metazoa; phylum Arthropoda; class Insecta; order Odonata; family Petaluridae; genus Tanypteryx; species Tanypteryx hageni. The sequence continues at coordinate 189,566,900 of CM054115.1, read as the reverse complement.
TTGTAATGTTTAAGACGCTGGGTGCTACTCGCCTGCTGCTTGAAAAGCCATCGGGCACGAATCCTGCGCAAGAGGAGGAGAAATCTTATTATGTTAATAAGGACTTTGAAATTGACCGATTAAAATTTTTTCCAGGCTTCTCGGATTTAATGCATTTTTAACCTATTTTTATGCCTCTGCCGACTGGCGCATACGGGAAAACAATCAGACATAGTTCAGAGATTGATTTATCTTGCAATTACTTACGACTCGTCTGTGAAAATTGGGTTCACTTAACGAAGGGAAGCGAAATGATGATGCTGCAACAACAATTGAACTCAATGAATTGTAAAAATTATATACAATACAAAATCTTGCATACCTAACTATTTTGTTATTTTATTATTTCTTAAGTTTTTTTTTCTGTATTAATTTTGTAAGGTTAGTTCACACTAGGTTATCCAGTAATGTGTTTTTGAGATGAAACTTACTTGCATCCAGTAGATCTGTAACTGCTCTTGCGTCCTCCTGGCCTCCACAGGTGGAATGCCCCATAGATCAATGGGTTCACGAGACTGTTTGACATTCCAAAGAAAAATATTCCAGACTGAAGATCTTCACTCAACTGAAACACAAAATTTTATTGTAGATTTCATTCAATACGTTTTATTTTCGAATTTTACATCAAAGAGCAAAACTTTAAAATGTCATAGATTTCACATGTCTGTTTTTGTTAATGATGGAACACAGTTTTCTTACCGGTTGACGTTTAGTTTACTCGCAAAATGTGGAGAACACATTTAGCGATGATCTTGAAGTAGAAATAAATAACTTCGTGGTCTCACGTACCACGAAGCGTTATTTTAACGCAATGGCGTACGTAGCTAGGTTCTCCTTCGCCCAGGGGCAAGTCACAGAGATGCGCCCCCTTCCCTTGGCCCCCTCTAAAATTTTCCAGATGTAATGTGGGTAATGTGATGGAAAACCAAGCATTTTAATTCGGCATATGTTATAACATTATTATTGTTTATAAACAGAAACGTTAATTTTCGGTCCATGAGTTTGCGCCCCTTCAGTCCTGCGCCCGGGGGACACTGCCTCCCTCTGCTCCCCCCTTCGCTACGCCACTGCTTTAATGATAGGATGAGTTTTTTGCTGTCTTTGATTTACGTTATTTCGCCCAAAGGACAATTCACAGTCAGGAGCGTTTAATTCCCGACAGAGTTTCGCACTTCGTGAAAATGTTAATTATGTAGATGAGGGATATTCTAATGGCTGTTCATTTGAGAATATTTTGGAATCACCTTTATGGAAATCCTATTGGGACTTTTCGTTAAGGCTACTTCTTATTCCCGCTCTTTTTTATCCAAATTCGAACATTCTGCCCCACGTAGCTGTTCCATGACTAGTAGAGGATCCTATTTCCTTCTGTTCCAATACGGTGACGTCAGAGATAATAGCTCACAAACAGTTTACTATACAGTCCATGGGTAGCAAAATTTAGTTATTGACGTTTTTTCTTTTTGAATTAATATTTGTTACTGAACTATTTTTTTGGTTGTGGTAGAATTTTATGCCACATGGACCGGTATGAAAAAATTTAAAAATCTCCCGGGCCGACACTTATGTATAATCCCTTCCGGTCCATGATCAATTACTCACGTGCTTATCAGGGTTGAGGAAGATGAAGATGATCATCATCGTGTAGTAAGGAGTCCACCACACCACGAACGCCACCACGATGACCACTGATATCCGAAGGGACTTGATCTTGGCGCGGCGCATGAGCCGGCATCTGTTGAGGTCGGCCGGCTGAGACCTGTGGCTGGTCCTCCCCCTGCCAGTCCCCCCTCCCCCCACGCCACTCCTCCCACCCCCCACGCCCCTCCCCCCACCCCCAACGCCCCTCCCTGCTTCCTCCGGTGCCTCTGACTTGAACACCTTTTCACTTCCTGTGAAGGAATAGCAGGGTGAGCTCGTATGCACCGACTGAGTCAAGTATCGACGGAGAAGCATAAAATAAGGGGAATCCTAAATCGAGGCGGTTTCGATTGATAATTACCATCTCCAGACCCATGTAGATACATTATCCCAACCCATGAAATGTTAGAAAATCATTAAAAATTGATTTTAAAATAAATAAAATAATAATAATAATAATAATAAAATAAATAAACGGCGCAATATACATTGCACAAACTTTCTCATGTACATATATACGTTTGGTCGACGGTGTACGCTTAAAAAACAAAAAGGCTTATAAATCAAAGTTAATCGTAGCTTAGCATATATTTTAATGCCACTGGTCGATATTTAGTAATTTTTTGGGACATATGGCATAATTAGTATTATTTGTGACATCAGGTTGTACGATTGGATGGATTTTTATCAAAATTCCTATAGCCATATTTCACTAAATCGAATTTTGTTTCCAAATATCTTAGAATAAAGTACCCTTAATTGTTGCGCAATATCGTTCATCTCTTCAGAATGTCTTTTATGAATGGTATTACCCACAAATATGAGATACCATTCGATTTAATTTAACCGTAAGGCTGTAGTAAGGTTTTGAGTGGATCGCGGCGGAGGCGTGACGTCATAAGGCTTAGGTAAGGTAGCTTAGCGTATATTGTAAAGCACGACGCCATATGGTGATTTTATGAAAAATGTGGCTTACGCAGTATTATTTGTGACATCAGACTCGACAATTGGATTGACTTTAAAGATTCTATGGAGCCATTTTTGAGTAAATCAAAGTTTTCTAAACTACTACTAGAATAACAAAGGTGAAATACTCCTTTAGCCAAAACAACTAGAGGGCTACAAAACCCAATGCATTTCGCCCACAAGGTGAGCATCGTCAGGGGTAAAACCTGTTCCAGCAGTGACTGGGAGCCAACTGCCAGGTTTGAAACGGAAAGTATTAAGAAGACGACCGAGAAAGAAGTGAAGCGCGGAAAGATTTTTCGGCGTGTGTGTCGTTTAAATCTGTCAGTTTGTATAGGGTCTTGTTGAAATCTGTGTCCGTGTTCATAAGTGTATCGCGGTTTTTAACATAATATTAAAAGAGTCTGAGATTTTGGTCTCCTTTGACGTTAAAAGTCTCTTCCCAAGTGTACCTCTGTAAGAAACATCCCAAATTTTAAAATCATTGTTACTAAAACAAAATTTTTCAGATGAAATTGTTCTCGAATATTTACAACTTACTAATTTATGCATGTCACAGAACGTTTTTCTATTAAAAAATGAAATTAACAAACAAACACAAGGCACTTCTATGGGAAACCCCCTATCTCCTTTTCTAGCCAACATTTTCATGTCCTCTTTTGAAAACGATTGCAAAAGAAATTTCATTACTTTCCAGATATATGGTTGAGGTACGTGGATGACATATTCACAATCTTTGATTTAAAGAAACAAAATGTAGATGAATTTGTTAATCAGTTAAACAACATATATCCTTCAATTAAGTTCTCTTATGAACTTCAAGAAAACAACACCTTGCCATTTTTGGACTTGCTTATCATAAATAATAGACAACACATTGAGTTTGACATTTTTAGAAAACCTACACATGCTGATAACTTCATTCCTAACAACTCCTTTCACCCTATGAACCAAAAAATAGCTGTGTTTCAATTTTTAACACACAGATTATGTAACATCCCCCTCAATAAAATCAGATATGCAAAGGAACTCAAACACATAAAACAAATTACCGCTAAACTTGGATACGATAATAATTTAATTAATAAATTAGTGAGAAAACATAACTTTAATAAAACCTTGTCCAATGCCACTTCCCTCAAATTAGACAACAAAAAAGAGGACAAATATGTAAAATTGCCTTATTTTCCACCATTAAACAGAAGCTTGAACAAAATTTTTAAACATAAGAATTATACCATAACATATACAAATCCTTATAATTTGAAAAATTTACTGGGCAGTACAAAAGACAGAACAGAATCTTTGAACAAGTCCGGTATTTATAAATACAATGCTCACACTGTGACAAAAAGTACATAGGACAAACAAGAAGGAAACTAATAACACGCTTCAAGGAACACATGGCTCACTATAAATATAATCGTTTTGAAAAATCAAGCGTTGCCAACCACATCTTTGAAACAGGTCATAGTATACACGTAAACGATTTAACATTGATAACTTCAGCCAATAACTCACTAAACTCGTTAGAAAACCTTCACATTTACAAAAACCGCGATACACTTATGAACACGGACACAGATTTCAACAAGACCCTATACAAACTGATAGATTTAAACGAAACACACGCCGAAAAATCTTTCCGCGCTTCACTTCTTTCTCGGTCGTCTTCTTAATACTTTCCGTTTCAAACCTGGTAGTTGGCTCCCAGTCACTGTTGGAACAGGTTTTACCCCTGACGATGCTCACCTTGTGGGCGAAATGCATTGGGTTTTGTAGCCCTCTAGTTGTTTTGGCTAAAGGAGTATTTCACCTTAGTTAGTTTTGGCCAAAGTTATTGAGCTACTATCTATTACTACTAGAATAAACTACCCATTATTTTTGTGCAATATCATTTTTATGAAAAAAGGGTTTGCAAAAGATGATATATTGCATAAATACGAGATATCATTCGATTTTATGTACGCGTTTGGGCCCTAGAACGGCAAACAGACAGAAGGACAAACGGCATGGCGAAATCAACTTTTATGGACTCAGGGACACCTAAAACGTGTATTTCCATCAAAATCTCGAGGTCGAATTTTTTCTCGATAACAATACTTTCTCAATATACTACGTATATGAGAAAGTAAAAATAGAACAAAAAATAAAGGATACAAATAAACTAAGGTGAACGGGATGTTATTGCGCGCCAGGCATTTCAAACAATTGTCATCTTCTCTATTTCTCAATCTAATCTACACTTAAGGTGGATATCTAACATCAAAATTTCACGGCTAAAGATAAAGGGGGATGTGAGACACGGTGAAGCAATACCATAGTAAAAAAGCAAAAGTTCCTTCGCCGTAAACAGGAAGAGAATACATTCACGCTGCAGGGTACTGGTAAACACCGTCGCAAGACCTACACACAACACACGCGCACGCACGCACAGGAACATGCAACTCCGTCGAAAGGCACTCACACACTACTACTGAAGATGACAGACAGTTTAGCTGTCGAAACATCAGTGTCTAGTTTAAGTTTTGGTTCGAGTATACTGGGTGAGTGCCTTTTGACGGAGTTGTATGTTTGTGTGTTTCATTTTGATGTAGGTCCTACGACGGTGTTTACCAGCAACCTGCAGTGCGAATGTATTCTATTCCTGTTTACGGTGAAGGAGGCTTTGCTTACTTACTGTTACGGCTAAAGATAATTTATTTCCATATTTATAACTTCATTGAATTCTTAAAAAAAATCATTTTTAATACCTCCAGGTGGAAGATTTTATGGCAGATGTGCATTCTACGAGACTTCGGTATAATTGGAGCTTCATTTATAACCTATTATTGAACATAGTCGTGGAGTCATCTTCAAATTCTAGCGTCTTCATTCTTCAGCATTTTCTAAATACTGCAGCTATTCATAATTTTATCTGAAACAGAGCATAAAGTGGATTATCTAGTCTTAAGCCGCAGAGCAAAAATTGAGTTTCGCTTTTGTCTTTAATTAGACGTAAGAATTCCTATACTGAATTTCTGAATCGGTCAAACTTCTCCCATGTCAGTGATCGCAGTTTCAGCAAGGATAACCCGAGTCTATGCATCTACTATTCTGGAAAACTAATGAATTTCATCATCAGTAAGAAAATATTTATTGGGATTTCCAGAAGATCATTTGATATTAAGTTTTATCAATTCCTCCTATGTATCACGTTCATCGTAAAAACCACCAGCTTATACTCACTACAAGACTTTAATTTTAGAAGGTAATCTGGGAGAATTCCGTATACCTTTATTGATTTTTGCCATAAAAAATATTTAATTTAGCATTACAACCTCGATTTATGTAGTTTCTGTACTTAAATTATCTAAAGGAAGTGATTCGTTCTCACGAAGCTGCGAAAACAGATCTGGATGGTTCCTACCTGAGGTCGATTGAGGGTTTTTGTCAAAGCTGAGCATTGACTTAAATCAAAGGAGATGTTCGTAATGGTGGAATACGAAGTGATACGAAATAGAAAGACTTGAAATTAAATAGCAATTCTTCGATTTGAACTAGTATATAATTTTCGCTTGCATTTAAAGGGTCGGGCCAGATTCTATGTAGCCCACGAGAGGCTCTACTAGAACGTGTTTTCTAGACCAATGTTGCTTTTTTGCTTGGCTCGCAGGGAATGGGAGAAAGTTAGAAAAGTCTCGTAATGCTTCGCTGGGAGGGATTCTCGAAGCGTTCGAAATCCGTTTCTTCTATTTCGTCTCCATTCCGCTCGCGGAAGTCGAAACTCTCTCCTCTTTCTCCCCCTCCCTCTCTCCTCTTTCTCCGCCTCCCTCTCTCTCCCCATCCACCTCCCTCCTTCTCTCCCTCCCTTTCTCCTTTCCCTTCTCCCCCTCCCTCTCTCTTCCCATCCACCTCCCTCCTTCTCTCCCTCCCTTTCTCCTTTCCTTCTCCACCTCCCTCTCTCTCCCCATCCACCTCCCTCCCTCTTTCTCCTTTTCCTTCTCCCCCTCTCTCTCCCTTTCCTTCTCTCACTCTTAAAAGAGAAATGAGGAGCGGCGGGAGGCAGCAGATGTCAATACGGCTAGGAGCAAAAGTAATCGCTTGAAGGTCTCTCCTTTCATTATTTGTTGTGTAAAATCACAAATGGGATTCTCCACATTTTATACACCATCGTTTATTTTTTTCCTCCCGACCGCGTTTGAAGGGATGATTGTTGCGGTTCGCCAACATGGAGCCGCGTGGGCGGCTTGTTTGACGGGAGGTGCGCCAGATGGCAGTGGCGGTGCGTGTCGAGCTACGCAGAACGAAGCGAGGAAACACGACCTCGCGATTCGTTTAACGCTTATCTGTGTCACACGTTAATGCTTAAAGAGACACTTCACGTGGCGAGATCGTCCGATGTCTACTGACATTGGTGCATTAAACGTAATACTTTATAAACCATGCAGTGTATAGTTTTAAGTGACATTTGAATGCATTTATTCTAATTAAAATTTTAATTAATTTGGTAAATCTCGAAGGTCCTTAGCCACGTATTTTCTTCACCTGGTCGGAAAGTGAGTCGTTCGAACTTGATCAATCTGGACGAAATTTTCGCACTCAAAGAAAGACAAAAGTTTTTTCCCATATTAACTATAAACTAATCAGCTAAGTCAAACAAATTATCAAATAAAATCAAGCAAGGAATTGAGTGTGTAATAAATAAACTGAATAAACAAATAGAAAATAAATATATAATTATTGAATAAATAACGAATACTCGGTCGGTTAAGAAATTAAGGATATCTGCTAGAATGAGTGGAGGAAACGAAACAATTAATATAAAATGATATCTAATGAATTTTTAAAAAGATTTGGAAATAAGAAAATGAAAGCGAATTGTTGAAGTGAGTGTATTGAAGAATGAAGGAGAAAATTATAGTAGGAGAGTACATGAGAAAGTAGAAGTGGTGCAAGAGGGAGGAAGATAGGGAGAGAGAGAGAGAAAGAGAGAGGGGAGTAAGGGGGGAGGGGGAGAGAGGGAGAGAATTGAGTTGAATAACGCCTTTATTGGGGCGATATTGAGACTATGTCAGTCTCCTCTTCCATCTAACCCCTTGCCATTGTATAACCTTTTTGTTAAACCCGTAACGATCCATTGTTTAGAATAAAATAACGGTATCTCATTAGTGGCATTGGAAATCCATTAGTTCTGATGCTGTACGGCGGAAATGGCTACTACAAAATTATACGCGTCTATGAATTTTAAAAACACGAAGAAATTCATAAGTGCTTTTCCACTGATTGCTCTTTTGATATACTAGCTCATTTGTCCTCCTTCAAATCAATTCCTTTTTTTAGATCGAACTAGACTGCTTAATCTTACATAATTTTGTTTTATAATACTCTCCTGTCATTTTTTTAAATTTTAAACCAAAACATTGACTAGGAATAGCCTTTTCTTGAATGTATCTGTGTGTACATATAGGTCAGTATTGCTATAAAAAAATCACAATTTTAAAGTAACGATAATATTATAAAACGTTCACGATTAACAATAAATAGAAATAGAGGAGAAAAAATGAGTCATGTCAGTGATTTGAGGACCTTAGTAGTGTAATGAGGATAGGTAGAGGAATATAGAGTAGCGTTAACACGTTGCATACGGATTTGTCTATTCCCTCTCCAGTCACACACAAATCAGGGAAATATCCTTTTTAATTCATATGCCCGTTGAGTGCGCCGCTTTAAATATTTAAACGCTTTATCAAACGTTTTGTTTTTATTTATTTCGTGTCATAGGAAATATTTTTCGTCCTATGGAGTATCCTTTTCGAGAAACATTTCTTCCTTCTACAAAATTATGAAAACTTAAAAATTCATTCAAGTTATCGTGTTATATAGCTGTGACACAGGACTTGGGTAGTTATTTTGTTTCTTTCGTCTTTTTGTCACTGAGAAAACAACATTCGTGCGAACTTAGGGAGATTTTAATACTAGTGCCATCTAATTATTTTAAACAACACTGAAAATTATCCATTAGTGCAAACTAATGAAAAATTAGCTGCCTTTTTCAATTTGTTCTCTGCAAAATGGATGGATTGTGTAAATTTTGGGAAAATACCAAACATCGCAAAAATTAAGAAAATTAACCTGGTAAAAAAAACCATAGTAGTATTACAAAGGAATTGAACACCTCGAGAAATACATAAAATCGAGTCGTTCAGCTCTGAATGTATAAGAAGATTTTTACAATTTGGTGTTTAGAAAATTCTTCGCAGATGCAGTTAAATAAAATGAAGAATTTTCCAATTGACTTTTATGCCAAGCATTGGTGATGAAAAGAAAAGGAGTAAATTGTGTGTTTTTAAACTCATCCATTTTCAAAGTAATGACGAATGTGTGACACAGTGGAATTCGTAGCGTAATACCTTGAGAATTATACTGTATACTAGGGAGATGCCCGTAGAAATTCAACGGGAAAAGTTTTTGTGAAATAAAAAATGTTCAAATATGTCTTGACTTTCAATGGATGGCAAGAAAACAAACTCGTTCTTTTAGGCGTTCGTTGTTTCATTTTCGAACTCCTACGATGATTCTAAGTACCTAATTTTAAGATGCAAGTGATCAATGTTCTACATTCAAATGAACTCCTCAGGGGCGCACCCAGGAATTTCTCTTGGGGGGGGGGCTCAACCATAACAAAATATATCCCACCGAACATATCTAATACGTTTTAATTTGAGATAAAAACGTAGCGATTTTCGGATAGAAAATAGGGGGTATTCATTAAAGAAAAGAAATGCGATTCTATTCACTAGTAACATAAAAATAGGAAACATTCCATTTTGTGAAATAATTACTTACCAAATGCTGTAAATTCGTCGCCGTTAAAAACTTCAGGAAAATAAGGATAATAACATGAAACACTCGAAACTTATGGTAACAAACGTTCCGAAATTAAGATTTCACTCCTCAAAAAAGAAAACTATCCGGAAGCAAGAGGATATGGTGAGCATAACCGGTAACTTGAGATTTTATTATAAAGGTAACTTATCGTCAACTTTTATGATTTCTAACGAATTATCTTGCACTCAGAATACACAAAACAGACACACTCACTAATGCAGTTGCTTTGAGGAGAGACAATGTGAAACTGACGCTCAAAAATGCGTTCCTTTCTCAAAATGTGCTTTAACGTTCTTAGAAAAACCTTTCCTCGAATTTCCTCTTTGCGTCGTTCGCATATGTTCTCTCCATCTGGAAGCTATTAGGGATCCAGGGTCACTTGGCTTTACCCTTCACATGGAGGACAAAAGAAGGCTGAAATGACCACTTTTTCAATGCGGGTTGCCTTCTTTTACTATATCGTTGGTGTAGGGAACAACTATAATGAAGTTAGAAAAATGGATGCAAAAAAAATGAAAAGAAGTCTTACTTCGGCAAGCTGCATAGGAAAACGGCTGAAAATTTACCGATGACTACATTTCCTTAATGATCGACATTGTGAAGAATTTCTCGAGAATATTATAAGAAATCTTACGAAAAACCAGCAGATTTACTTACAAATAGTACAGCCTTTCTGGTTAATACTAAAGCCCTAGCATGAACATGTAAATTTTTTGGGGGGGGGGGCTAAAGCCTGTCAGCCCCTCCCCTGGGTGCGCCCCTGGAACTCCTCGTAAATAACGCAACGAATGTTGTTTACATTGGTTGCTATAAAAAGAATCTCTCCTCTCTCGTATTAATTGTAAGAGCATTCAAAGCATGCTTTCACCCATAAGGAATGAAATAACAATAGGATTTCGAGGTTTAACAATGTAATGGGTTGGCATTGGCAACATCTCGTTAAAATGGCAAGATTTCCCCAAAATATGTGAATTAAACGTTTAACATGAGGAATTTCGAACTGTAGGCGGGAATAGATGAACAGAATTAAAACTTCATAGTTTTTTCTTTAAAATGGGCTAGATCCGAAGATCATAGGTGAATTCTTTCTAATTTAGATCTCAGAAAGAATACAAGCATGCAAGTCAAAAAGTCGATTTTTACGTGTTATCATATAGGAAATGGAAATGCCTACCTTGGACTACTACTGCCTAGGACTTTTTTCGATATTTCTTTCGGTCGTCATCTTACAATATGTGAATCTGTTATTCCTGTTAAATATAAAAAAATGAATCTCGGTCCATTATTGAGTTATTCGCATTTTTATAGTGTGATAGAGGGAGTCAGAAAGGGACTGAAGTAGCCTTTTATTATTATTCGGTTACACCTTTTTTAAATTTACATAAATGGTGAAAATGGGGGCACCGCGATAGAAGCATGCGTATATTAAAAGTCGAAATTTTAATTCGAGACAGCGCAGATGTTTTATCGGATATAACGAGTGACTGTCACGAAGAGAAACGCTATCATAAGGGGATAAAGTGTTTCAATTTTTAATGAGCATTCATCTCATAATTTGTCTAAGATAATTTTGAAAAGCAACGGCATCGCTTTACATTGCCCACATTCATAACTTGCGGGGGAGCAGAGGACGGTGGAAATTTAAATTCTCGGCGAGGGACGCGTCAAATTTGGAATTCGATCGAGAAAATGAAGATGAAATGTGGAAGAAGAGGCAGTTTCGGATAAAGCACGTGCAGTCATAAATGTTCGAATTCCATTCAGAAGAGAATGAGTGGGAAGGAGAAGAGGGGGGGCGAAGGAGGAGGGGAGGGAGATGAAGGGGAGAGAAGGAGGGAGGGGGGAGAGGGAGGGGGGGAGAGAGGGAGAAAGAGGGAGGGGATAGACAAGGAGGTGGAGAGAAATTGAGGGAGGGGAGAAGGGAGAGGAAGAGGGAGGTGAAGAGAGATGGAGGGGAGAGATAGAGAGAGAGTGAGAGAGGGGAGAGATAGAGGTAAGGGGGATAGAGATAAAAGAAGGGAGACAGAGGAGGCGAGGGGAAGGATCAATGAGATATGGAGTGAGCATGTGTGAATAGAGAAGGAAAAATGAGGATAAATAGGTGTGAATGGAGCGAGAATTCAGCTGCGTTTGTGCCGCGGCGAATGAGATGGAGGGCGTAGGGATAGGAGGAGGAGGGAGGACTATGGCAGGGGGTGCAGGAGTTGGGGCGTGAAGAGGCCTTTACTTGATAACCGGAAGATCGTTTGCGATCCAGGATGCGCGTTCATCTTGTCCGAATGATCGGTGGGCGTCGGCCATTTTTCTTCGAGTTGTGACCGACGGAATGGGAAATGAATGAAAAATATGTCCAAGTTCAGAGGCGCCGCGCACTGCTCGTAAAATTGCCACCTCCGTAAGTTTCACGGTATGGAGCTTTTATTCTCCATAGGTTTCTTAATCCGGGATATTCTGCTGACTTGATTCACGAGTTGCTCGGAGTATGCAAGAGACAAGAGTTTACTTGATTTATTTCGCTCGTGTTCCAGTGTTTTTTAATTTAAATTTCCTATCTTAACCGAAAATATTACTAAGTTTTGAGAGGCTGGTGCGATGGTTTCTGTTTAGGCATTCTAATATAATTTAGTTAAAAAATGAAAAATCCAAAGTGAATATTGGAGTTCGCTGGAATCAAAGAAACTCAATAAAACTGTTGATCGATCGGTGAATCACTATCGATGAATCCTAATATGCGTAGCTGAAAATTCTCTTTTGGTTTACTCGGCGGTTTTATAGCGCAACGCGTGAATTTGACTATCAATTGCATGTCTGATTTGTTCGTTCGAATTTTATCTCACAATTACTCTCAAACAATCTTACGGATTATTGTGTTGTATTTGAGCCGAACCCGTTGGCATTTCATTAAATTATAAACAAAATAATCTGTACATTTGGTCTCCTTAAGATTATACTGCTCTCAGATCTTATTCACATAGCGGGTTGCCTTTGCAAAATCGCAGGCGTTCCGAGTGAGTTTCAATATGTTTAGCCACAAAGAATGGGTATATGTAGCGTCTCACATAAATAGAAAACACATTTTTAGGCCACTCACAATTCATTATTTTGTTTGACTTATTTTCATCTTGTATGAAGTTACTGCCTTCATTAGAGCAATACAGTTTCTGTTGTAAATTGATGCAATAAGACACACGTGATTAAAGGTTTAATTTATAAGCGAAGTTTTATCTTCTTTAATTGTCAATGGTTTCAGGCGTCACTTGGTGGAATTTCTTCATAATGTAAAATAAAGAGACGTAATTCCACAAATTTATTTAAAACGACCTAGGTTTCGTTGCAATGCAACATCGTCAGGTTGTTTCATTGCAACGAAACCTAGGCCGTTTTAAATAAATTTATGTGGAATTACAACATGTCTCTTTATTTTACATTCTTTAATTGTATCTTTAAAATGCAGTTAATATTGTAATTGCAATTTTTATGAGAGGAAAAGTTCTTCCGATAAAACTGCCACTTTAACGAATGCATATCGTTCTTTTAACAATGTTTAATAGCATGAAGAAAGGAATCAACTCATACGCCATAACCTTTTGATTCCTTTCTTTATAATATCGTCGCAGTAGCCTCCACTCATTGTTAATATTTAATAACTAGTGTATTGGCCGTTATATGACGGATAAATACTAATATTCCCTCCCTCTCGGCGTACCTCTCTCCCTCCCTATGTATCCCTCCTTCTGTCTCCCTCCCTCTTTCTCTCCCTCCCCCTTTCTTTCCCTCCCTTCCTCTCTCTCCCTCCCATCCTCTCTCTCTCCCTCCCCTCCTCTCTCTCCCTCTCTTTTCTCCCACTTCCTCCTCTCCCATTCCCTCCTGTCACAATCCAAGCTCTCCCTCTATTTCTCTGTCTCCTTTATCTCTTTCCTCCCGTCCTTTTCTAGTTCTATACTTCTCTTTCTCTCTATGTATGTACCTTCCTTCCTATCTCCCTCCCCGCATCCCCCTCCCCACACCCCCTCCCCACATCCCCCTCCCCACATCCTCCTCCCCGCATCTTCCTCCCCACATCCCCCTATCTCTTACTCTATATCTACAAAAGTGTTTAGATAAGCAAAAGAATCCAAATTAAATTACATTACATTTACATTAAATAAAATTGTTGCAACCTTATGATGAATAATAATTTGTTGCCCTACCAAGCAGCATTCCTTTCTAATCATATATTATTTCTCTTTGTAATAAACGGTGGACCGGGAATTGTTTAAAGGTATCCAGCAAAAAAGACTTGAAATTGGCCGACATTCGTTTGAAAGAGGTTGCAAAGGCATAATAAACGATACCTAGATGAATTAGCATTGCGACAATTAAAATTTTAATTAATTACAGTAGGATTAAGGCTGAAAGTCTTTCTAAAACACAGGTCGCTTACATTGACGTTTTAAGGTTACTTGATGCTCTTCCAACTCGCCGAATAAACCAATGTATGACTATCACGAACGTGGTACTCTTTCTATAACTGGAGGTGAAGATTTCAAATTAGGGCAGATATCCAAATTTTATTCGAATACCGCCGACAAGTGGTTATCCACTTGTCCCGCCCGAGTGGCGAATGTCCACTAGAAAATTTCGAAGGAAAATGCTTGTTTGAAAGGCCTTCTTTGCCATTTAAGTGGGTAAAGCTGTGCACGGAAAAGTATCCTTATATAATAATTCTCAAGTGTCCGTCTATCTGTCTGTCTGTCCCGGTATTTTTTGACATTTCCCAATGGAATTAAAGCTGAAACTTTCACAATCGTTAAACCCCCATGAGGTGGTCTCTAGAAAAATCAAACATCAAAAGTCCTGGATTCGACTCCGGGAGACAATTAATTATATTTTCCCATAAGTTTACACGGGATTTTCGATTTTTCATGGTGCAAGGTTTATTTCCTTCATATATTAAAATATGTAAATATGGACCGAATTTCTCTATTTTTGTTTTATTCGACGGCTAAAACTATAAAATATCTTATTCTTTTGATGTTTAGATGTTACACGAAAGAATTTGTCAGAAACACGCATTTCTTTTCGAAATTTTATCACTTTTTCGTACTCTTTCCGGGTGTTGCCAAGGCGACCCACATTGCTGCCTCCGATTGAATTAGCGTCTATTAAGCCATCAAATAGCCAAAATAATTGCGTTATCCACTTCGCGCTGTTTATGAAGCATCGAAATTATAGTTGTAGTAATTTCAAACTTAATAGATTGCAACGTTAACAATTCAAGATTATTATTATTCAGTAAACTGCGTGTGGATTGGGCATTTTTAACGATTGATCAAAAGAAAAAATCTTTTTTTTATTTCAATACTGGAATGTGACCTTTTTCGTATGAGAGAGACAATTAAAATTGAACATGTAAATTATAAAAACAAACATGACATTCAAAATATCAGTTGTCTAAGTTTATAAGGAGAAATTGGCTATTATTACTTTTAAATATGCAGATTTCTGACTTCGAAAAAGTTTTTGCGAGTACAACTAGTAAATATTAAATATGGTTAAAATTGATGTGGACAGTTGAACACAAATACTTGTAAAAAGAATTTTTTATTTGATTTGTAGCAGCCCTAATTCCTAAATCTATACTAAACATCTTGATTTTGTTATTTTATGTTGCACACCTCCTTCATACAAAATTTCGTTGAAATCGGTCAGTCAATTCCTTCCAAATTCATAATTACCGAAAAGTTAATCTTTGCAATTGTGTCACCCCTGCTCAGTCAATCCTGTCGAAATGTCATTTTGGTCCTGTATTTATTTAAATATTCTATGCACCAAATTCGCTTGATATCGGTTCAGTCTATTCTTCCCTGATATATGCGTACGGACGGACATCACAAAGATAATAGTGGTTTTCAGCAATGACAAAAAGCACTAAAAATACGTGGGTTACTCTGACAGTTTTGAGACACGAGGAATTTACTTCGGTTTCCATAATGATCTATATCTATTGCACCGTGCATATCTGAAATTAGACCGTGATAGGAATCGAATGTTAGAAGCTATGCCGAATTATATTACATTTTCGAGCTATGATTTTTTTATATTTACTTTAAAAGTGCTTTTTGAAAAGCTATATTCGAAGATGCATCCCCTTTCCGAGCAATGGTTTTTCGTTTGGAGAATTTGGCTAAGTCAAAGAGTCCCTAAATGACGAAGTAAAAGTAATATTTGGCAGTTAAAGCAGTTAACTACAACCTCCTACTAATCGTAGATTCCTCATATATTGCTGGTAATTACGAATCGCGGTTAGATGGTCTAATTTCAAAATATAGACAAATATTTCCGCAACAAACATGTATTGTTTTCTTAACTCAAAGTAATGCTAAGTATTACGAAACGAAACACAAGTAACCTATTCCATTTTTTCATAAGTCAAAATGAAACGTATTTACGTCATTAAACGTGTTTAAAAGCATTCGAGTACTTACCTAATAGCTAAGAAGTTTCTGGCTAGGCATCGCGTCAGATTTGCCGAGCAGTAAATGAGTTCACTTTCACTTTCATCATTCTCCTCCATACCCACATCTCAAAACTTTCTAAATATTTTTCCTCCTTTCTCCTTACCCTCCACGTCTCTGCACCATAAAGAGCTATGCTCCATATGTAACATTTTGCTAATTTCTTCCTTGTTTCTAAATTTATTTTCTTGCTTGCGAGAAGCTCCTTCTTCTCGTTAAATGCTGCTTTTGCCATTGCAATCCTACTTCTGATGTCCTGTGTACTACTTCCATCCTGCGCTAAAATACTGCCAAGATATTTGAAACTACTTACTTGTTCCAATTTTGGCCATTTACCATTATATTTAATTCTTTATGTTCCTTTGAAACCACCATGACTTTCGTTTTTTCAGCATTGATCTTCATTCCATATTGTTGGCCAACCTCCACTAGTCTGTCTGTCATCCTCTGAAGCTCTTTCTCGTCTTCTGCTATTAAGCCCTGATCATCTGCGTATTTAATGGTGGTAATACTTTCACCTCCTATCTTAAATCCTTTCTCTTCCATCAACGCTTCTTTTGTTATTGTTTCTGCATAAATATTAAATATCGCTGGTAAAATAGGACATCCCTGCCTCACTCCCCTCCCTATTGAAGTACTTTCTGTTTCTTCTCCTTCAACCCTGACTCTAATCTTTTGATCAAAGTAAAGGTTTTTAAGCAATCTTTTATCTTTCCAATCTATTCCTATTGTGTTTAAAATACCCAGCATTTTATCCCATTTCACTCGGTCAAAAGCTTTCTCCCAATCTACAAAACAAAAATACATACCTATATTGACTTCTA
Source organism: Tanypteryx hageni (assembly GCA_028673005.1). Taxonomy (NCBI): domain Eukaryota; kingdom Metazoa; phylum Arthropoda; class Insecta; order Odonata; family Petaluridae; genus Tanypteryx; species Tanypteryx hageni. The sequence continues at coordinate 189,550,063 of CM054115.1, read as the reverse complement.
TCGCTCTTTCTATCATCATTTTCATATATCCTATAGCATCTCTAGTCCCCCTTCCTCTTCTGAAACCAAACTGATTATCTTGCAGCTCCTTTTCTATTTTACATTCAATTCTTTTGGTTATTATTCTGGTTAGAACTTTAGCTGTATGAGAAATTAAACTAATAGTTCTGTAATCCTTACAACATTTTGCATTGTTCTTTTTCTCCAGTGGTACCATCACAACATCTAGAAAATTTTATCGCTTTTTCGTACTCTTTCCGGGTGTTGCCAAGGCGACCCACATTGCTGCCTCCGATTGAATTAGCGTCTATTTAGTCTTCAAATAGACGAAAGAATTGTGTTATTCGCTTCGCGCAATGTCAAACTTAATAGATTGCAGCGTTAATAATTGAAGAATATTATTATTCAGTAAACGTACGAAGAGGAAGAATAACGGAGCCAAAGAGTGGCAAATGCAGTTGTATATTGATGCCAGAATGTAATAAATTTTAAGCGCTTCATTTTCTGGGAGAATTTAAATGATTGTCAGAAATTTATTAATTAATCAAACAATTACATTTACAATATATATATATATATATATCATCATCATAGGTAGTCTGTCCGTAGACAGGTACGTGATTATTCTTGGTTAAACCTGGTTCTCCATATACTCCTATTTTCCGCTGTCCTCTTAATATCTTGATAACTCTCTTTCCCTTTCAAATCGTCTATCAGCTGAAACCTTTTCCTACCTCTTTCCCTTTTCCCGTCTAGTTTTCCTTCTAACATGTCTTTAATCATACTCTCTCTCCTCAGGTAATGTCCAACCCAGTTAGCCTTCCTCTGTATATATAGTCTGTATAATCATTCGCTTCTCTCCTATTCTTCGTAGCACTTCATCGTTTTTCATCCTATCTGTCCATTTTATCTTCAGCATTCTCCTCCAAGTCCACATTTCAAAGCTTTCCAAGTATTTGATGTCATTTTTCCTTAGCGTCCATGTTTCTGCCCCATAAAATGCTATACTCCATACGTAGCATTTTATCAACTTCTTGCGGATATCTTCCCTTATATTCCCTGTAAGTAGTTGTTTCTTTCTCCTGAAAGCCGCTTTTGCTTTTCCTATTCTAGTTTTGATCTCATCCGTACATTTTGCCTCTCGTGTTATGATACTTCCAAGGTATTTATATTCTGAAACTTGTTCTAATGGCTTTCCCCAAATACTTATGTTCAGATTCTCTTCTTTACCCGATATTCGAATGACCTTGGATTTTTCTGTATTTATTTCCATATCGTATTTTCTACCTGTTATCACTAGTCTATTTATCATTTTTTGTAGCTCCTCTTCCTTTCTTGCTAGAAGTACTTGATCATCTGCGTATTTTACTGTTCTTATAATCCTTCCTCCAATTTTGAAATCCCCTGTGCCTTCTAAAGCTTCTTGCATTAGACTTTCTCCATATATATTGAATAGGGTTGGCGATAGGGAGCAGCCTTGTCTTACTCCTCTACCGATATTTATTCCGCAGGTGTCCACATTCTCAAACCTGACCTTTACAACTTGATTCTCATATAGATTCCTAATCAGTCTCGTGTCTTTCCAGTCTACACCTATATCCTTTATATCTTTATCAACTTTACCCAATTTACTCTATCAAAGGCCTTCTGGCAGTCTACGAAACATGCGCAGATATCTTGACTGTACTCTATTGCCCTTTCTGATATGATTCTAACTACTCCTATAGCATCTCTAGTTCCTCGTCCTTTTCTGAAACCGAATTGATCTTCCCCTAGTATTTCTTCCGCCTTTTTCTCCAGCCTCTTATTAAGAATCCTCGTGATGATCTTCGATGTGTGTGACAGAAGGCTTATCGTTCCGTAATCTTTACACTGCATAGCCTTTGGCTTCTTCTTTAGAGGGATCATTGTTACTTCTAGGAAATCCTGAGGCCACTCTCCCGTGTCGTAAATCTTATTAATTAATTTCGTGATCGCTTTTAGTCCTTCTGATCCTATGACTTTAAGTATCTCAGCCGGTATTCCATCGCTGCCCGTGGCTTTCTCCTTCTTTAGTTCCACTATCGCCTTTTCTACTTCGCTCTCCATAATACTTGGTCCTAAGTTGTCTTCTTCAATGTTTTCCTCATCTTCCAGTTCTATTTTTGCCGCTCCTGCCTGTTTGCTGTATAATTCCTTAATGTATTCTTCCTATACCTGTGCTACATCCTTTGTTTCTGAGACTATCTTTCCATCCGTATTCATAATTCCTTTACCACAAATTCCATTAGACTTCTTATCTTCTAATTCCAGTGCCCTAGCGTACATCATATCGTACCGTCCTAACTTCTCCATTTGTTCTATTTCATCACATTTTCCTTTTATCCAATTTTCTCTAGCTTTATCTGTTACCCTTCTCAACTCATTGTTTATACGCCTATAGTTGGCTCTACCTTCTTCACTGTTAACGTTTTTCCATTTTCGTCTCTCATCCATTTCCTCCAGCATTTCCTTCTTGATCCATGGTTTTCTGATTTTCTTCTCTTGTTTTCCAATCTCATTATCCAAGGTATCCTTGATACTGGTTTTAATTTCATCTTATTCTATATCAACGGTCTTCGGTTTGTTTTCCAACTTTCTTAGGTTATCTTCCAACTTCATGCTGACTACATCCTGCCTTTCTTTCAGTTTTTTTTTAGGCCCTAGGTCTGTCTTTCTCTTCTCGTTTTTCTTATTTGTTTGAGCTTTGTACTCTCGTCAAGTATTAGAAGGCTGTGATCTGATTCAATGTCTGCTCCTTGCAATGCCTTGGCGTTCTTTATGCTGTTCCTGAATCTTTGTTTTACAAGGATGTAATTTATTTGGCATCTCATTCTATATCCTGGGCTTTTCCATGTGTATAACCTTCGTTTATGGTTTTTGAACCATGTATTAGTCACTACAAGGTCATTATTGACGCAGAATTCTACGAGTTTCTCCCCTCCTCGATTTCTCTTCCCAAGTCCGTATTGCACGACAACATTTTCTTCCTGTCCTTCTCCGACTATGCTGTTCCAATTTCCCATTAGTATGCAGTTTACCTTTCCTCTTCCGTCTTCTTCGTAAATTTCATTAATTTGCTCATAGATCTCATCTATTTCTTCATCGTCATGAGCTGACGTTGGCATATATACCTGGATTATCAGCATGTCCACTGGGACTGCTTTTAGCTTTATTGCCATCAGTCTATCGTTCGTTGCTATTATCTTTGTCACGCTTTTCATCATATCTTTCCTAAGTACCAGAGCTACTCCCCTTTCCCCACTATTTCCTCCAGAATAAACTACCGTGAATTCTTCCGAGTCGAACTGTCCTTCTCCCTCCCATCTAGTTTCGCTTAGCCCTATAATTTCGACTCTATTTCTTCTCATTTCTTCTTTCAAGTTCTCTAGCTTTCCTGCCTTTCTCATAGTTCTTACGTTCCAAGTCCCTATTCGTAATTTACTTTCGACAAATGTTTTCCTCAAGGCAGTCCCCTCCCGGAGATCCGATTGGGGGACTATTTTACCTCCGGATAGTTTTACCTCGAGAGAACTCATATTGTCCAACCATATAATCTTTACTAGGGATTGTAATGTGGTAGCTTCCCTCTTGCTTTCCACATCGCAGTACTGTAGCCGTTCAAATCGTCCTGATCACGCCTACAGCTGTATTGGATATAGACCCAACCAACATCATTTGTTTTCGGCTCTATACCATACTGACAGTACTGCTGCCTACTGCCAGGCACTGATGATAGTTTCTTTATATATTATATATATATATATATATATATATATATATATATATATATATATATATATAAGTTTTTACACACACACCTCAGAAGTTATATTTTAATCACACTACAAAGTCCCGTTGATGTTCAACGGGTAATTCCGCTCGTATACTTCTATTACAGTGGCGTATCTAGGAGGAGAGGATTTGGACCATCACCATGACCGAAAATTGTCTTCTTTTACTCTGATTTCATTTTCGTTCCATCACTAAATTTCTTCCAGCAGTCAGTAATTAGTCATTTTTAATGTGCATTTACATTTTACTTCTTGGATAATGCGTGCGTTAATGTTTTCTGAACATACTAGAGGCACGTTCCCATCTTCGCAGTGTGGGCTGAGTGGACAGTTTCATAAACCCTGGCCGTTTCCATGAAATCGGCGAAAGAACTAACAGTATATAGCGGTGATTCGCACCGCGTATTTCTCCACCTTTCACTTTTAATTTTTAGTCTTTATGGACGATCCTTGATGATTAGCTTTTTTAAAAATTGTATTATGAATTTTAAACCCCCTTCCCTATTTTCTAGATACGCCCACTCTACTACTGTTTCGCCCATTTGGCGTTGTTTTGAGTTTCAAACTATTTTGTAAATGTTAATTTTCTTTTTATAGAACAAATATTTAAAATAAGGACAAAAAAGGAAATTTAACCAACGTTGGTGTTAGAGAATATTGCATGAAGTTTTTGTGTAGGAAACTAGAAAATGTCTTCAACAGGGAATCAAGGAACTAGGCCTAAGACTGAAAATATTCAAGAATAAGCACTTAGAAAATTTTTGTAACGGTATCTCCAATAGCCACAACAAGTTTATAAAAAACGAAAGGCGCATTTCCGCTACAAAGTAGAATCTATTTTCGGTGAATTACCACTGAAGACGGCTGCTTTGTTGCCGAAATGCGCATCTGGTTTTTTATAACCTTGTTGTGTCTATTGGAGATATCCGTGACAACAATTTTTAAGTTCTTGTTCTTGAATAGAAAATGTCTGTCAGTTTAAATCTGTAGTAGTTAATATGAAACTAATGGTCAGGCAGCAATTCTAAACAAAGAGATTTCGTTAAAATTCTTTTCAATCTGCCAACGCCTTTACTCCCTTCCGAATTATGCGAATTATTTTTGTTCTATAAACCTATTATTTTACCTAAGAAAGCTACTTGTAAGTAGTCGCAGCTTTTTTAATTAAATAACTCGACAGGTGTTTGTTTGTAATAAAATTAAATTTATCTATCCGTGCATTTAGTTATCTCTATTAGTCGGGTTTTAAGTTAATGGGACGCTTTCACTATTCATCTTGAGTCTAATTGGCGAAAAACAGTGATTCTTCACTAATTTCGCCGAAAATGAAAAACTTGGCAATAAAACCGTAGAATAATTATGTATATTACTGTGTTGTTTATTTGACCATACTCGGACTAAATAAAATAATTTAACCATGGGGTGGAGTTAAATACTAGGTGTGAATATTTCCATCGAGTTTTTATAACTTACATTGCTTACAGCTTTTGTAACAATTTCATAAGTCAATTAAATAGTTAACCTCCTTGGAAAATGCTTCAATGGTGCTACGACAATGAAAAACATTGAATTTCTTATATTTAAAAAATAAATTTTCAATTTTTATTATAAATAAAAGTATTTATTTATTAAACAAAAAGCGTAGTTTTTCGTTCTGCTTTTTTCTTCATTCAAATATACAGAAAACATAATTGCATGATAATATAGCGGGTTATTATTTGCTCGAAAATATGGTTAAAATGATTATTACATCGATGAATGAAATATTTTTTTAAAGTTATGATATCATATTTAACATTAACAATTGATGGAACTCTTCAAAATTCCAAATAAGGATTATATTCGATAATACTATTTAGTCGACGAGGAATTAAAAATTTCTATCGATGATTGTGATAAACTATTGATATTTAATCCATGCATATAGGTAAATCCGTGTGTTTTTAGTCTACTTTCCGTAATAGAAAGATGGATAGTCATGGCGTTACTTCCAAGCGATTCGCTATTTCGAGCCTGGCAGGAGGGAATTTTTCATTAAATAATTATGCAAACGGGATGGAACATTTTAGGCTTTAATAATTTTTTCACTCCTAAGCATAAACTTCATCATGTACGGCTTCTCCTGCGCCTGGGCTGACTTCCGTCTTCTGCAGAAACTGTGTCACGCTGTGACGTCAAACAAGATGACGTTTTGCCAACTTTTTAAATATATTTTCTAGCTTCTAATTATTTTTTTTAAACGAGGAAGAAGGCACGCACTAGAGGTCACTTTTTACCGATCTGTTTTAGTCATCCTCATCCCAGCAACGACAGCAACGCGGATTTTGATCTGGGAATATTTTTCTTTCGGTAGCAATTTTTTTTCTCGCACCGAAAGCAATATTTCATAATGCCTTAGGGGTCCTCGCGTAGCTTTTCTCATCGCATTCGGAGGTTATTCGCCGTGTCCAGATGAGGGGTGGTTGCCCTTGGTGACACGTTTCCTGATGGATGTTTTGAGGTAAGAGGATAAGTAAAGTTTGCTAGCAAGGGAGTTTCTCGGGATCAATCGGAAAGAGAAAGGACAGAGGCCGCAGGGCGAAAATGCGGGCGGATTCTGGAGAGCGGCCAGGGCGGGAAGGGCTGCGGGAATGTCTTTTGGTCGGGAGAGACGGGAATGGGAACGAGAGAGGTGCTAGTCGATCATGGAATTAGGATAAATGGCGCAAATACAAGAGGAGATGGGAACTGTGGAGAATGTTTTCGTTAGAATGGGAAGTGGGGAATGCATAGGGCAAAGGCCTGCGGAGGGAGGGGAGTGGAGGGAGAGGGGCAGGGGAGTGGAGGGAGAGGGGCAGGGATGTGGAGGGAGAGGGGTAGGGGAGTGAAGGGAGAGGGGTGGGGGAGGGGGGGCGAGGGGGGGGGGTGGAGGAGAGGGGTGAAGCGAAGTAGAGGGGCGGAGGGAGCGGGGAAAGAGGCGGAGGGAGGGGGTTGAGGGAGGGGAGTGGAGGGAGAGGGTGGAGGGAGAGGAGTGGAGGGATAGGGGTGGGGGGAGGGATGAAGCGAGGGGGCGGAGGGAGCGGAGAGAGGGGCGGAGGGAGGGGGCCGAGTGGGAGGGAGGGGAGTGGAGGGAGAGGGTGGAGGGAGGGGAGTGGAGGGAGAGGGTGGAGGGAGGGGAGTGGAGAGAGAGGGTGGAGGGAGAGGGTGGAGGGAGTGAACGCACGCATTAATACAACCGCCACTCCCACTCTTCTGTTCTGCGGTTATCTCCATCATCAAATTTTGCCGTTCTGGGAGAGTAAGTAAGAGCGTAAAACTTTCTATGAAATTTTCAATACAAGAGCCTATGGAGTATTTTTAATTTGCAACGAAATTGCCCTCTTGAATATTTCATCAAGATAAAAATTTCAAATCGATCTTAAGGGATGGTATCTCGATAAATGTGTTTTATTCGAAACTTGAGGAATTTTTATATAATAGCTGCTCATCGGGAACTTTTGAAGCAGGAAATGATTACTTATAGGATTTTTGAGATATTAATATCGTTCTCGGTAAAAATTTGAAGCATTTAATTTATGATCCTCATTTCTTTCTTTCAGGAATCTAGAAAATATTTTGAATGAAACAAATTTTTCGAAATCTTTTTGCGGACGATAATATTTAGTAAGATTTCTAACTAAATTCCTTCGAATATTTGTAGCTATTTTAATTTTTTTAATACTCTGTGGTTCAGTATAAATCCAATTTAAGTTTATATGAAATATTTTGAATGAAACAAATTTTTCGAAATCTTTTTGCGGACGATAATATTTAGTAAAATTTCTAACTAAATTCCTTCGAATATTTGTAGCTATTTTAATTTTTTTAATACTCTGTGGTTCAATATAAATCCAATTTAAGTTTATATGAAATAATTCTTAAAACGGTTATTATAATATAAAACTTCCTAAACGAGATATTAAACTTATTTCAGTTCCTGTTAATAAATGTTAAGGTATGCTTTTGCTCACTTCATTAAAAATATCCCTTTTTAAATCATTATAATTATACTCCAGTGCCTGCGCGGCCCTAAATGTTAAACACGTAGCAACTTTCCGACTATGTTGTCTGGTAACAGCAGATCAATGGCGGAACATATTTCCAAATTTTAGATAAAAATGCACCGAGTCATTAATCATCGCGCAATTTTTACGCAAGATTCTTTTAAATCGGAGGTGGCCAACCAACTAGCGGGTTTATTTTAATGGCTCCTTATTGCCATCCAAAATGTGGGTCCAAAGAATTAAATCTAATTCTGTGAGCCAGAAAAGATTAGGAAATTTTTAGTTAATTCATTTCTCAATATCCTTGTGCTAGAGCACTGAACAGCAGAGAAAAATGACAATCGAGCAGCATCCAAAGAGGTATTTGTGAGGCGAATGAATTCCTGAATGATTATGTGAATTATTGAGAACTTGCTACAAGAACTCTTCGCAATTCTTTATCATTTGGAAAGAATTTTTAAGTTAAAAATTTTCTCGCAAACTGTCACATAACATGCTATTTATGATGATTGATGGAGGATTGAAATAAATAGATCTAAAAATGCACGAAAACAAGTAAAATTTTAATTATTTGCATACAAGGCGAGAGATATAGTTTGAAAATAAATTACAGCTCTTTTTTATGAGACAAATATTCTATTTTACTTATATAATATAGCTATCCGTGATAGCAGCCTAAATATGTAAATCATTTCATTAAGTAATTTTTTTCTTCGAGCATATAAATTTTTAAGCAGAGAACGAAGTTTTACATTCTCATTTTATATTTTAATGTTTGCGTATTATTTTGTCGTGCATCAATCATATGAAGACAGTCTGAATGAAAAAAGACATCTGTATGATTATGTGTTCCTTCAGATTTCCTAATCTTTTCTCTTTATTATTTTTACTGATCGAAAGCTAGACCAACAGAATTCATCCTCCACGTCCTGCACAAAGGACGAGATAGGCGCACGTGTCAAATTATTTGTAGAATTTGTTCATAATAGCTTCTAGGGGATGTTTCGAAAACAGCATTCAATATATGCGTGCGAAATAATTGTGGTTGCTCCCCTTCTCTCTTATCGCGCATTGCTCCTTGTCGTGGTGTGAGGTGGTGGGGCGCTCAACTCGCACCTGCGCATCTTTAGAAAGGTGTGCTGGATGCTCAACAGTCTGTTTTATGCATGAATTGCAAAGACTTTTCGAGCAGAAGTCCGTCTCCCGAGAGAGCAATATAAAAAAGAGAGAATGGCGACTCTAAACATTGCTTCTCTCATTCCACCTCTTAAAACTATCTTCCTTGGTTCATGAGGGCTGTAATTCGAGAAGTGGGTGTGATAAATGTATTCGAGAACCTCGCGGCGCGCGAGAATTTCTTGGAAGGTGGTGGATGGGGGAGGGGAAGAGAGAGGTTGTGGTGGGAGGGGGAGGAGGTTGGGAATTGCCGACGAATTATTTTCAAGCTATCCTCTGGCGAGAGGATATAACTTCTTATGGGTTGTAAAATCTAAGTCGTATATCTTCGGAAAAGAAATTAACTTTCTAAAAATGAAACCCACCATTGCAATAAGGCATGTTTTGCATAAACGGGCATTCCTTGCATTATGGAACCCATAGATCGATGATAAATTCTATTTTTTGTAGTACAAATCAACATCATGTTATTCTTAGTGTTTCATTATGAATTTGAAATTTTTAAGCCTAAAACATTCAACCCCGTATCTCGAAATGGTACATGGCTACACATGTCAGATTTCTGGATCTTTTCGAAGAATTAATTGGACTATTATTTCAGGAGAACATTCTAAGGATTCATTTACAGATAGTCTTCGTGGAAATGACGTAACCACAAAACAAATGTATTAAAGTTGATCTAAATGCTTCCTATTTCATGACATCAAAATCTATAGAATAATGTTATCTGAACCAATACGTGAGTGATTTTTATAAAATTCACAAGAATAAAAATTTGAAATAAGTGCTTGTTTCGGACTAAAGATATTTCCAACAGCAGACGAAGACATCTCTAGTCTATCTTTTGGGAGGTCATTTGGAGAAGAGCGCAAAAGGGGAAGATGCCTGTAATAATCGCGCGGCTATAAAACTTCATGAACCCTACCCAAGATTAGCTAACACACTAAACCATAAATCATGAAGAATGAAATAAAGCCTTAATGTGCAGTTATTTTGATCAAAGGTATTCATTCCGATTTGTCGCAAGTTACAAAAATATACTGCAGTGCGGGCAGCAATATTCACTAGATATTATTTATTATATTATTATTAATTATATTATTATTATTATTAACTGTTCGGACTATTCTCTAAGATGGAGTTTTTAAGAAAGGCCTACTAATGGAAGACTCAGACAGCATCATTAATCCTTTACTGACCAAATTCATTTCCGACCCTTTTTTGAAGTTTATTTATATACTAGATTAGTATTTTTGGCCTATTTAAGACCCTTTCAAAATAAAAATTACATAACAAAATTATTAATCAGTTTTTATGGACGTTCCCAAATAGAAACATTGGACTGTTAAGTGAAAAATACCAAAAAATCGGATTTTGCCGAAACCATGAAGACACTAATACGGCAATATTCAATGCATTCGCAAATCGATTCCATCACCATTTTTTGCTTCTAAGTTGCGGCCGGTAACTTGATAGCAGTCTATCAAGAACGTATACACATCCCATTCCATAATTGCAAATCTTCATAACATTGGTTTCACGAAATTGGAAAACGTCTCCCAAAACTGTTCAAGATGAACATAGAAAGGAAAATTTCACTCATTATTATGTACAATTGAATACTTTTGGAAAGACTTCCTTTTTCTGCTAGGAGGCAGCAAGTCCTAATGTGGCAGCACTTGAGGCTTAAGGGGAACGATTTTGGCCGCGCGGAATTCCTTTTGCCAAGTTTTGTTTTATGAAACAGTAAGTATTCTTTGACCTTGGCTCAGCAAATAGGACCCTCGTAATGCATCGTAGCCCAGGAAAAACCAATGAAACTTCTTTTCCGACTCAATGTAATAACTTTATTCGGAAGCTGCCGACTCCAGTCATACGGGGAAAAAATAAAAACACTCCATTAATTTTCGAAAAAAGAATCCATTGTCCTATGTCTGCTTCGAGGCCTCTGATTTTTAGAGATTGGGAAACCGTTATTAGGCCAGGGTACCTTTGACCTTTTATTCTACCATACGTAGGCTACCATATTAAAGGTTAACGTTGCATTCCTTTAAAATCCATTTCGTCACACTTCTTTGGCTACTATCTTCTATTAAAATATAAATCCTTCCTATTCCCCCCAAAAAATTAAAAAATGAATCACCGATACAATATGATGTATTATTAGATATCGGCAATCTTTTTCATTCGTAGTTGCAAACGTTAGTTTGTGGGGAAAAAGGATGTGATAAAAATTATTATTAGTTACAAAAACATAAAATTTCCAATAAAGTTTCATATTTTTACTATATTCAATTTAAAGGTGGCTGCATGATATTCGAGGGGGCCGCGACAACTGAAAGTTTGAGAACCATTGGTTGCGAGTACTCGGCGGGCCGGATGTTTACTTGGGGCGTTAACTAGAGAATTTTAGGTATTATATCTACTTGTATAAATCAAGTCTTAGCGTTAAAATTTTACCACCGTAACTTTAATTTAAAATATTAAAATATGAGCTACATTTTACGGCCACCTTTATCCTACTTAGTAGATTTGGGGACCGCATAAAATGCTCTCGCTGGCCGTAGATTATCGATCCCTGCAAATGACGATCCACTCAAATCCTTATATTTATAAAATTGTTAAGTAAAGGGGATACGAATATCTGCTACAAAGTAGCCATCTTCAGTGGTAACTCACCGAGCCTCAATTCGTACAGGAAATAATTCTCACAAGATCCAACAACATTTTTCATCTTTATTTGGCGAAATGTTCGTCTCCATAATGTAAAAAGAATAATAAAAATGCTGAGGGTTGCAGTTCTATAAGTTTGTTGCACACGTATATAATCCACCGATAGGAGAATCTTTTAGAATCTGTCATCGTCATATTTACCTGCTGATGACGGCTGCTTTTCAGTGTAAATGCTCTTCTAGCTTTCCCGCATTCCATTTTTGTATAGCATTAAATAATCGTTTAAACCTTATGCCATCAACTTAGCAATATTTTTCTAAAGTTCTTTCTTTCATAAAAACAAATGTTTAATTGGACGGGAGGAAATGTGCGGATGCTGTGGACTTACTTGATCCATTCTACGTGAATGTGTTTGCGATTGCGTATTTTGTCGCGGTCTTTTCGAGCCCTCGTGGGCGAAAGAATATTCAACCCCTGGCGACATCAGAATAATTTTGTGAGGAATTCTTTTATAATGTGATGATAAAGAAGCATTAGTAGCATTTATAAACTTTACAGTCAGAATTTAAAGTTAAAAATTATGACAAAGTTAAAACTCAAAAACATAAAAAAATATTAGAATACTGGAAGTATTTTATTAAAATTCAGTGTATATCCCATAAATTATTGACGCTTAGAGCGTACAATGGTTTTTAAAAATTATAAATTGTTTAATTTTAATAAATTCTTCTGCTACAATAGAAAGGGACGAAAAAAATTCAAATAGAAGTAATATTTTTAAAGAACTGAAAATGTTCGCGAATCATTGACCAATTTCTTCTAAAAATGAAACTTGAGAGATTTTTTAGACAGAATATATTTCGTGTATACCGCTCTCAAGCTCTAATCATTTTGTTGGTTTTTAGGCGTTCTTTACCAGCGAAGGGGTAGTAGCAGAACACCTTATGAGCACGCCTCGTTCGTCCGTCGTAACTTTCATCTCCGAAACCGCTGGACGGATTTAATGAAATTAAGTAGGAGTGATTTATCGCCCACTTGTGATTTTGAGCTGCATCCGTCAATTACAACTACCAATATACATAAATACTTTAATAAACTTATACTCGTATCTCGTTAAATGGCACCCGTCAAGCAACAATTAAATACCATGTATTTCCCTCCCTTGCTCTTAAATGATCTGTATAGATTAAAAAGTTTATGCGGATAGAGGACTTTTTTACCACGATAAAATCCGCGAGACCATATAATTACGAGTTATAGTTTCGGAGATAAAAATTCGAGAAAATCCAGAGCAAAACATCGCATTTTTTACATCGATCGCTAAGACGGTTCTCTCGGCAAACAACAATTAAAGATCCATATTTTCTCTTCCATTCTCTTAAATGGTCTCCGAGGTATAGATTAAAAAACTTTTCGGAGAGAGGACGTCATTCACCACAAACAAAGTCCGCGAGATGATATAATTACACCTTATAATTTCGGAGATAAAATTTCAAGAACTGCCCAATCTTTCAATTCCGTTTCATAGGCATTTCCCTTAAACCGCCTTTGAAATCTCTGTGCGTATTCCATTTATGGAATATACTTTTCCATCCTGTTGTAATAACGCGCGAACGCACCTGGATAATTTGCTAGCTCGAACTTCACGAGCGCAAATGGAACTGGTGACGCGAAATGAAAATTAGAACTCAATACTTCATATTCAATCATATTGCCACCGGATCTCGTCGACACGCAAACACGTGCTAGTGCTTGGAACGGCGGAGTTCAGATGCTGTGGTGGCGTGGTTATATTCCTGCGTTCATCTTTCTAACTGCTGAATTTCGCGCCTCCCTCTCACCATTTCTTCGCTTACGTGCTCTACGCCAATGCGTACCCTCGTATTGCTTCTGGAACCTCTCGCGAAATCGACAGCCTTTCTCTCGTTAAACTTCACGTTTTCCACTCCTATCTTCTTTAATACATTTATTTTCTTTCTTTTTGCGGCCGAGCGATGACGCGGCCCGAATCGCGTGAAAGTTTCCATCTCCGCCTTTCTTTCTATTTTAGGATTTTCATCACGAAGAGTGGAACTTTTTCGCAGATAAAAATAACCGGACGAAAAAACACGCGTCCATATCTTCCATCCGCGACTTTCTGGAGTCTTCGAGTGTTTAACCGTGCTCCCTTTTGAGGCCCTAACCTTCCACAACACATCTTACGCAGAGTAAAAAGGGTCGCTTTCATTTTTACGGCTCTTTCTCTCTATCTCTTTATCTCCCCCTCTCCGTGCGCAAAACTCTTTCTCTCTTTCGCGATGGCAAAGAGCTTACAAAGGGAAAAGGCGAATCCTTCAATCCTCGTAGAGGGTGCCGTGCACGGAGGCAGTTCCACGCCGTGTGATTCGGGTGTAGAGTGCGGCACATTGGGAGCGGCGAGGTTATCAAACGATTCCTTCAGGGCAACTCCTTTGGCGTAACCAAGACAAAGTTTGTGGCGAGTTCTCTCGGGATACAATCGGTTGAATACTGGAAGCGAGTAGTAGAATTCGTTGTGAATTTTAGATTTTAGTCGTTAGAATTTCTAAGAATCTTTGATACATTTTCTCGCAGCTGTTGGTTTGACTATTTTGCAACAATTTAAAGGCGAAGAACGTGGAATGATGCATAAAAAATTTCCATAAGGATTTCTTTGAGAAAATCTATTTGTTTAGTGAGGTACTTATGATCCATATGTGAACAATTTAGCAGCTTGAAGAATTAGAACTCGAGTGGAGGATGTTATCCATTGATGCTTTCGCTATTTTAGTTAAATATATCCAGAACTGTATAAATTATTTAAATTAATAATGAAAACATTTGTTTCTAAAATTGTGGTGTATTAAATGAAAAATAAGTCCATTGCAAAATTATCGTCCACCTTCGAAAGAAAAGAGGCTATTGAGCAATGGAATTAAATCACCGATCTATCGTACGATTAACATTCACTTATCTCAGACTTGAAATAGAGATTTTAAACCAAAGAATTACACTTTTATATTTTTAATATAATTATTTTATACCAGTCTAAGTAATTTTCAGAAAAATACCGGTGCTTGAGTAAGGTCTTTATCACATGCATAATTTTCTGAAACTTGAAAATAAAGTTTTTATTGCATAAAGTTAATAAAGTACAATACAACAAAGCCTAATTCACCATTGAGTTAAACACTGGGGCCTCTTTAATAAGGCAGCAAAAATATCATTGGTGCTTACAGCTTTGAAGGAATATTTCACAAGAAATTATAGAAATATTTTGTCTGAACGATAACTCTAATTAATAAAAAGTTAAATTTCAAAACATTAATGCTCTAATTATTTTTATTGACATATATACTGAAACAATCCAATTTACTGACGAATAACTTTTACCTTATGATTTTAATAGCGTTATTTGTGTTTATAAAGCTCTACTTTCTAAATATTGAATGAGTAATTATGGCCCACTTTTCGGAGATGCCAATATTTCATGCCTCTTCTTTTTTTAATGTGTGCTACTAATGCAAAATGAGAATGTTACTGATCCTCATGCTAGATAAACATGCGAAACTACAATGATTCATCCTGAAGACATTTCTCCATGCTTTTAATCAATTTTTAGTTCAAACTCTGTGTATTATGAATTAATCAAACCTAACGAGTAAAAAATTTCTTTCAGTGAAGAATTTTACTGGTTACAAGTTTAAAAAATAAAAAAGAAGTAATCTCATAATTTAATGAATCGCAGAAGAGCTCATTACTCTTTATATTGTTCGTTTCGATGTAATGTTTCCTATTTTTGGTGCTTCGGATTAAGTTTTAGTCCGTGTAATATCATTTGCACATTTTAGATTATCATCTCTTGTAATTGTACACATTCATTTGAAAATGTGTGAGATTTAAAATCACAGTTATAAGTTACAAAATATTATCAAAATTTGAAAAACAGGCTCAGTGTAAAGAAGATAATTTCTATGAAAAGCCAATATACGTTTTAAACATATGTAAACTTAGGTGAAATGAACTCGCTTATAAATGCGCCTCCGTCGCAATTTATTCATAAAAGCTACAGTAACTGATGAATAAGAGTGGATTGAAATATAGTTTGTTCACCTTTTTTGCGATCGATTAAAGCGTCATTTAGCGTAGTGTATTTCTTTCCGTAAACTTTTTAAGCCGGAGAAGACACTCGTGAGATAATTTATGTACAGTGTATGAAAATTATCTGATAATATTACAAATATGGGAATAGAAGGGAATTGATCGATCGAAGATGGCCGTCTCCTCTAATTTCCATTCGATCTGAGCTAATTGGGAGCATTTAGCAAAGGAACTCTTACTCGCACACGCCTTGGAGCATATTAGTTTCGACATTTAGGCTTTCATGGCACACGACTAAGCGAAAATTCATTTAGAGTCGAAATGCATCAACAGACATTGCTTGAAATAATTGCTCCGTAGAAGCAATCATTTAGGACTCAAGGAGTATATCGGGTCTTCAGAGACACTTTAAAAGACTTTCGAAATAAACCACTCCATTAGCGTGATTCGAAGGATTCGATTGCCTTTCTTAAAGATCAGAAATCTACAATGACAGGAAATGATCGTCCATCACTCGATATTGCCGCATTTACTTTTTTAAGTCGAATATTTAAAACAAGGATCAGCAGAAAAAGGTTTGGAGAAATGTTGGCTGGAAATTTCATCTAACGTGATTTATTTTCATAATGAAAAACTGAGGTTCTTTTAGATGTTGCAAAATTAAGGCTAGTGTAGTGCTTAATTGATTGGAGAACCAATTTCTGGTTCGATTAAAAAATGGACGACTGAATGAAAGCAGTTTCCCCCCGTAGCCACATTCTCTCTCTCTCTTTCCCTTTCTCTGGCATCTCATCTAGATAAAGATTTCATCTCTCCGACACCATAATTCAGAACAAATGATAAATCAGTGTTCCTAAAAATTGAAGAAGTAGCTGCCATATTCGAAGTACAGAAAGGTAATTTTAATTAGAACTATTTAACGTATCTCATTCATTACATTGTACACTGATTTCTCAGACTGTTGATGAAAAATCAGATCTGTAATCATTTCCAGTATGTAGGATGGGAGCACGAAGACTTCTATCACCAATCTTGAGACACATAATAGGTTTTTCGAGAATATACTCTTTATGAAGAAATTCCGGTCAATGACCTCCCTTCATTTGATACGGGATATGAATCAATTACTAAAAAACGAGTTAAAGAGCACTTTATGTAGATTTAAAACTTAGGAAATTTCCCATTTATCGGTGTGCGTTTACACCTTTCATCAGGCCACCGAAAGATGAGTCCATGATCAAAAGAGTCGCAGAAGTGTTGCTAATGTTGCGCCGAGTAAATTTAACGGGGTCTAAGATGTAGATGATGTAGAGAGAGAGAGGGGGGAGGGAGGGTAAAGATAGAGGGGGCGAAAGTAGAGGTAGGGAGGAGGAGAGAATGATAGACAAAAGAGATTTTTCAAGGAAATTTATTACCGGGGGTCCTTCATCGCGTGAGGTGTCAGCGGCAGGAGGAGGAGGTGGGAGGGAGGTGGGAAGGGAGGTGGGAAGGGAGGTGGGGAGGGAGTGGGTGGAAGGGGGAGGGAGGGAGAGGGAGGGAGGGGGAGAGAGAGGCAGCTCGACAAAGGACAATGTTGGGAGCCAGAGGGAGGAAAAGGGGGAGGTGGACGCATTGTTGAACTTTTTCAAGATTTTCGTTTTTCTAGTCGGTTTTGCAAATTATCCTAGCTACGAAAAAAATTCCGAGCCTCCTGCTCATCTGGATGTTGCTAAACATTAGTATCCTCATATATATAGATACTAGTAGTTGGTGCTTGCATTCTGTAAGCATATCATCTCAACATAAAAAGACATTCATTTTTCATATTTCATCATTACAAATATTTTTTTAATTCTAAATATTTCACCTCCGGAGCGATTTTCGTTTTTCCCTTATGTAAAAATAATAGATTAAAACAATCCCTAAACTTTAAAATTTTAAGAATTCTATACTTTCTCCATTATGGGGTAATAATGCTACACATTTCTGCCAAATTTTAAAGTTGTAGTACTTCTAGAAGTGAAATAATATTTTTCCAATTGTATAAAATTTAAACATTTTTAACCGCCGCCGAAAAATGTTTATGGAGAGATTCAAATGTTTATTTGTGCAAATGCACTATGTACTTTATACATAACTTGAAAATTTCAGCTTCCTAGCTCATCCCGTAATGTCTTTGTTTAAATTTTAAACATTTTTAACGGCCGCCGCAATATATTTATGGAGAGATTCAAATATTTATTTGTGCAAATGCACTACTCTGTGTATAACTTGGCCTTGGCAGAGGGGTGGTTAGCGTGTCTATCTCCCAATGCCAGGGTCCCGGGTTCGAATCCCGCTGAGGGCATGGTTGTATGTGCTTGTTGTATATCTATTATAACACAGGTGATTTGGAGAAATCAGATTGTGTTCAATAAATGATTGAGTGATTGATTGAAAATTTCAGCTTCCTAGCTTCCGTAGTACCTAAACAGTTATCTATTTGTTTAAAATTTTAGAATTTTTAACGGCAACACAAATTCAAATATCAAAATTTCTATAATCCATATTTAGTTTTTTTACAAATCCTACCTCTAAAAAATTTCAGCTCCGTAGCACATTCGGAGATTTTGAGTCTGCCGCTCTTCTGGAATCGCCTAAACATTAGTAAAAATTCCTTCTATATATATGCTATATGTTACTCCTCTGTAAGGAACGTCTATATATATATATATATATATATATATATATATATATATATATATATATATATATATATATATATATATGTATATATATGTATATATATATGTATGTTCCTCCTCTGTAAGAAGAGTCTATATATAATAGATGTTATATGTTACTCCTCTGTAGGGAACGTCTTTATATAAAGATAGGATATTCAGTAAACTCTTTAAAATCCAGCAACCTTGGGGATTGAGATGTTTTTGATTTTAAAATTTTCTGGATTTTAGAGAACTCAACCTAGTGGTTGAGCAGTTTTGTCCAAGCACATATTAATGAATATTAAGCACTAACTATTGAACTTCTTTAGGTCTGTAAACATTTATAATAATGACTAAAATGTAATTCTAGTGGTTAGAAATGTATACTACAATTTGTTAATAATGAACAAATGGCAATAAACACATTCAGCAAATGTTTTCATGTACTGTAATGTCAATTTTAAAAGCATGCCTAATACTCACAATGATCATAGAGAAACAGGAGGGCAGTGAAAAGAACATTCAAATATAATACTGTGACAGTTTTGTTTTGAAAAAGTTAAAATAAACATTTTGGCAGTTTATGGTATACAGAAAAACAACTAAAAATGTACCTTGCCTTGGCTTATACACAAAAACTAAAAATTATATCACTCTGCTTTTACACAAAAAATGTCACTTGGTTAATACACTAAAACTTAAAATTAACACTGTTCTTTAATGCACTATTACTGCATCTTCACTGCTTCTGCGGATTCCTTTGGACTTGAAGGTTCTGCAGATTCCTCATGTTGAGGTGCAGGATCAGTAGAAGAGGTTGAAGGTCCCTTTTTAGAACTCGGAACTCTTTCAATTAGTTTGAATGTCTGCCTGTTTCCAATTCTTTTTGCCTTTTTCTAATAAAATTATTGTAAATAACATGTAACTGCATTTGTTCACGCGTCGGCACATTTTCGCGCCTATTTTTTCACTCGGTTCATCCCTTACCTATGTTCAAATTTCCCACCCGTCCTATACCATTCCCTATGCGGCGTTCAGCTGCTGTCGGACTGGCAAGGTCGGCTGGTCGATGAAGGGGCAGAAGAGAGGGGGGTTCTGGCGAGGGGTGTAGGAAGAGGTCCGTGTGTCTGGGGGGCGAATTGGACTTGCAGCGAGGGAGGGTGTTGGTTACTGTCGTCGGAGGAAGAGGTTTGTGGTGAGCGCCTTGCCTTTCTTTTCACCCCTATACTCCCCGGTTCCCTGTCCTATATTTCCTTTTTTCATTTTAATTCATTTTACTTTTTTCCGTACGTCATGTGCCACGGCCTACCTTTTTGCTCTAGGCCACGCACTTCTTGACCTGAGTAAGAGAGCTGCTCCTCAGCCAACTTCATGAACAGCCCAAGCCACTTTTGTTTGCATCTTATCATCATCTGATTCTTCTTCATGAGAAGCATATTTTTCTGGATACAAACTCTGTCCAAAATTTCCAAATCAGTATGGGTTTGTGTAACATCGAGTTCTGCATCAACGTTTACCCATGATTCACCTTCTTCTGTTGTCAACTTAGCAATTGGGTTTGAAGGGGCAGCATTTTGAAGTGAATCAACAATCTCTTATATGACTCCCTTCTTTTTGTTTATATTAATACCTTTAATCTCCTCTTCATCATATGAGTCCTCTGCAAACATAACTGCTGGCAGTAATTTCCTACAGGCCCTCTGTAATGTTATAGATTTAACTGCAGCCCATGCACAGGCTAAATTAAATATAGCATCCTTAATGCTATACTGGGATATGAACTGTTGAAGAGGACCATCATAATTCTCCAGTTTTCTCAGGAAATCTCTTCTATAAATTGACTTAAGATTTTCAATTACCCCCTGATCCATTGGTTGGATGAGAGATGTGACATTTGGAGGCAAAAAAAGCAGCAAAAATATTACCTCTCTCACTCACTAGCTCTGTTGCAGGAGTGTGAGCTTTACAATTATCAATAATCAACAAAACACAAGTGTCCTCAGGCTTTCCAGTTTTTCTCAAATGTTCCTCGGCAGCTGGAACGAAGATATGGTGACACCAATACCGAAACAGTTTGAGATTCATCCATGCACTAATTTGTGCTTTGTAATCAACAGGCAGATGTTGAACATTTTTAAAGGCGCGTGGTTTTTTGAATTTACCTACAACAAACAACTTTAATTTGTGTGTTACTTCAGCATTTGCACACACAAGTATGGTGAGGCACTCTTTGCTTGACTTATGTCCAGAAGCACTAACCTCACCTCCCCCAGCAAAGGTAGAATTTGGCAAACAACGATGCAGAAAGCCAGTTTCATCAGCATTGTAAACTTGCTCTGTGGTTAATTAATGTTTTTCAGCTGCTTCTTCATCTGCTCACATTTTCTCACCACTAACATCAAGTCTTCTGATCCTATTGGTGCATTTTAAAGCACGCTAACCAGCCTTCAGAGAAATTACATCTATCAGTCAAGTTCATTTCAGCATAAAAGTATTTTGCCTTTTCCATCAGTTATGGTCAAGTAATACTAATTCCCTCAGACCTTCGCATTGTAAACCACTCATATAGCACTTTATCAAGTTGTTCCATTTTAGGCTTGTGTAAACTACGCCTTTTTTCAATTTTCCATTTAGATGTCTCAGAGTCTGTTGCAAATTTCAGTAACTGCTCTTTATGCGCCTTTATATCATATTAATGTTGACGATCCAATGTTGTATTCCTGCATAAGCTTGCTCCTTCCCTCTCCACTTTCTAGCATTTTTATAATTTCCAATTTTTTTGCTAAATTAAGTGTAACATGCTTTCTCTTCTGTCCACTCTGCCCATCTTGGTTTCTACTCGCCATAGTTAAAGAGTAGCATAGACATTTTGCGATAAAATAGCGTAAGTAAAGTGAATACTTCAGAAATGGCCAACGATACTTGTTTACCGAGTCCTCTCACTGACTGAGTGAGTGGCCGTGCGTGATTATAGATGACTCTGCTTGTTTACATCCGACAGCGCCAATGTTTGGTAGTGGTGAAAGTGGAAAATTCTTAAAGACAACTGCGATCGTAGATGCGAGTGCCGGATTGCTTTCTTAATATTTCGGAATTGTAAAATGATGATTTTTTGTAAAATGTGCCGGATTTGAAAGAATTACGAATTTTAGAGTGCCGGATTTTCCAGAGTTTACTGTATATAAGAGGATACTAATGTCCAGCCCAAACTACAAGAGCTAAAGTGCTAAAAGTTTCAGTTTTTGTAGATATGATGGAGAAATCTACAGATAAAATAAGACTTCTCACCTAAGTGACATGGGTTTGACTCCAGATATTCCGAAAGTTGCGTTTTTCCCATAAGAAAAGCATTGCGCCATTTTTGTAAATTAATTTCTGGCACTTGCCCATAAGCTAGAAAAATGAAAATTTCAGTGTTGCTAGATGGACACAATATCTATTAGGAATTATTGTTACTTATGCTTACAGTCTCCTGGGTTCGACTCCAGATGCCCCGGAAAAATCTCCCATAAGTTAGCATGGGAAAAGTTATCCAGTCTATAGACCAATCTAATAGGTTTAGGAAGCAGAAATTTTGCAGGATTATAGAATTTTGCTCATAAACAACTAAAAAAATCGAAAATTTTAAAATTGTTAATTTTTAGGGGTTGATTTAACACCAGTTGACCATTAAAGTTGAATAATTTTTATCTTGGAAACTATAAGATTTCGAGTATTTGCATACATTTTGTAGCAAATTATACATAGAAAACAAGGAAATTTTAAAAAAGTTCAAAAATGCAGCCGCTAAAAATTCGCGATTGTTTTAACATTTTAAAGGTTTTTGTATATCCGAATGTGCTACGAAACTGAAATTTTTTTACTGATAGACCGTAAAAAACGAAATAAGAATTATAGAAATTTTGATATTTTAATTTGTTCTGCGGTTAAAAATTCTTTAAGTTTAAACAAATAGATACTAAATGTTTGGGTACTACGGTGCAAGCCAGGAAGCTGAAATTTTAAAGTTATGTAGAGATTAGTGCATTGAAACTAACAACCATTTAAAAATCTCCAACGAAGTGTTATTACGGCTGTATTAAATTTTTTAAATTTAAGCAATTAAATAAATATTATTTCACTTCTATATGTGCCACAACTTAAAAAAATGACAAAAATGTGTGGAATTAGTAACTTACATTGGATAAAGTATAATATTCTTAAAATTGAAAATTTAAGGCGTTTTAATCAAATATTGACGAATCTTACAGAGGAGGATATATGTAACATACTAGTAGAAGGTGCTTGCATACCACAAGCATTTAATCGCACCTTGAAAAAAACATTAATTTTCAGAGAGGTATTTCATCATGAGGAAATTGAAATGTTTATTTATGTAAGTTTACTACTCTGTAAATAATTTGAAAATTTCAGCTTCCTATCTCATCCCGTAGTACCTAAACAGTTATCTATTTGTTTAAATTTTAAGAATTTTTAACTGCCAAACAAATTAAAATATCAAAATTTGTATAATGATTATTTCGTTTTTTAAAGAATTCTACTTATATAAAATATTTCAACTCCGTAGCACATGCGGAAATATATAAACCGTGAAAATTTGTTTAAACAATTGCGAATTTTTAGCGGCCACATTGTTACACTTTTTCAAGATTTTCGTTTTTTCTAGTCGGCTTTGCACAAAATCCTACCTATGAAAAAATTTCGAATCTCCAGCTCATCTGGAAGTGCCTAAACAATAGTATCCTCCTATATCCTCCTCCTCCTACACCTCCTCTGTAAGAAACGTCTATATAGAATGACTAGTAGTTGGTGCTTGCATACTGCAAGCATTTCATCTCAACATAAAAAAACATTCATTATTCATATTTCATCATAACACATATATTTTTAATTGTAAATATTTCACCTACGCAGCGATTTTCGTTTTTCCCATATGTAAAAATAATAGTTTTAAACAATCCCCAAATGTTGCAATTTTAAAAATTTTACACTTTCTTCATTATGGGGTACTGATGCTACACATTTTATCCAAA
The DNA here is from genome assembly GCA_028673005.1 of Tanypteryx hageni. Lineage (NCBI taxonomy): Eukaryota > Metazoa > Arthropoda > Insecta > Odonata > Petaluridae > Tanypteryx > Tanypteryx hageni. Next base: position 189,526,565 of record CM054115.1, on the reverse strand, counting down.
TTTTAAAGTTGTAGCACTTCTAGAAGTAAAATAATATTTTTCTAATTTTTTAAATTTAAATAATTTTTAACGGCCACCACAATTCATATATGGTAAAATTGAAATGTTTATTTGTGCAAATTTAATATTCTCTAAATAATTTGAAATTTTCAGCTTCCTAGCTTATCCCGTAGTACCTAAACAGTTATCCATTTGTTTAAACTTTAAGAATTTTTAACTGCCAAACAAATTAAAATGTCAAAATTTGTATAATCCCTATTTCGTTTTTTTGGGAATTCTACTTACAAAAAAAATTTCAACTCCATAGCACATGCGGAAATACATAAACCATGAAAATTTGTTTAAACAATTGCGAATTTTTAGCGGCCGCATTGTTGCACTTTTTTAAGATTTTTGTTTTTTCTAGTCGGTTTTGCACAAAATCCTACCTAAGAAAAAAATTTCGAATCTCCAGCACATCTGGAAGTGCCTAAACATCAGTATCCTCCTGTTATATGTATGTTATATCCTCCTCCTCTGTAAGAGTCGTCGATATATAATGATATATAACATATAACAGGAGGATACTAATGTTTAGGCAATTCCAGACAAGCTGGAGATTCGAAATTTTTTTCTTAGGTAGGATTTTGTGCAAAACCAACTAGAAAAAACGAAAATCTTGAAAAAGTGCAAAAATGCGGCCGATAAAAATTCGAAATTGTTTAAACAAATTTTCATGGTTTATGTATTTCCGCATGTGCTACGGAGTTGAAATTTTTTTAATAAGTAGAATTCTTAATAAAACGAATTAGGGATTATACAAATTTTGATATTTTAATTTGTTTGGCAGTTAAAAATTCTTAAAGTTTAAACAATTGGATAACTGTTTAGGTACTACGGGATAAGCTAGGAAGCTGTCATTTTCAAATTATTTACAGAGTAGTAAATTTGCATAAATAAACATTTCAATTTTACCACATACGATATGCAGCGGCCGTTAAAAATTATTTAAATTTAAACAATTACAAAAATATTATTTTACTTCTAGGAGTGCTACAACTTCAAAATTTGGCTAAAATGTGTAGCATCAGTACCCCATAATGAAGAATGTGTAAATTTTTAAAATTGCAACATTTGGGCATTGTTTAAACTATTATTTTTACATGTGGGAAAAATGAAAATCGCTGCGGAGGTGAAATATTTAGAATAAAAATATATGTGTAATGATGAAATATAAATAATGAATGTTTTTTTATGTTCAGATGAAATGCTTGCAGTATGCAAGCACCAACTACTAGTATGTTATATCCTCCTCCTCCTCCTCCTCTTCTGTAAGGAACGTCTATATAGAATGATAACATACTAGTAGTTGGTGCTTGCATACTGCAAGCATTTCATCTCACATTAAAAGAACATTCATTTTTCAGACAGAAATTTCTACATTACAAATAGTCTTTTAATTCTAAACATTTCAACTCCGCAGCGAGTTTCGTTTTTCCCACATGTAAATGGAATAGTTTAAAATAATCCCCAAATGTTGCAATTTTAAAAATTTTATACTTTCTCCATTATGGGGTACTAATGCAACATATTTTAGCAGAATTTTAAAGTTGTAGCATTTCTAGAAGTAAAAAATTGTAATTTTTTAAATTTAAAAATTTTTTAATTGCGAATTTTTAGCGGCCACATTGTTACACTTTTTCAAGATTTTCGTTTTTTCTAGTCGGTTTTGCACAAAAACCTACCTATGAAAAATATTTATCCTATTTATTTATTTATTTATTTATTTATATCCTCCTCTGTAAGAGTCGTCGATATATAATGATAGGAGGATACTAATGTTTAGGCACTTTCAGATGTGCTGGAGGTTCGTAATTTTTTTCTTAGGTAGGAGTTTGTGCAAAACCGACTAGAAAAAACGAAAATCATGAAAAAGTGCAACATTGCGGCTGCTAAAAATTCGCAATTGTTTAAAAAAAATTTAAGGGTTTAGGCATTTTCGAATGTGCTAAGGAGCTGAAATTTTTTTAATAAGTAGAATTCTTAAAAAAACGAAATGCGGATTATACAAATTTTGATATTTTAATTTTTTTGGCAGATAAAAATTCTTAAAGTTTAAACAAATAGATAACTGTTTAGGTACTACGGGATGAGCTAGGAAGCTGAAATTTTCAAATTACTTACAAAGTAGTGTATTTGCACAAATAAACATTTCGATTTAACCTTATATAAATTGCGGCGGCCGTTAAAAATTATTTAAATTTCAACAATTAGAAAAATATTATTTTACCTCTAGAAGTGCTACAATTTTAAAATTTGGCTAAAATGTGTAGCAAGTACCTTATAATGACGAAAGTGTAAAATTTTTAAAATTGCAACATTTGGGGATTGTTTTAAACTATTATTTTTACATGTGGGAAAAACGGAAATCGCTGCGGAGGTGAAATCTATAGAATTGAAAGAATATTTGTAATGATGAAATATCTGTCTGAAAAATGAATGTTTTTTCAAGGTGATATGAAATGCTTGCAGCATGCAAGCACCAACTACTAGTCATTATATATCGACGACTCTTACAGAGGAGGATATAACATACTAGTAGTTGGTGCTTGCATTCTGCAAGCATTTCATCTCAACATTAAAAAACATTCATTTTTCAGACAGACATTTCATCATTACAAATATTCTTTTAATTCTAAAAATTTCACCTCCGCAGCGATTTTCGTTTTTCTCACATGTTTAAATAATAGTTTAAAACTATCCCCAAATGTTGCAATTTTAAGAATTTTATACTTTCTCCATTATGGGGTACTAATGTTACACATATCAGCCAAATTTTAAAGTTGTAACACTTCTAGAAGTAAAATAATTTTTTCTAATTGTTTAAAATTTTAACATTTTTAACGGTTGCCGCAATATATATATGGAGAGATTGAAATGTTTATTTGTGCAAAAGCACTGTTCTGTAAATAATTTGAAAATTGCAGCTTCGTAGCTCATCCCGTAGTACCTAAATAATTATTAAACTTTGATGTTCAAATGGGGTTAAAATAACCCCTAAAAATTAACAATTTTAAAATTTTTGATTTTCATAGTTGGTTATGAGAAAAGTTCTATACTTCTGCAAAATTTCAGCTTCCTAAACTTCATAGATTGGTTTACACACTGGATTGTATTTTCCCATGCTAACTTATGGGAGATATTCCGAGGTCTCTGGAGTCCAACCCAAGACACTGTAAGCAAAAGTGACAATAATTCCTAATGGATATTGCGGCCATCTAGCAACACTGAAAACGTCATTTTCCTGGCTTACCGGCAAGTGCCCATAATTAATTTACAATAATGGCGCAATGCTTTTCTTATGGGGAAAAACGCAACTTTCGGAATTTCTGGAGTCGAACTCATGTCACTTAGGTAAAAAGTCTCATTTTATCTTATGGTTTATCCATCATATCTACAAAAACTAAAACTTTCAGCTCTCTAGCTATTGTAGTTTGGGCTGTACATTAGTATCATCCTATATGTTATATCCTCCTCCTCTGTAAGAGTCCTCGATATATAATGATAACATATAGGAGGATACTAATGTTTAGGCACTTCCAGATGAGCTGGAGATCCGAAATTTTTTCTTAGGTAGGATTTTGTGCGAAACCGACTAGAAAAAACGAAAATCTTCAAAAAGTGCAACAATGCGGCCGCTAAAAATTCCAAATTTTTTAAACAAATTTTCAAGGTTTATGTATTTCCGCATGTGCTACGGAGTTGAAATTTTTTTAAAGTAGAATTCTTAAAAAAAGCAATAGGGATTATACAAATTTTGATATTTTAATTTGTTTGGCAGTTAAAAATTCTTAAAGTTTATACAAATAGATAACTGTTTAGGTACTACGGGGTGAGCTAGGAAGCTGAAATTTTCAAATTATTTACAGAGTAGTGAATTTGCACAAATAAACATTTCAATTTTACCATAAATGAATTGCATGCGGCCGTAAAAAATTATATATTTTTAAACAATTAGAAAAATATTATTTTACTTCTAGAAGTGCTACATCTTTGAAATTAGGCTGAAATGTGTATCATTAGTATCCTATAATGGAGAAAGTGTAAAAATTTTAAATTGCAACATTTGGGGATTGTTTTAAACTATTATTTTTACATGTGGGAAAAACGAAAATCGCTGCGGAGGTGAAATCTTTAGAATTAATAGTATATTTGTAATGATGAAATATCTGTCTGAAAAACCGACTAGAAAAAATGAAAATCTTGAAAAATTTGAACAATGCCGCTGCTAAAAATTCGAAATTATTTAAACAAATTTTCAAGGTTTATGTATTTTCGAATGTGCTACGGAGCTGAATTTTTTTATTAGGTAGAATTTATAAAAAAAACGAAACAGGGATTGTAGAAATTTTGATATGTTAGTTTGTTTGGCAGTTAAATATTTCAAAGTTTAAACAAATAGGTAAATGTTTAGATACTACGGGGCGAGTTTGGAAGGTGAAAATTTTAAGTTATTTAGTGCTTAGTGTAAATGAATAACGTTTTAATTTCTCCATGAAATTGTTAATACGGCCGTTAAAAATTTTTTAAATTTAAACAATTAGATAAATGTTATTTCACTTCTAAATTTGCTACAAATTTAAAATTTGAAAGAAATGTGAGTCATTGTTACCCACTTTGGAAAAAGTATAATATTACTAAAATTTCCAACATTTGTGATTGTTTTACTCCATTATTGTTCCTAAGGAAAAAAAAAACGAAAATCGGTGCGGAGGAGAAATATTTTTAATTAAAGAAATATTTCCAATGATCAAATATTATTTTTTCAACGTGAGATGAAATGCTTGCGGTATGCAAGCACCTTCTACTAGTATGTTATATGTTACTCCTCTATAAGGAACGTCTATATATAATGATACTAGTAGAAGGTGCTTGCATTCTGCAAGCATTTCATGTCAACTTGAAAAATCATCCATTTTTCAGAGAGATATTTCATCATTGGAAATATTTTTTTAATTCAAAAGTTTTCACCTTTGCACCGATTTTCGTTAATGGCAGTGGCGCCCTAACTTTTCTAATGGCGGGCTACATCAGAAGTTGCGAATCTCTTTGCCGCCCGCATTGGAAGTTGCTAATGCTTCACCAGGACGGATTAGAGTTTAAATCGGAAGTTTTCTATATATTCTGAGATCCAAATCAAGTTCAAATAAGATTTCCATTGCTAGCATTTCAATATTTAATGTATTATTATAAAAATGTTCAAAAAATGTGTGAATCTGTGTTAAATTTCTCGAATTCCTTTATCGCCGTAGCTTCGCGGGCCGCACAAAAACCCTTCGCGGGCCGTAGTTTGGGCACCACTGGTTAATGGGATTAATGAAATGATGTAAGTTGCATTTCGTCCCATAGTTGTGCTAACAACTTCCGTTACAGCTGGTAATATCAATATTTCTCCGATATTGTGCGACTTGCCACATTTCAAAATCATTTGTGATATTTTATACGAAACAATTTGCCCTTTATCCATATGATTCGCACTTTTGTTAAGCATTCCAAACACAGTACTTCGTTTTTTTAATTTTTCCTTTAAACCACGGAAATATGTCACATCTTTACCCTCTTTTTCAGCATGTTTCTTCATTAAATGTTCACTAAGCCTTGATGGCTTCATTACTTCGTTAGAAAAAACATGTTCTCATAGCAAGCACATTGGTAATTGTTGATTTGTATCGCAAGCGATGAACTCAAATTTCAAATACTCCGTGAGTATTGCCGCCATTTCTTCTTAGCTTGCGCCATTCCAAAAATACTGGTATCGTCCGCAAATTGAAGAGTATTTGCTATTATGTTGTCAGGGCAATAATTTGCATATAAGAGGAAAAGAAGCGGATCCACGATACGATGTAAACATATTAGTTATGAAGACTAAATAAAAATTAAATGTAAAATAATGCATTTTATACGTCGAGGATAATAATTTTGAGATCAAGACGAGGACAGCAGTGGTGTTGGAGGGTAGTTAGATAAGGACTCGACAAATTTTCTAAAAATCTAGGCGCCAACTCCAAAGCCTAGGAGCCAGCGCAGATGTTACATAATTTTGGCAGACATTTTTTATTATTGCCAGAAAAATAAATGTTTAATAATTTGGACACGAATCTGCTACAATAATTAAGCCATGCATATTTATTTCTGTCACATTATGTAGCAGAACATAATAAAATGAGCCTTATACATCTGAAAAAGTCTAATGATATTCTGCAAACTGTAGTTTACGAACAAGAATAAAAATTTACCCTTATTTTCGGGAACTCGAATGCTTCCGAAAGATATATTATATTTTGCTGTCCCTACAGCTGAGGCCGGCAATACAATATGACTGCAGCACGTGACTACAGTATAACCAAAACCTAACTACAGCACGCATATACAATATCTAGGCGACAGTATGAAAATCTTAGTCGCCATGGCAACCTGGCGCCCGGGATTAGTCGAGCCCTGGGTTAGATGGATGGGTTATCCTTCTTAAGATCATCCTCGAGTTGGGAGGTCTCGGTTTTAAGGGAGTTGTCCAGGTATCCCTAAAAAGTCATTCGGAACACCGAATTTTCTATATTTTAATAATTTCAATCGTAATTGGAGGCACTCCAACTGAAGTGGATTACGAGGCATTTGGTAACTATAAGAAAATATGAGTATTTCTAGACAATGGTACACCAGTTTTTATGATCTTAAAGAACACACAAAATGTGGTTTGAATTCATTTAGTGAGACAATTGCAATTTCCCTATGACTGAACTTTATGCAGAGAAATCTCAATAAATAATCCACGAATCTTAAATAAATGTACAGATATACCCGGAAAATTAAACCGCGAATGTAAATATTTTTACTGTATCAGTTTGTGGAAATGCGAGAGGATTGTTTGATGCTAAGTTAATTGAAAGAGGTGTTGGAGTTGAAGATGCAATTTTGAAGAACATTCGAAACTCTTAGTGCTGTAGATGTGAGGAAGAGGTTATGGCAAGATGGGAATGGAATATGTATGAGTTGGAGAAAGTGAATTTTGAAGGGAGAGAAAGGAAAAGACCACACTCAGCCCCAGGATAAAACGTGTCATGGAACAGGAATGTTAGCTCAAAGGTCTCTAGCTTGGTTTACACGATAATGAAAACGGACGTTTAAACTTAAGTCCACCGTTACTCTTTGAGATTCCACAAGAGGAATAATTGTTTGTGAGGGCGTATCCTAAGGGTGTAAAAGGGGGTAATTAACTCCCCCCCCCGCGATTTCAGAACACCGAAAAAATTAATGAAATAATAAAAATAACAAAGAAATGTTACACTTTTACTGTATTTATTTTGTTGCAGAGAATGTTATCTATTTACTTTTTACATATTAAAATATGCGTGCTTTTGAAGATATTTTCAAATAGTTTATTTTTTCGTCTTTGATTACCCTCCCTGGATCCGCCCTTGATTGTATGTTAAATAAAATGAAACACGGTAACTTTGTGCTATTTTCATATTAAAACAACTTCTAAGGCCTTATTTGATTAATTTGTAGAAAATAATATCTATGTATTTTATTCACTTTCTCTGGCATGCTGGGCAGTGATAAACTTCCAAATGGTGTAAGCTTTTATATCTAAAGAAATAATATTAGTTACATCTATCCGCTCTTTTTGAAGATATTCGTGAGAAATATCACTCACAAGTGGTAACTTACTTAAATATATCTAGACCAGGGGTGGGGAACCTTTTTCAATCTGAAGACCATAATTCATCCCAGGGAGATCTCATCAGGCCGCACTCTGCGTTGTGGGTCGCATACACACAGGCTAGGGTTGCCACCATTTTTTGACCCGATTCCCGAACATTCTAATAAACTTTCTAAAACTATGAACATATCACGAACATAACCGAACAATGTAAATTACATTTGCTAACTGGATTAATTATACTACTTAGAAGTTTCTACACACATCTTTCCGAGACTATTCAATAAAATTATTTTAAAAGGAGACAAAAGAAAACTTTTGCAATCAGGACAATCTTTTACCTGATGCAAATAAAATACACCTTTAATTTTGTAGCAAAAAAACTGCTCCACCCGAGTAAGCTGTAGCAATCCTTTACAAGGATGCTAATACACAGCCCAATATTAATATTCAAAAGAAAGATTTTTAACATTCTTTAGAAATGAATATATCGAAATAGGTTTTCATTGGAATCAAATTTTGGTGCCCCTTTGGATTGGCGCCTGAGGAGGTCGCCTCACGTCTATATTCGCAATTTCTTAGTCTGTTTTTAAATATAATTGGCAGAGGTTTTAATAATGCATGTTACATGAATGAGAAAACTTGATCATACGAGTATTTGCTTGCAAATTGGTAGATGTGACACTGAGCAAATTTTCGAAGTTGCGGAAATTGCAAATGAGGCAACAAAATAACTAATTTTTAGAAGTCGATCCATGATGAGTAAACAATGGTGGGAAGAGAATAGGGACGGCAATAATTTTTATGTGTCGGGTGGAATTTTTGGGTACTCGAGCCATCGACATGACAAGGTTTCCTTATAATCACTCGCCCACTAAATTATTCACTTTCAAAACTATTTATTCATTCAAACCTCACAAACTAAACCGATATATCGACGCAAATGCAGTAAAATTTTGAGATCATTCTTTTAAATTTTAGATATTTCAACGGTGGAAAAACGAAATTATCTTTAAAATTGTTTTAAGCTCCATGCGCCACATTTGATAGGTGGATGTGCCAAAAGTGGCACCACTGACCTAGAGTGATAAACTATCGCTTAACATATAATAAATGAATATTTATTTGTCAAGTAAATAATAAAATGAAAATCATGTTTTTATAAGAAAAATAAAGATGTAATTTAACCGAGGAAAGTAGAATTCCTGATTTATTCTTTGTCACAAAAGAGGATAAATAAGCCTGGTAAACACAATTGCGTAAAGAAAAATTTAAAGTTACCTCTTTAATCTCTGATTCTGTAGCATTTCTTTAATGCTAGCGTAGATTATTTTCTCAGTTCTTCTCACTAATGAATTCACTTATCCTCCCACTACACAAGCAATCTATGGGTGTAGTACGTACGATGGATACCAAATATCTAAAATTTTCCAAATTACCTAACTGTTCGGTGTAGCATCGGTACCGAACACCGAACAGTTTTTCTGATTACCGAACAGTTCGGGTGAAAACCGAACAGGTGGCAACTCTAATTCAGGCACATTCATCTTGTATAATTGTAAGGTTTAGTTGTTGGTGCATATATACGTTTCCACGACTTCAAAGCTAGAGTAATGAAATTCAATGGATACGGTCCTCGCAAATCGAATGCCCGTATGCTACTTTTTAAATCACGCTTTGGAGCACATAGTACCCACTATCTCTGTCACAATGTAGCTATTTCTTCTTGAAACTCGCTTAATATTAATACAAATTGATTGAATTATAATTGAGCATCACATATAATAATTATTTCGAAAAACAAGCTTTTATTTGTGACATTTTTACTTAATCTTTCCGAGAATGTTTTGATTCACCCTCGTATATGAAAGGCGCAATATCTTATCTTGCTTTCAGTATACTATGCGAGACAATAATGAGGATCCCGAGTACGATGATGTTATTGGTATTATAGGGAACGTTTCAATAAAAACGTAATTTTTTGATGAAAAATCGAATTAAGCAAACTTTGAGCGATTTCGAATCTAAAGCTATATTCGACGATAAATATAAGAATCCTTATTTATTTTCTTTTAAAATGGTTCTCATCTGAACATTGTCAATTATTTACAATTATACGCTTTCTTATGGGTCTTTGAAATCGAAATAAAATCTCTTAAAAAGAAACTCAATTTAGAGATAAATTTTGTAAACGTATTCAAAATATAATTAACAGCAGTCTATACGTTTGTATTACAGCAAATAATTTTGCCTTATAATAATTAAAAATCTCTATCCCAAATATGGAAAAAGTCATGCGTTTGCCACATCAGATTTAAAAAAAAATAGAAAATAATTTCAGTTAAGGTTAATTTTTTCTTTCTAATAATACAGTAAACATCGAACTCAAATCAATAACAATCAAATAACAAATACGAACTAAACACATAGTCGATGTATTTAATTTTAATTATATTCATCCAAGAGTTTTGAACATTTAAATTAAATTAAGATTCCTAGCAACGCCGGGTATTGTTCTTCTTAGTATACTATATAGTAAGTGTTAAAAAAAAGAAAAGGCCAACAAAATTTCAAGAGTTTTTATAATAGAACAGAAGATTTAATTTTTTCTTAATTGCCTACCTTTACAAACTTTGAAGATGAATGTAAATAATTCCTTTTTGATTTTATGGAGAAATGATTTAGTTCCTGATATATGGGTAATATATTCAAAAGCTTTAAAAAATTCAACATAATTTAAAAACAACTAATTTCATGAAGAAACATTTCAATCCCTTATTTTACCTTATACAATAATCGGAAAACAACAAAACAACAAAAACTTGTACAAATACAATTATTGGATTCACACTTGTTTCGAGACTTTACAGCTTATGCCTGTCTGCATAGGATCTTCGGATCACTTTATTCCATCAATTTCTTGTTTGGCAATCTCACCATTTGAGAGGGAGGAGTTTTCTTCGATGTATCTCTTCGAGGACATCCGTTGGGGCAGTTTGATACTAGCTTGGCTAGTTCCGTCCCAACCAAGAAAACATCCGCGTTAAGAAACGAGAAAATTGATCTGCTACGATAGTTCAGTGGGAGAATATCCGCCGGGCAAGTGGAAGACCCGGGTTCGATTCCCGGTCATAGCAGACTTTTTTCTCGTTTCGAAATTATTCCCAACTTTACAGCTTATGCCTGTCTGCATAGGATCTTCGTATCACTTTATTCCCTCAATTGTAAAGTAAATTACCATACTATGCAGTTTTAAGAGAACTCATAATACCCACTTCTTTTGACGCAGATTGGCACTTCAAGGATTAGAACCCGGCCCTTTTTACCGGAAAACCAATGTAATCACCACTCAACTACCAGAGCTTCCGACATATGTAGCTTTTTCTCTTTTCACCCATACGAGAAAATGCACTGCGAAATCGCGAACCCACATAAATACCAATCTAACTTTGTTGATAATCTCTACGGAATCTGTAAGATACATTGCAATGTTAATTCTCAAAATATATGAAAGTTCAAAAGCGTTAATACTTATAAAAACTTTATAATTAATATGAACTGCGCTCGTATTCGATTAATCATTTTAAAAATTCGAAATTTAATTACTAAAATATGAGTTATGAGCGAAATGATAATATTTTCGATTGAATGCTGAAACATATGGTAAAACTAATTTATTAATAAAAATAAAGAAGCACTTACCTATGGGCACTTTTCCTTGTTTCGACTGATGATCTCTTAGTAGAAGAACGAAGTATACAAAGTGTTCAACTTTAACTCCTCTTCTGTTTAAACTCAAGTAAGCGGCAGCGATCCTTCTCCAACAAGAACTCGGAGAGATTTAAGAGTTCTTTGATATGAATTTGCACGAAGGTGAAGAATTTCAAAGGAGTAAATAGAAGTTTCCGGAAAAGCTATACCGAGAGATTGGGTGTTTCCCGGACTCGCAAATAAAAGAAAAGGATTAATAACTTGGTATTCTTCGAGAGAAAGGATTTGTGGAAAAGGTCAACGGCACCTTGTTCAAGGATTACCGCCCCAGTAGGGTCGTCTCATTTTGCACCGGATTAGCAATGGCCACACTAATTGTAAGTGCCCCGCCTCTTCGCGACTTCTATGGTGAATTGATATTTTGCCACTATTGTTTGTATTCCAGTAACCCTGAGCCATAAAAGGGGAAATTTTTCCTCGGATAGTTCTTCCCATGTTAGAATTTCGGATTTTCTTCAGAGTAAAAGAAAAAGCAGACCTTAGTCGACTACTAGTATTATACTGATTCAACTACCTCAAAGGGTAAGTGGCTCCTTGCTGGATCGCCTACCCGGATCGCACGGCACTCACTGCATAAGGCCGCATGCGGCCTTAAAGCCGCAGGTTCCCCGCCTCTGATCTAGAGCTTAGCATGGAAAACTTTTATGAGTTCATGATCTCATTAAATTTTACTCTTTTATTTGCTGTGATTGAAAGATAGACGGAATGTGAAAATTACACGAGCCAAATAATGATTTGGCTAAACTTCAATATGTAATATCTATTTTTAAACGAATCAGAAATGCTTAGCAGTGGAGAATATTCTACAAAAATTCGGAATTAGCAGTTGACCACAAGAAAGTTTTTTTTTCGAAAATACCGTCGCTACTATAAGTAGCAAAATATGGAGGAACTGGGCCAATTAAAACTTCGCCAGGAAACAAAAACTTTCCATAATAGCTCTCAGTATAAAAATAACCATCAATAGTGCCAAAACATGTTTCGGTGTGAAAAAATAAAATATACGCCGTGACTTGGCTGAAATACGAAGGTCGGTTTTTAGGATATTGGCAAGAAAAAAATACGGGAAACGGTGTCAAACCATGGACGATGCAACAGCTCCGAAAGAAGTCGTGTAACTATGAAAATAAACCAAACCGAGAACGGTGTAGCGGAAGATCTATACGGTGATAGAAACAACGTAGGTGCGCTAGGCGGTCAATCGTAGCTCCTCGGTGACTGCTCCCTATCCTCTCCGAGCGACATCACGTGTCTCCATGACAACGTGACTGTCGGGATCGAGCGCCTTTTAGAGGTGGGAAGAGAGAAGCTTTTTATCGTTTGGGGGCATCGTAATCGTACGTTGGGCTTCCGGGGCTTGCCGCTGCCGCCGCCGTCTCCGCGTTAGCAGAAAACGCGATTGAAGATATGCGCCGGATGGAGAGCTACTACCGCCAGAGGAGGAGAGAGGCTTTGCGTCGCTGCAACGGCGACGTCATCGCCCATTTAATTTGCAGAGCTCTGTGCTCGCTCTGTGTTTTAGAAAATACGGGCCGCGACCCAGCGCTGAGTCACGAGGCTCATGTAAACAACGCGAGCTGAAAAGATACCAAAACAAGTTGAGAATGAACTTCGACTACCGCGGAAATGCTCTTATTCTTGAATATATTAATATTGATCGCGAGTTTGTCTAAACTATGATCGGAAAATATTATTTTCTGAGAGGTCGCCGTTATATCTATTTTCGTCCTCCAAGTCACGAGAAAAAAGTTAGAAGAAGCCGCTTTAGATTATGCTCCGCTTTATTCGTCGTGTGCCATTGTGAATTTATCTCGGAAGTTGATATTGTAATTACGGTGGAAATGTATTCTATCGAAGATCCGTGAAGTGCGATGAAGGATAAATAAAGTGAATGCTTATCGCCAACTGACGCGTTTCTCTTACGTGCGATAAAAGGAGCCCGCAGAGGCTGCTAGATTTATGTTAATGTATATGTCGCTGGTGTCTCATATGTTACAGATACATTACAAATGCAGAATCGAGAGAAATGGCAGTTATATTAAAGAAAATTATGCAGGAAAACAGTTTATGAAGTGTATGGTTGAAAAGGAACTCGTGTTGATTCATTTCGAGCTGCTATCTATTTCTGTGTTACTTTCGGAAGCTGTTTCATAGGCGTCGGTGTTTCATTCTTTTTCTATAGAACCTTACGTAGGACTTTATCGCTAAAGACATTTCCTTGCTGCATTTCTAGTATTAGTTAGTACAAAATAAAATAAAATAACGGTTAACAACAGAAGCACTCCTGACAGAGCCAAAAATATTAACTCACTGGAAATATAAGTTGCAGAACTTTCCAATTTGGTTTATTTGAATTAAAAATGGCAAATCATGAAATTCGATGTTGCATCATGCAACATTGCCGCTATGTTTTGGTGGATTTTCTCATATTAGCAGATTAGAACTTCCTGTATTTGACAGTCGCTAAGGACTGAACTTGAAAAAATATACAGATTTCAGAATCTTAAAAATTTGATCTCGGAGAAAATATTCTGCTAGACTATGTTCTTGTTATTAATTTCTTGCCCATATTTTACGATGTGAATCAAAATTCAATATGGCGGATAAATAAATTGACAAGGAATCCTTATGTGAAGTTTAGTAATCAGTTCAGCTTTTACATTCGTACGGTTCGACGTTGCGAAGTATAATGGCGTCACTGCATTGCAGTAAAACGCCTAAAAACTTTTCGATGTGCAATGTACCAATGCTTTGCGCCGACGTACGCTCTTAAAATGTTATATTTTTTAGCGTTCTAAGTAATAATCAATTAAATATATTTGCGCTTACGCTAAAACGATAATTTTTTTCCGGCCTGGATAACTTAGATTGCATTAATTCATCTCAAGAGATCGATAAGCCTCTTAACTGTTACATGCACTTTTTTGCGGTCGGTTGAGGTCGGAGAGACGATCAGAACTTTTTTTTCAAATTCCTGGAGATGGTGATTTCGAACCTTGACGGATATTGCACGAAAAAAGGTGCTCATTTTGTCGAGCGATAATCACGCGTAGCGTTAATTTATTTGGGTCAATTTGGCTCATTAGGGGGCAAATCCCTTCCATATATATTTTCGAGCGGAACGTCCTCTCTCCCGCTGTCTCACGCTGGCGTCGTATCCATCAGATGACCCTCTCCACCAATAAGATTTCCTCTCTTGCTAATTGACGCCTGCTGACTGCGAAATTCGTGGTCGTCGAAATTAACTTCCACCACACACCGCATTGTGAAATTTTCAGTGTTTATTTGGCAGTTACGTAAATTACGACGCAGTTGGGTAAGTATTTTTATTCGAGTAAATAATCATCCCTCCATTACTATAATAAAATCCCAATGTCTGTATATCCGTAACGCTGTCAGAGGGCGCCACCGTTGCCAGAGCGGTAAACAAGAGACGTATAAAACTCAATTTTATTTTATCATTAAAATTCCTCTATATTAACTTAGAAACTTCAAACATAATCTAAACGACCAACAAAATTCTAAATTATTTTACTGTAGCGGTCCTTTTATATTATCTAGCCCGTTTAAAATGAAATAATTTCACAAATTAGTATTAGTTGCTAAGGATCTAGTGTTGTTTTGTTATTATTTAAAACTCATGTAATTACAATCTTCTAAAGATGCAAGGAAACTGGAGAAAATAGTATTCAATTCTACTAATTAGAGTAACCAACTAAAGCATTAGAAAAGAACCGGAGTTCATTTGTAGTATATTTTAGTGTTCACGCTATCATAAGTAACTATGTGCAACAAAAAATAAATAAATAAGCATATAGGATATGGATGTAAATGGATTGCTGTTTAAAGTTATTCGTTATTACATTTTATCACATGGTAACTAATAGGAACACACAATGGGGTACTGTCAAATATTGGGTATTACCAAATCTTTTTTGAAGTTGTATTGTATGACTATTGTTATAGGCAAATATCAAGTTTTTTTCGGTAAATTTTTAACAGATATTTATAAAAGAAGCAATTTAAAACGGACGAGTTAATGCCGATCCCGATCACATCCGATTGGTAGCCGAAGTTTGCCGAGTGTTTAGTGACGTCAGTGCATGCCAAAAGCATGTTAGCCGATGCTCCGTGCTAGAAGCCATTGTGTCGATATAGAAGTAGAAACTCGAAAGACATAATTCTGTTCTTTTCCTCTATAATCCGTCTTAGAGGAAATATTGGTAGAAGTACTGCACCTTCCTGCATTTATTTCACTTTGTGTTTTGCAAAATGGCATCTGAAGGGTTTTGTGTAGCCAGATCTGATAATTCGCCCAACGTCGATTCGTACATGTTTTTGCGGTACATTGGAAGTCATAGGGAGCAATATTCAGATGTTGAAATGCGTGGAGTGAAGGCGGACAAGTTTGTATTACATTTAATTGATAAAAAAAGTTCGTTGTAGTGTTTTTATTTTCAGTTATTGTAAGAGTAGGTACTATTATTTCGACTGAAACGCAGAAGTTATGTAAAAGATAGATTGACGTTTTAAAACAGCTTACCCTAAATAATGAATAAAACAACTCTAGTTTTAACTAATATTATATAATATTTATTTATGTGTTATCCCCCATACTGTCCTAGTATCTAGTAAGTAAAATATAGTTAGATAAGTATAAGGTCGAGACTTCGTGGAATTCCACAATAAAATAACATGAACAATACTAGATATTATTTTTTATTTATATTAAACTTTTGCTAATTATCACAAAATATATGAAGTAAAACACGACCGGTTTCGGTGAATAATCACCATCATCTGCCTTTACAGAATCACCAGGTCAAATATTGACAAATATAAAAAATTAATGTGTACATATATACTTAGTTTCCGTGTGTGTGGTCTATAGGAAATGTGGTGAAGTTTGTTGTTTTAAATGTCTATCTGCCTTAGTTATTACCTACGCTTGTGAAAAGAAAAACTGTAGAAGTGTTTTTAATAACTGCATGTCTCTTTTGTATATGTCGCGAATTTCATCGTTGATTTTATGGCTTTTTTCTCCCTTTGTGGTCAATGAGGAAAGACTGTGTTAGTGATGCTGTTGGATTTATTAAACTGAAGCGAGAAGGAAAAATATGTATTGTTAAAGGCAAGATTTGCCCTGAACACAGAATAAGATAAAGAGGTTATGAAGTGAGTGTAGTTGTAGATGAAGAAGAAGATTTAGTCACGTCTGTGGAGTGTCATTACTGCCCTCATTTAGGAAAACATGGTCCTTCAAAATACCATGCTGTCGTGGATATTATGGAAACAAATTTATTAAAATATTTAAATTACAGAACTAAATATGAAACATATGTAAAAGTATTTGCTTAAAAACTTGGTACTTAAATATATGCACGGCAACAGTAATTATTTGCTTAATAAACCCATAGCCCAACGATTTCCATAAGTTTGATCTTACGTATTTAGAATAGGTATATTACATTATGAAGGTTTTGTTAAAATATATATGCTAATTTTTGAAACATAAAAATATAATTTACTCTTTCAACGTTCTCCAGAAATATATGCATCATGTCAATGTAATGTCGACATAAGTCATAAACTAAAATACGAAGCAATAAAATAACGTGCATACATATAACTAGTACTTAGATTTAAATGATCTTCGCAGACAAATGCAGTTGTACGTTCTGGTATGTCAGATGCATATCTCCTCATGGCTTTCAACCACAATATTCTCTGCTTCTTATTTCTTCCCAAGGAGCTCGGTAGCGTGAAGAACAATTTTCTCGGGGTTTTAATCGTTGTATTTAAGCACTGAAGTACCAGACATTACTTATAACCCTTTTTAAGTTTCATATTCTCCATTTTAGCTATGATATCAGGAAAAGCAAAGTATCAAAACCGCGTGCTTTCAGTACGGTCGTAAGGCATGCGATGACTTCACGTACCCCTTACTACTCTCTCTCCAACCAGGATGCTGTTTTCGCGGGATATTTAAAAGAGTTATTTTAAATATTTTTTGCATAATGAAGACGATTTAACAAAAAATGTTCACAGGGAGTAATTAAGTCAATTACAAATAATTAAAAAAACATAATTAAATATTTTGACAGTCCCCATTATGCGAATTTTATATTTATTGCTTACTTTTTAAAGTTGGTTTCAGTAATTATTATTTCAATTTTAGCTTACCACTTAATTCACGCATACCCGACATATTTGAAAAATTCATGCATAGCTACCTAATTGCTGTCAACGTAAATAGTCTTATTGGTTGCTGAAGTAAATAATATCTGCTATAATTACAAAATACTTTTAATTCCTTACGCGTGCATGGCAGATGGATTATCTATAGCGAAGAAAAGAACATAAACGTATATATTACAACTACTGATCTCAAGTGAGGTATGTTTTAAAAATTTTTCGATTGTTTGGTTGATTAAAACTGATTAGAAAATAAATCACTTAATAGAAATTGAATATTTCCCTGAAATAATTTCTGATATATCGTTTTGCAGTATTTAGTCATTAAAAGTACGTGATATATTGATGAACCAACTAAGGGGGGGGAGTAGAAATTTTTAATAATAATAATTCTTAATGTGGTGTTATTTGGTTTATATAGGAGGATGCGTAGGGAATGTGTGCATTGAATGCTTTAATACGAGAGAGAGAGATAAGGAGAGAGACAGTGGGAGAGAGAGACAAAATTAAATGTTACAAAGATCAAAAATAATTTTTGGCGTATAAGAATTGTATAGCGTAATGTATTTCTTTGTCAAACAATTTCTATTCGACCAAAACTATTTTAACTCTCTGGAACACACAATTATATAAATTTCTATATTTATTGCTTATTTATATAAAAGTTGGTTTCATTAATTATTATTTCAATTTTAAATCTTCTTCCCTCCCACTCGTTCACTCTGGTGAGAGTAGAGTTTATGGGTGAACACAAAAGGTATTTTATTTATTTATAATAAAAATAAATTGCGTGAGTTCTTTCTAACATTACCAGTTTGTGTCTGAGATCAATTTTTCCTACGATATAATCCACCGTGTTAATTGAGTCTACAACATTTAAAATTTCGGATAATGCATATTACTATAATTATTTATATTGTAAAGCAAACGAAATTGAAAATTATCATATAATAATGTTTTCGTTTGTTTTAACTTAAAATGTTTGCAGTGACATTTACTTGAGCGCATCCATGCTTGAATTTAATATTCTGGAAATGAATAAAAATATTTGAAAATGATGAATTAATGGCTTGAGCAAAACCCTTGAATGGTAGTTATACGTATAGTATACTTAGGTATTTTTTATGAACGAGTGATAAATAGACGCTACTAAAACGCGTGTGCAACATTTTATCTTCAAAACATTGCTATAATAAAAGTCTAGATGTGTGTTTGTTTAACGCTGACGTCATCAATGGCACTTACGCGTTTTTAACAAACTTCCCGTTTAGATGGGAGGTTGAAATTTCGCAGAAATGTTTGATTCAGTTATAAATATTAAATTACGAAAAAAGACCAAGGTTCGACTCCAGGAGGGCGATTTCAATTTCTCGTAAGATAACACGTAAAAAGCGATTATTTTAAAAGTGCAAGCTTTTATTTTTTTGGAAATTAAAATTAGAAAGAATGGACGTGCAATGTTAGAATTCAAACTATGTTTTAGGACTATGAACGAAGTTTCTTATTCTATTCATCTTTTTCCGCCTACCGTTCTTAATCTGTCATATTAAACATTTAAATCACGTATTTTGGGAAAATATCGACTTTTAAACGGGGTGTTGCCTTGCCGACCACGTCATTGTTAAACTTCGAGAATCAATTGTTGTCTCAACCCGCATACGAGGTGCAATCAAAAAGTTTCCGGGCGGTCGTAATAAAAAAAATTGGGTTGCCGCAGGCCCTATTGAATGTTGTCCCCTTGGGCAACGATACAGCGATTCCAGCGCCTTTTCAACTTCGCGAAGCACTCCTGGAACTCCTTTTTGGGGATGTTGTCGAGCGTGTCCTGCGACTCGGCCTGAATCTCCTCCACATAATCAAATCGGCGTCCTTTGAGAACTTTTTTCAACTTTGGGAAGAGAAAAAAAATCGCACGGAGCAAGGTCAGGAGAGTACGGAGGATGGGGAACAGCTGTCATGTTGTTTTTAGCCAGGAACTGTTGAACAGACAGTGCGGTGGGTGCTGGTGCGTTGTCGTGGTGGAGCAGCCAGTCCTGCGATGCCCACTTGTCTGGACATTTCCGCCTGATGCTCTCCCTCAGTCGTCTCAGAACATCAGTGTAATAATGTTGCTTGACTGTCTGGCCTTGTGGAACGAACTCCCTGGCACAATCCCTTCCATGTTAAAAAACACAATGAGCATGCTCTTCACATTGCTCTTGACCTGTCGTGCAGTCTTGGGGAGTTTGCACTTTTCCACTGTGATGATTGTTGTTTCGTTTCGGGATCATAGCCATAAATCCAACTTTCGTCACCTGCAATGATCTTAGAAATAAAGTTTGTCGTTTTCAAGGCTTTCTTGATGGTCCCGACAAACGTTCACGCGATGGTTTTTTTGGTCTTGTGTCAACAGCCGAGGGACGAATTTTGTCGCAAAGCGCCTCATGTGCAAAACGTCAGTGAGAATGCTTTGGACAGACGCGTAAGAGATACCAAGACTATTAGAAATGTCGAGAATGCTTTGCCGGCGATCCGTGTGAATGGCTTCGCGCACTTTTTCGATGTTTTCATCATTTTTGCTTGTTGAAGGACGACCAGAACGCTCAGAGTCCTCAACTGGTGTTTGTCCATTTTTGAAACGTGAATACCACTCGTATGTTTGGATTCTATCCATGGCTTCCTCACCAAATACTTGATTAAGTATTGCAAGGGTCCCAGATGCTGATTTCCCAAGTTTGTAACAAAATTTCACACAAACACGTTGTTCTTTCAAAGAAGTCATTTTTACGTGCTGAGAAAATCGCCGAAACACTATGACACTAACGCAAATAAAAACACGTAAAAATAAAACGCACCTTCAAGCTTGGGAGACAACTTCACCATGAAGTATACTACGCATCCTAAGTTGCGTAGCTACGTGGCACAAACGAGTGGCGCGCCATGCGCTCTGTCCGGGAACTTTTTCATTGCACCACGTACATGTAATATATACGAGTGCATAGATTACCTTAAATTATCGTAGGAAAATACGTAATCCTAATGGGACTGGGATTTAGTTTGGATTCTTTTGCTTATCTAAAAGACTATATAGATGTACGAGAGTAGTAGAGTAAGAGAGAGGGAATGTGGGGAGGGAGATAGGAAGGAAGGGATATAGAATGGAAGGTACATACATAGAGAGTAAGGGAGGTATAAAATTGGAAAAGGACTGAAGGAAAGAGATCAAGAGGGAGGTGGAGAACAAGAGGGAGAGCTTTGGATTGAGACAGGAGGGAATGAGAGAGGAAGGACGTGAGAGAAAAGAAGCAGAGAGAGGGTGGGAGAGAGAGAGAGGGAGGGAGGGCGGGCGGGAGGGAGAGAGGGAGGGAGAGAGGGGGGGGGAGAGGGGGGGGGAGGAAGAGAGGGAGGGAGATTGTCTTTTATTCGGGGCGAGATTGGGACTGTGCAGTCCCCTCTTCCACCTAAACCCAAATTCATTACAAATTTATTAAAGGTGTACTTACAATAAGTTAATACGAGTATATACTTACAATATGATAGACATAAGAACGCTGTCCTTTAAAATATGAAAGGTCGTAAGGAAAGAATTTACACTGGCAAAAATCAAAGATGAATATGAAGTTGATCCTTGAAAAAAAAACCAATGCAGGAAATTACCCGCACAAGAAAGGGGGAGGGAAAAACCTGCAAAACCTACTGAGTAAAGCTAAGAACATGTTTACAACATATACCAACAGATATCAATGTATAAATTACATATTGTCAATAATTCCATAATATACATTAGAACATTCAAGTAATTAAAACCAAAACAAAATATATAGATCCCACGAATTCGATGAATTCTCTTTTGGGGTGGCAAAGTTCGTGTCATTCGCGATGTTAGCCCACGGCGCCGTTGCTCGTTGAAAAGAGAAGACCCCCCCCCGGTCCCCTCTCTCTCACCGCTCGTCCCTGAGGCGTGGTTCTCCTTTTCCGCGGCCGAATTCATCGCTTGCTTGGTAAATTCATTCACGGGAGGGAGGAATTATCATTTTTAAACAACGGGAAGCCATGATCTGCCGGAGACCTTCGGAATATTAAACCCGACCGAGGCTAAAACCATTATTCTGTCTACGAAGGGAGAGAGAGAGAGTGGGGGAGTGGGAGGGAGGGAGAGGCAGATATAGAGGACGTAAGATTAGTCCCGGTTCCACAAAGAGACTATCCGAAATGTTTGAGCTTCACAGTTTGAGCATTCGGAGAAACGTAAATTTGGCTCCGTGCGTCTAAAAAAAGTCAACGGGTGTTGTCGGGACCTCGAAGTCAATTGTAATTCATGAGCGCGCGTCACTTATTTTGAATGGATCTCGGAGACGCCCTTTCCCTTGCAAGGTCCTCTCTCCACCCAAAACCCTTCTCTCTCTTAGCGACGAGTCCCTTTTCTTCACAGCGATGATCTGTTTAATGTGATTGTCTGCCGTTTTGAAATTTATGTCAAAGATCCATCGGGATATGCAATTCAGATATTTTGAATTGCTTCCCTTGGCTTTCATTGATAAAATGACAAGTTAAGCCACCGTTAAATGGAAATGTAGAAATGGAATTTTAATGTCCATTTATTAGAAAATGCTGAATGACAGTGCAAAAGTACGCGGTTGCAATATTTATGCAAGATAGTCAAGAAGTGTAAAAATTCTTTAAAGATGTTGGCTCGACAATAGGATAATATCGGTCTACGCTGGTGACGCAGTTTAGAAAACATCGCGGAATAAACCTCGTGAGAAAATGAAAATCCAATAGTAGCAGCGGCAGCAGATGGGGATATTTAGTTTGGATTAAAAAACTAAATCCTCATTTTAGAATCAATCGAACTCATCGCTATTATTATTATTATTACTATCGTTAAGTGGAGAGCATTTTCTAATCCGTTTCTCTTCAAACTTTTACAAGAGCGGCAAACAATATTTAGCCTCACCAACGAGTTGTGATTTTATAAGGAGCTCACATTTTTATTCCTAGATTTGAAATTAATTCTTTGCATCATTAATATGAAACCTAAGAATATTTTTCCTTGAAAAACCTCGCTTCCACCTCGCTTTTCCATCGATTAATTATATAATTGATATTGCAGGTTTAATAGTAAAAAATACAAGATTAACATTGTAGTAATTGTAAAAACCTTTTCTTATTAAAATTTTGTATTTGTATAATATTTAATTCTTTATATAATTTATGAAGTGAATTGAATTTGCTTCTGTTTGAATAGCAGCAAAACTTAGTCGTGGTGCACAAACCCCTCGCATCGCATTTCACTGTACATGTGTCAATTTGCAATAGTTTAGTTGCAAAGTATTCAGAATTGCTTCCTTAAACGTCACCTATAATCTCTGAGTCAAAATGAGACATTGTACATGTCTTTTTAGGCGCGTTTTGTTTCCAACATATTACAGATTTTGGGAAGCGCGATTATTTCGGCAACCAACCTATATGCGGAAACATATTAATAGTTAATTCACGCCTTTTACTAACTGAATTTTGATGATTAAACCAAATTAGCACCTTGAATAACGCTCACGAGAATATTATTGATGGTTTACCACATTGAAACTTAGTATATTTTTAATCTCAAATATCGTCAACTGGTATTTACAAATCTAGATATTTTTGATTTCGTATAATTCTAATCGCGCCGTTGACAAATATATTATACCGCGAATGTTGATAGTAAATTATGATTTCCCTCTTTAAATTGTATAATGAAAACTAGAAAAAGATTAATTTACGAAATTCGAACAATATGGTGTTGCTTTTACTGAGAAACATTCTTAAAAAAAAATTGCGAGTTCAGCGTCGAGGCTTTTAGACATTCGTTGATACCAATTAAGGAAAATACATTAACGATATAATTATCACAATAATATTTAGACGCCAAAAAAGAACTATCTAATACTTTGTATCATTTGATATATTTAATCACTGCACTACATATTTTCTTTATTTAACATAAAATATATAGTGAGAAAAATTGGACTTATCATTGAGCGCTCGATCAACAGTCTTATTTCAAATCCTGATTAAAATGTGTTTTTCCAATCGGCAAAATATTATTTACAAAACTTGATTTTGAGTGAAAAAATATGCTTTTTCATTTTGGGAACGCATCTCCATTTATAACATTAGTTTATATGGAGAATGACCGTCCGCTTAACGTACGAGTTTTCAAGAACGTTACCTATACGTTAAGCAGACGCTGCCTGTACTATGATTAAATGTTTCTTTTTCTATACATTTTTATGAGTAGCTGTTTTCAAGAAAAACAAACAAGAAAGTCATGGTTTGCTTTGAACTTGTAAAAATCCATGCATGGATACCTAATTGTTGTTAACGAAAACAATCTTCGTAATGCTTGGTTTCTATTAATAAAAATTTCAGAAGCCAACATGTTAGCGAAATTTTAATACAAGTGGAAACAATCGGTGAATTCTCAGCTTCTTTTGGACAACGTGTTAGATGTTGGCAACGAAAACTCATTGAATTTGTTGTGTTCGATTTTACTTTTAAAGTGGAAACACTTGCCGAACATGTTGACAGATTTTGCGTATGCTCGAGCTCAAGGTCAGTCTATTCTACTGTCAACAAACACCTGTTGTTCATTGCTAGCTGCTGTCGGTATTCAGTTGTTCGGGAAACTAAGTGAACACGCATGCCTGTACTTATGGAGTGAACAAAAGAGAATACAATCAAACTAATTGAACTTTATGAAAAATATTCAGTTTTATAAGATGTTACATCCATTACGGAAGGTGTCGTTCCTAATGATTGGAAGGTGGCACACGTTACGCCTATCCATAAGGGCGGCGACAAAGAGAACCCCGAAAATTATAGGCCAATTTCCTTAACTTCATTATTGTGCAAGATCTTTAGTTCTGTAATGCGGTACTTAGATAGTCATTCATTCCTTAGCGGATGCCAGCACGGATTTCAGAGATGTAGATCATGCGAAACGCAGCTCGGCCTGTTCGTGGATGATTTGTTGCGTTGTGGAGAGAAAAATACTCAGGTCGATGGCATATTCATTGACTTCAGGAAGGCGTTTGATAAAGTATCTCATAAGAAATTAATTCCGAAGTTAGGACAATTGGTATCACTCCGAAAGTTATCAATTGGGCTAGAGACTTCCTCTCAAATGGAGAACAAATATTTTTCATCGATGGGAAATACAAGTCCCCCGTTAAAGTTGCGTCGGATGTTTCTCAGGGAAGTATATTGGGCCCTCTACTTTTCTTAATCTATGTAAATGATACCTGCTCGGCAGTTCGTAGTAAAATTAGACCTTTTGCCGATAAAACCATTCTATATAAAGAAATAAAAAACCAGGAGGACCATCAGTCGCTGCGTAAAGACTTAAGAGCCATTTCAGCGTGGTGCAAAGAATGACAACTTGAAATTAATTAAACTAAATGTGCCGCGGTTACGTTCTGGAAAAGTAAGAACATAGAAGTAGGTTTAGAGTATATAATAGACAGAATAAATATTCAAGCAGCCGAGTATGTAAAATATTTATGAGTAACCATTTGTCGAGATCTAACGTGGGACATGCACATTCGTCAAGTTATAGGCGCGGCCAACAAGAATCTGGATTTCATAAGTAGAATAATACGGAACACTACAGAAAAAGTATGTGAAACATGTTACTTATCACTGGTTAGACCACAAGTGGAATACGCCTAATGCATATGGGATCCGTACGAGAAGGGACATATAATTCAATTAGAAAGAGTGCAGCGCAGAGCAGCCAGATTCGTAAAACAAAAGTACGAACATAAGGAAAGCGTCACCTCATTAGTGAGGGATTTGAACTGGTTACCACAGGAGGATCGTAGATTGTACTAAAGGTTGCGGCTTCTAGAGAAATATAGATCGGAATGTCTAAAAGACGAGGTTGTAGGAATAATTGAAACACCAACGTATATAGGTAGGAACGACCGTGACGGTAAGATACGTCAGATCGATTATCTAGGCTCGTTCTTTCCGAAGACAATACGGGATCACAATAGAAAATATCAACCTGCGATAGACAATCTTTAGGTAGGTTTTGGTGCATTGCACTTCCTGCCACCCACCAATTAGGTGAATTGCAGGGGAACATGTAGATGTATGGGAGGAATACATTAAGGTACTATACAGAAAGCGGACATCATCGGCAAAAATAGAAATGGAAGATGAGGAAAACATTGAAGAAGATGACTTAGGACCTAGTATTATGGAGAGCGAAGTAGAAAAAGCGATAGTGGAACTAAAGTAAGGGAAAGCCACAGGCAGCGATGGAATACCGGCTGAGGCACTTATAGTCATGGGATCAGAAGGACTAATAGTGATCACGAAATTAATTAATAAGTTTTACGAAACAGGAGAGTGGCCTAGAAGTAACAATGATCCCTCTAAAGAAGAAGCCAAAATCAATGCAGTGTAAAGACTACAGAACGATAAGCCTTCTGTCGCACACTTCGAAGATCATCACGAGGATTCATAATAAAAGGCTGGTGGAAAAGGCAGAAGGGGAAGATCGATTCGGTTTCAGAAAAGGGCGAGGAACTAGAGATGCTATAGGTGTGGTTAGAATCATATCAGAAAGGGCAATAGAGTACAGTCAAGCTATCTGCGAATATTTCGTAGACGGGCAGAAAGTCTTTGATAGAGTAAATTGGGTAATGTTGATGAAGATATAAAGGATATAGGTGTAGACTGGAAAGACAGGAGACTGATCAAGAATCTATATGCGAATCAAGCTGTAAAGGTCAGGTTTGAGAATGTGGACACCTGCGGAATAAATATCGGTAGAGGTGTAAGACAGGGCTGCTGCCTATCGCCGACTCTATTCAATATATATGGAGAAAGTGTGTGTGTGTGTGTTGAATGGCGAATCAGCCTCTTGGGCTATTATCGCCATACCCTTACCGTAATGATTCATTCATTTTTGCGGAATATCAAAGTTCCACACGACAAAAATTTTTTGGATGAGACAAAATACAATAAAATAAAACTATCCCCATGTCTCATCTATGACATAAATAAATAAATAATAAATTCATTAAAACCAGATTGAGAGAGACTGTAAAAGGGCCTCTCACAATCTGTGAAATAAAAGATCGGCGAGGCTGTATTAGGGTCTCCCAACAATAAAATAAATAAAATTAAAACAAGGATGTGAAATGACCCGTTACGGTCGCTAAAATCTTATACTTATATAAAATAGATAGGAGAGTTAAGCACGGGCCACATCCTATCATAATTAAAATCATTTAAAAACAATTTTGTAAAACTATATAAAAGATAAAATTCTGGACTCTTTCAGAAATGAGATGGTTCTATTTACCAATTGCGGATCATCTCCCAGAGCAACAATATATATGGAGAATGTCTAATGCAAAAAGCGTTAGAAGGCACAGGAGATTTCAATATTGGAGGAAGGATTATAAGAACAGTAAAATACGCGGATGATCAAGTACTTGTAGCAAGAAAGGAAGAGGAACTCCAGAAAATGATAACTAGACTAGTAATAACAGGTAGAAAATACGGTATGGAAATAAATACAGAGATATCCAAGGTCATTCGAATATCGGGCAAAGAAGAAAATCTGAACATAAGTATTGGAGGAAAGCTTTTAGAACAAGTTACAGACTATAAATACCTTGGAAGCATCATAACAAGAGAAGCAAAATGTACGGATGAGATCGGGACTAGAATAGGAAAAACAAAAGCGGCTTTCAGGAGAAATAAACACCTACTTACGGGAATATAAGGGAAGATATCCGCAAGAAGTTGATAAAATGCTATGTATGGAGTATAGCTTTTTACGGGACAGAAACATGGACGCTAAGGAAAAATGACATCAAATACTTGGAAAGCTTTGAAATGTGGACTTGGAGGAGAATGCTGAAGATAAAATGGACAGATAAGATGAAAAACGATGAAGTGCTACGAAGAGTAAGAGAGAAGCGAATTATTATAGATACTATTAGAAAAAGGAAGGGAAACTGGGTTGGGGATTACCTGAGGAGAGAGAGACCTGTTAGAAGGAAAACAAGATGTAAAAAGGGAAAGGGGTAAGAAAGGGTTTTAGCTGATAGACGATTTGAAAGGGAAAGACAGTTATCAAGATATGAAGAGGACAGCGGAAAATAGCAGTACATAGAGAACCAGGTTTAACCATGAATTATCACGGACTTGTCTACGGACAGACTACCTATGATTATATATATGTATTCAACACCTTGTTGCCACCCTCATCACTACCTTTTCATTTCCTTAAGTCTATATATATATATATATATATATATATATATATATATATATATATATATATATATATATATATTAGGGTGGTCCTTATTTTTAAGTTTTGAATCTGTTCCATTATGGAAAAAAATAATTTTGGTAAAATGAGGGTAGTTTTGAATAATATTTAAGGGTCGCTACCAAGATCTGAAAAATCGCAATATATCCTATTGCTAAACATGGGTGCACTCATTTTTAAATTAGTTTAAATGTTAAACTTATATCAATTGAATTGTGAATTGTAGATACTTATAATGACACGAATACTTTGTGGTTTCCACAAATTTAATTTAACACGACCGGTTTCACTACGATGAGGTGAAAATATATAAATTGTTCCATATATTAGGGTAAAAAGAGGGGGGAGAGGGAGACTTTCTTAGATACTTAGTATTGAAAATTGTGATGCAGCACTCATTGTTCAATGTTACGCAATACTGCATTAGATATAACCCTTCAGATGTACCCCTCAGAAATCCTGCATAAGTCCACTTGCAGGAGCACACTTTGTGTTATGTAATAGTCCATATCAGGTCTTTTGGAACAATCTAGAACTGTCCAGAACCTTATAGAACCTTCACAAACAAGCTAAAACGTTCTAGAATCTTGCGGAACAATTTGGAACTTTCCGGAACGTTCTAGAACCTTCTGTAATGATGTAGAACCTTCCAGTACGTTCTAAAACCTTCTGGAACAATCTATGGCCTAAACTATATAAGCAGCCCATCTACTGCAGTGAGTTCAGTTGTCATCAGGCAGCCAGTTCAGCCAAGGGCTTTCTCCCATAAAGTTGTTGTGTAGAGACTCAAGTGAGCCTGACTCGTAGGAGATTACAATACAGTGCACTCCCAGTTTGTAAGTTTTATACTGCGTTCTGCTGAACACCAAAAAATAAACTATCTTTTGACACTACTGCGTCAAATACTGGAAGAAAAAATGGAGCATGTCTTTGGATTGAACAGAAATTAGACAAAAACCTTCTCTACATTCCCTGCAGGCACCACATATTGGAGCTGGTACTGGAAGCTGTCTTCTCTGTCATCGTAAGTCCATCAGCGAGCCAAGAAATACTAATCTTCAAGCGATTTCAAGCTCATTGGGTGTCACTGGTTAAGTCCGAATGCAGAACTGCCCTTGATGATGAGTTCACTGCCAAAGCTGTTGCCGATATTAAAGACGAAATAATCACTTTTGCTACAGACCAACTGAACCAGCAGCAACCTCGCGATGATTACAGAGAACTTCTGGAAATCTCTATCACCATTCTTGGAAGTGAACCTTCTCGTGGAATTAGATTTATTGCTCCTGGTGCAATGCATAAGGTTTGTTGGATGGCCAAAGCCATTTATGCTACCAAACTGTGGATGTTCAAAGGACAGTTTCCAATGAAGACAAAAGAGGAAGCTGAGATAAGGGACGTAGCAATTTTTGTTATGAGATTCTATTTGAAGGCGTGGTTTCAAGCTGCACTTCCAACTGCTGCGCCTTTAAATGACCTGATGCTGTTGAAGAACTTCCAACAGTACAAGACTACAAACTCAATAGTTGCCAACGCTGCTCTGAAGAAGCTTGCTCGTCATCTGTGATACCTCAGCGAAGAGCTAGTTGCCCTTGCTTTCTTTGATAAAAAAGTATCAATAGATACAAAAGCCAAATTGATTCAAGCTCTCCAAAATGATGGTAATGAGGATCACTCAAAGAGAGTGACTGTCGATCTGGATAGCATTTTGGAGAAAAATTTGGACTATTTTGTGTCAGCCAACACTCTGAGGATTATCGACATACTTGGTCTTGACTCAAAATTCACAGAATTGGATCCCGAACTCTGGGCTTCTGATGGGAACTACATTGCCACAGAAAAGTGCATCAGGTCTATCAATTGCATTAACGATACGGCAGAACGCGGAGTTGCCCTGATCGAGGAATACAATCGATTACACACCCAGGGTGAACAGCAAAAGCAATATCTTCTGCAGGTTGTCAGCGATCATCGGAGGAGATATCCAGACTTTGCGAAGGGAACACTTGCCACAAACAATTAATATACCACTGTGTTAGTATTGTTATGTTCATCATGTGACAATGTAGCATGGAAATTACCAACAATAAATTTTATATGCTTTGTACTGTATTGCATTTTGTTTAAAACAAAGAAAACTTGCTGTTTCAAACTTTGGTAGCAACCTCTAAATTTCATTTAAAATTTACCAAATTTTGGGAATATTATTTTTTTAAATATTGAAACAAGATAGGCTGGTGCCCTTATTCAAAATAAAACGTTTGTTTTTCCCCCATTATAAAGACCACCCTAATATATATATATATATATATATATATATATATATATATGGGGGTGCCGGTGGTGTAGTGGTTAGGACGCTGGCTGCTACTCGCCCGATGCTTGAAAAAGTCATCGGGTACGAATCCTGCGCGAGTAGGACTTTTTCTCAAGGTCATCCGGCCCCCTGTTTGCGTGGTTTGAGGAGACCGCGCAAATTCAGCTGTTCCGTCCTTCGGAAGGGACGATAAGCCGTTGGCCCCCCTGGTGTTCTTCGCAAGAGCAGGCAAATGCCGGCACCGGGTTTCCCTCCTCCCTTCTGTGTGTGTGTGTCCGGTGTGGAAGGCAACGGGAAACCACCACACCGTGTATGTATATTCCCTAGTCAAAAACCAATTAATTAATTAATTGGTAGGACCTGTCTGTAAGACAGAACACAAATGAATGATATATATATATATATATATATATATATATATATATATATATATATTAACTAAAGGAAAAGAAAAGGTAGTGATGAGGGTGGCAACAAGGTGTTGAGGGAAGCCCAGCGGACACTTACCAAGTTGAGGACCAAGCTGGCAGGCTGCTGGGGGCGTCGAAGAGACACGTAAAACACACGAACACAAAAACACACGCAAGCTTATCGGGCCTATGCCCTTCTTCAGCGAAAGAGTAACGTAAAGTGACACACTGGGCGGGGAATGACAGGGTGATGTGGGAAGGTTGATGATTGGAGGAGGTGGGGAGTAGGAGGGGTGGATAGCCAATAAAGAGGGAGTGTGGTAAGGGAAAGTGTGAATAACTACAATGTAACAAGGAGACATTGTAAGGGGGCTAATAGGGTTAGCGGAGGTTGAGGCCAGGGGGAGAGAAAGAGTCGAGAAGATGGATATGTGCTAGTTCCCAGTGTGGGAGAAGGGAGGCAGGAGTGTCATAGGGTAAAGCGCGAATAATCCTAACATTGTAGCAACTATTGAAGGGGACATTGTGGGTATTGGCGTGTAATGCAACTGGGAGGGGGCGTCTGAGAGAAACGCTATTCCGGTGACCGTTCATTCGGATGTTTAACGGATTGCTGGTGAAGCCTACGTAAAACGCTGG
The DNA here is from genome assembly GCA_028673005.1 of Tanypteryx hageni. Lineage (NCBI taxonomy): Eukaryota > Metazoa > Arthropoda > Insecta > Odonata > Petaluridae > Tanypteryx > Tanypteryx hageni. The sequence goes on along the minus strand of CM054115.1, from coordinate 189,495,216 downwards.
ACAAAGGGTGCAGGTAAGGAGGTAAATGACGTTACGGGTGGTGCAGTTGCTTCTGGAGGTGATGGGGTAGGTGATGTTGGTGGAGGGACTCGAGAAAGAAGATGATGGTAGGTGGATAGGGCAAGTGAGGCAGCGAGGTTTTCCGCAGGGGTGGGAGCCTATTGCAAGAAGCGTGGTAGAAGTGGGAAGTTCCTTCCTCCACAAGATATTTCCCAAATTTGGGGGCCGGCGGAAGGAGAGGAGCGGAGGATTGGCAAAAAGGTTGATAAAGAGGGACTGATGGGAGGAAGAGGTAAGAATTGGGTGGGCAGCATGAAGGATTGTTTTGAGAGCTTCGTGGATACCAGGAAGGAAAAGTGTCGTAAGAGTGAGTGGAGGGGTAGATGCGGGAATAGTGGGTGTGTGAGGATGAGATCCATTGTGGGTAGGCGTCATCGCCCTATGGATCTGTTCGCGAACCAAGACTGGAGGGTAACCACGTTTGAGAAGAGCATCCTCGAGGACAGAGTAATACTCTAGAAGGGATGCTCTATCGGAACAAAGCCTTCATCCTCGACGAGCAAGGGCAAAGGAGATAGAGGTTTTGGTATGAAGGGGATGGCAGCTATCAAAGTGGAGGTATTGGAGGCTGTTGGTGGGTTTGATGTGAACACAGGTGCGGATTTGGCTGTCTTGAAGGTAACGATCGACATCCATACACACACACACACACACACACACACACACACACACACACACACACACACGCACACGCACACGCACACGCACACGCACACGCACACGCACACGCACACGCACACGCACACGCACACGCACACGCACACGCACACACACACACACACACACACACACACACACACACACACACACACACATGGAAAAGGGTCGGCGATAAGCAACAACCCTGCCTTACTCATCTCCCGATTTTTACTCAGCTGGGATCAACTTTGTCCACTCAATTCACAAACATTCTGTAACAGCCTCCTTGCTTTCCAATCTACAGATGTATCCTTTAATATCCTCATTAGCACAGCCCAATTATCTCTATCAAATGTATTCTGCCGATGGTCGAAAGATGCGTAGCACTCTTCACTTTACATACTCTATTGACCTTTCTGAAGTAATTATCATTATTCTGATAGCATGTCGTCTTTCTCGTCCTTTTCTGAAACCGAAGTGATCTTCTCCTAACATATCTTCAGACTTTACGTTAGGCAATATCTGGCTTATTTTTCTGCGTTCTTTACTGCACATTGCCTTCAGTTTCTCTTCAGGGGGATCATTGTTACTTCTAGGAAATTCTGAGGCCACTGTAATAAAGAAAAAATATATAAATGATTGATGAAGAGGTAAAGGTCTGTGGCCGATTTTCCACGTTGCTATTGGTGAAGGGGTTGGACAACGTTTCTCTATTGTGGTGCCCGAAATTATTGGCTCGAGAGCCACATAGGCCATTACGCTGCAGAAACTATAATTGCAGAGTAATTTATGGAAACTTAGTGTTAATTTGGAGCTCAATATTATCCTGATTTTTTTTGAATGAATTTATCCATTTTTGGAACAGAGAGGAAAATACTGAATATGCCGTGTTTTTTATTTTATATTTCTATTTAAAGCCTCATTGTCTACACTTAATATTAACCACCTGACGGGTCGGATGTGGGCCCCGGGCCTTAGTTTGGACACTATGTACTGTTATAAATTGTTAACGATAGCCATGGTTTCCACCCTCCCTCTCTCTTCCTCCCGATTCGCCTTCCCAATCTTTCTTCCTCCCCTCCTCGCTCTTTTTATCCTCATTCCCCTCCCTCTCTCTCTTCCCCAATTTCTTCCTCTCCCTCTTCCACTATCCCCCCTCTCCACCCTCACCCCTCTCCCTCCTCTCCTCCTTCTCCGCCGCTCTCCACTCTCTCCACACTCTCCCCCTCTCCCCTCCCGCTGTCCCCTCTCCCCTCCCACTCTCCCATCTCGTTCCCCCCTCCCATCCCCCCTTCCCCTCTCCCTCCCTCCCTCTCTCCCTCACTCACTTCTTCTAATCTTCTCACCATAAACCCCTTGAAATCTCAAGCCATTTTAATCAAGCATCTCCTCTCACTCCCCATGCATTGAACCACGCTCTGTCTTCTCTTTCAGGTTGTCACAAGGATGCGCTTATTAGGCATAAATTCATAATTTTATTTTACTTTATTTTCCTGTATCATAATTACGATGTAATCTCCCAGGCATATCTTACCCTACAATCCCCATTCCCCTCTCACCCTCCCTCCCTTATATGGATATAAATGTATGCACATATGTTTGTATTTATGAATGTTTTTATTCTCTGTTTCTCATATTATTGTATTTTTTTCCTTCCCCTGAACTATTTTAGAAATTTTCGCGGTTTTTTACACCTCTCTTCTCTTTGTAGGTGTTTTCGGCAGTGGGAATTTTTTCTGTGCATAAAACATAACTCATACACAGTTTTTTATGACCCACAAAACTAACATTCTTTGGTAATGCTCTGTTATCTACTAACAAATATATTAACTTGTAATTAATATGTATTGTGTTGAAATCTGTATGTAATTAATTTCTCTTATTTTGTAAATATTGTAATTACTTATATGACGAAAGGGTTAAATGTAAGAAGGGACTATATAATCTCAATTTCGCCCTAATAAAGTCGTTTGTCTGTCTGTCACTCCCTTCCTCTCTCCCTCCCTCCATTTCTCTCTCCCTCACTCCCTCCCTCCCTCTCTCCCTCTACCTCCCTCTCTCTCGTCCTCTTTCCCTCCCACTTTATTCCGAAAGCTTCTACGTTTGTGATGTTTCTGTGTTTTAGTGTTCTTTTACGTGTGCCGCTTCGACATCCCCGGGGCCTCGCCAACCTGAAGTCGTCCGATTGGTGAGTGTCCACTGGGTTTCCTCATCCCAACACCTTGTTGCCATCCATATATATATATATATATATATATATATATATATATATATATATATATATGTATATATTGGACATTCTTCGAAAAAATAAGAATTGTAAATTTTGTTTCTTATCTTACAATCTGCTTTTCCAGGCTGCTCTTTATTAGATAACTTAACAAGAATTGTTAGAGATTGTGGTTCTTAAAAAAAACAAACTTGTTAATACTCCATACCATAATTCACTCGTAAATCAAATGTGGATGGACCCCGGAATCTCACAAATAGACAGAGAAACTGGAGCCGATTATTAGCTATATAATCATCATTTAAAAGCCTTTCTAGCAGTTTTATAGATTTCGCTTGTCTAAATTCCTGATTTATTATAGAGAAATGAAAATTGAAATTTTCTGTTCAAATTTGATTTTAACGTTCAGTTAATCTTTAAAGAACCCATCGAAGGATGGAATTCATTGCCAAGAATTGTACGTGCTGTATAGGGGTGTTTTAGGTCTGGAAGCCGGAAATTAATCTTTCTGAGCTCCAATGAAAGAAAAAATGAGTTTATGCGTCGCGAACGCTATGCTGCTCCTTAGGTTGGTAGACTTGGGAGTGGTTGTGCATCGTAGTCTTCGCTTTGATTCTATGGTGAACAAGATACCTAACGATTACGTGATCGGACGACAGTTTCGGGTTTCGACCTCTTTCCTCTGGCTGCCGTTTTGTACATTTTCACCAAATAATTTTCCATCTGTTACGTTTATCCAAATCAAATGTGATGAAATAGCTAACAATCAGTCCCATGAAAAACTGCTCTCACCCGAGAAATTCTGTGATTTGCGATGTCATCGAGTGGTTTTTGTACAAGTTTTCTCTTTGTCATGATTTTATGTACGAGATTTTATTCTTTAAATTTTAGTTTTTGTGAATTTAATGTTTACCTAATCGCAAAATGTTTATGTTTTCCAATTTTAATGATATAACTAGATGCCCGTGATGCGCAAAAATTATGTGTTATTATCATTTCGGTATTATCATACCTGTGTGTAGGTTAAAACTAGCATTTTTAAAAGAAAGCAAATTTATGCAACAAACTAAAATAACAGTATAGCTTCGCATATATAACAGTTTTCATTTGGTAAATTATAACAAAAATATTATTGTGCGTCATTTGCTTTCAAATTTTAAAATAGTAATATCAGCAAAATCTTTTAAAACGTTATTTTAAAACAATTCATCAGTTTACTTTAATTAAAAATGAATTTTAATGATGTAAAAATCAATTCACAAAAATTAACGAATATAAATATAAATTATTTAACCCTTTAACAGCTAAGTTTAAGAATTGGGAGATTTGGGGATATGCTGAGTATTCTTTACAGAAAATCCACATTTAAATGTATTATATTTTCACATTGCATTTAACTTTATTTTATACAAAATTACTAGTCATTTTAAAAGTTGTTTATTTTGTGTGGTGTAACGCATGATTAACACTGAAGGCACGAAATCATTTAACGCGTAAACGCATTCACAGCAGTCAAAGGGTTAATAAGATAGCAAAATTAACGGAATTAAAGGTAGAATTATTGACATAAAATGTAATGCGTTTTCACAACTTTTAAAATCGTAAATTACGAAAAGGATTAGCTGTTTTTCCTGTCAAGAAGTAGTTTCGATTTGAAATTTTAAGCACTTTAATTTAATTTTACACACGACCTAAAACTGTAATTAAAATAATAATACGAGCTTTCGGTGCTTGTAAGCGCTTAAAAAATCACCATACACTAATATATATACTCGTAAATAAACCAACGCGACAGATTTGAACTACACAGTCCATTTAAACAAGATAATAGTTTCCATTTTCTGCGAAATTAAAGCTACGTTTTCACGAAAGCGATATAGGCGGCGCGCGAGCGGTGTAACCGAGGCGACAGAAACAGAGACCGTTTTCATGAACACTACTTGGCGCACGCGGCAAACAATTGACTGCGCGGCACCGTGATTGTATTCTTAACCAACGCTTTCGTTTTTGTCGTATTTACTAGCCTTATAAATTTGTGAGAATGGATCGATTTCAGTTGCAACGGCGATGTAATGTTTTACGATTACTTATAAAAAGAAGAAAGCGAACGGGTTCGCCCTATTTTCGAGGCTAGGCGACGGCAAGGAGATTATCTCCTGTCTTTTACATTGTTCAGGAGCTGGTACTACTTCTTCAATTATAATCTCTTCTAGCGCTTCCGTCGCATCGATTGCTCTTCAGTTCAAAATGAACGTCGAGCCAGGTTTAATTTACACTAAAATGTATTCGTTATTCATTCGTTGGGTTACCGCGCGCGGCGCATGCGGGAAAAGTTGAGAATATTTTAACTTTCACCGCCCGACCGCCTCACCGCTCGTACCGTTTCAACCGGGGCCACTGATTGGTTACCGTCGTTTCTTCACCGACCGCGCCGCCTATACCGCTTGCATGAAAACGTCTTTTTCAACAATAACTATAAAATAATTTGACTTTACATACCTATTAATTTTCGTTTCGAATTTTAATTTTCCTCCATTGTAGACATGATTTTGAATGAAAACTTGTAAACACAAAACATAATTGAATACAAAACAAAAATGAACACAAAAATTGGTTTATATAAAGAAAAAAGCACTAGAAGTTCATTGTATCTGTTTGAAACATTGCGTTGCGCCAAGTGTTGAGTCCGACGGAGAGGTAAACTTCCGTTTCGCTTATCACCGCTTTCAGTAGCGTTTTCTCTTTTCCTTCCTCAGCCGCCGCACATTCGAAAAGAGTAACTCAAGCGAAGGTTTCCATTCGTTGAATAAACTTCGAGATCTGTTGACTCTTTCGACTCGAGGCGCTCAAAAGTTCGATGCGACCGCTCTCGGTTGACTCACCTGCCGCTGCCTTCCACACTCCCTCCCTCTCGCCTGACAACACCTATCTGACACACGCCATCTTGCTAGTCCTAGCCCTTTACCTTTACGCTATTACCTCACCCGAAGCACGGTAAAATGGCGTTGGCATAACTTATTTTATAACCTACTTCTGTATTTTTGTCCTGGCTTAACCGTATGATGTAGCAACGAAAACAAACAAACCATAGAAACCTAGCACATTTTCATAATATTTTAGTGTATTAATTTATGTATTTTGTCATTTGGTAAAATAAAGGAGCAATTGCTATTACATTTGTTTATAAGCATTTTAGTATTCCACCGCTAAGTTGAAATTTGATTAAAACTATAATGATTTATATATATATTTTTCTTGTTTTAGCTTTTATTCGTATCAATGTTCTGCTTCTTTTCTCTTATTAAACGTACCATGTGCACGAAGGTAAATTAAACGTATTTACCTGAATTCATCAGTTATAATATAAATTTTCTTTCTTTTTGAAGGAATGTAGGATGTAGGTTATTTCTTTTAGCAACAAAAATAAAGAAACCCTAGAAACGTCTTTGCATAGTTGATTGATGTAGGCATATACATATTTTGTCATTCATTAAGGGGTGACTACAACGTTTAAAATCGAATAATAATATTGGGTTCATAGGATTAAATAATAACACAATTTTCGTTCCCGTCATATTGTCGGGCTAAAATTTTAGTATTCAATAATTCTCATTCACCGACACCTAGGAAAAATGAAAGGCGACCTAATTAACACAAAGAAGGATGTCCCAATAAGCGATTCCATGATTAATTAAAGAAGCTCTTAAATGCTTTAGAATGCTAAATTCTTGTACTCTGTGAAGGGAGAAATCTGGTTCAAGATTAATTCACGTACGTCTCGTCCCAAATCGTTCTCCAGGAATTTAAGGCGAACTATTTCTTTTTCCTGCAGCTCATTCAAATGGATGCGAATATGTCACGTAGAACCTGAAATCCTAATGTGCTGATGAGAAATACAAATAGGAATTTCTCCTCGTTTTGTTCGAATGAAATATTTTTGTCGCGCAATGAACTACGATAGATAGTTTTCTCTCAAAAATAGAAATTAGGGCTAACAACCTTTATGTATCTAGATAATTTTAATTTTTTTATCAAATGTTAATTTCAATAGATCCAGGTTATGTAAAAACCATCCTAAACTTGTGAATATTACGCGCAATGTTCCAATTTATAAAACATTTATCGTTCATTCCTGATTATTTGGTATGAGGTGTATCTTTAAATAACTAACAGATCTAATGATGTAACTGATTTTGTATGACCAAATCTCTTTTAACTTACTCACAGTAGACATTCTTTATTTGACTGAACAAAAGAATGTTATGGGCAAATTTTTCTCCTTCTTCCGCTATTTCGCCCGACCATTGCTGGACCTTTGACTGACCTGACATTATCTCCGTCGCTTTGCTCAATTTTATGAGATTGGCAGTTAATGCTGCGGTTAAAGGCGATAAATGGACTGTTCCACAAAGACAAGGCAAACTAAAATAACTTCGATTTATTCACTTTTTGAGCTTTAATAATTCATCCCCGAGCATGTCGTCCTGAAGAACTATCTGGATGTTTCGTTGGTTAAAGGTTATTTTCTCTTCCAGGTGACAACATATCGAAAACGCATTAGCGCTGCTCTTGCTCATCTTCTACTGAAGGCCAGTCTCCTCTTGCCTGTCATCCTGTGAATTTATTGGGCGATTGTGTGTACATCGCCAGAGACATCTGTTGCATCTACATGCTTACATTGAGGCAGAGAAGGTAAGGATGCGTAAATCGTTTACATATTTTACATTTTTTGCAGCGTGATTAACTTAATGTTCAGTTCCTCGGAGGAAAGAAAGTATCCTTTCCAAGGGAATCTTACCCGCCACCTGTTTTACAAACAATTAGAGTGGGAGATTTTAAAGTGAGCCAGAAACATAGTTTACTAAACGTCATATGCGAGAGTTTCACATATTTATCAATAAGGACGATTGAATATTGATACGTCTAATTTACCTGAAATAATAATGCCTACTTTTTATCATAGGTACTTTATTCTTATTATTGGCTTATGGGCGGATAACTTTCCACGAGGCTGCAACATACTCTATTGCTAATTGGAGTTAGGAACGGCCTCATATTTATGAGAACCAACGTCGCGTTGGTTAATTGTATTGAACGCCGTGGAAATCGAAATTAACAATTACTATTGTTTCAGGTGACCCTGCAACTCATGCGAGTTATTTATATATATTTAAACTGCATAGCGAGTCTTATTTCGCTAGTTTTGTCATCCACTTGCTCTTCATTTCCATTAATGGCCCGTTTTAGAGTACAGGAATAAAACTTCGTATATCCTTTAACCAGACGACTGCGATGTTATCCAATCGATGCTAATGATCAGTTTTATGTTTTCAATACCTATTTACCTACATATAAGTGTAGAATATGTAAATCACTTTAGCAATTCGGTAAATTGGCTATAATTAGCACTATCCTTGGAATTTTCCCTACCGTGTTTACAAACTGTTTTACATCAAGAGCACAAATGTTTTCAAATTTTTTAAAAGGTTTTTATTGTTAGTTCGGCCGCATTCTGCAGGCAGATCATGGCCGCAGACGGTTTAATATTGCGGAATGTCGGCTTTAAAAAATTGCAAACAAAGTATCCTTCATAATTCTTTTTTATGCTATTTATTCCGATCCCATAGCATTGGGGTCGGCAACCTACGGCCCGCGGTCCACATGCAGGCCCCTAGAGCCAGGCGGGGATTTAGGGGGTGCGAGGCACATAGGCAGTAATGATTTGCGAGGCCCCTAGGCGATAACAGTTTGCGGAGTCCACGACTCCCGAATCCTGAAAACGCGGTTAAATTTTATGGAGGAAAACAGGCTATCAAATTCTTAACAATTTATTTGCATATATATATATATATATATATATATATATATATATATATATATATATATATATATATATATATATATATATATATATATAATATCCCTATTCTGTACGTTGGTCCGTCCGTTGGTCCGCCGGAACGCTCTATAGAAATCCCCATAAGAGAACACTTAAAAATACCTTTTTTCACTTACAGGCTTTTTTTCTTTTGCAAAATTAAATTAGAAGTAATTGACCTACAATCTTCGGACCTGGACCATTTTATAGAAAAATAAACATAAATTCTTATTCTTATCATCGACTTTTGCCTTTGCTCCGAAATCACTCAAGTTATCACATTTATTGGAAAATTTTAAGCCTTGCCGACTGTCATTGTTAAAGCTTGAGATTGTATTGTCGTATTTATACTATATGCGAGAGAAAGAAGGCGCCCGAATTATTTATAATTAAAAGCGTCTTTTTCATTAATTTCTTTTCAGTTAACTTCCTACTTATACTTTTGGTAATTAACTATTTTTATAGTTATTTTCATAGTTTTTTGCAGTGCATCTTATAATTAACCGGAGTTACAAATTCGCATCGCATATATGAATCACGCAAAAAGCCAATCCTTAACATGCAGACCTTTTTCGTTTACATTTTAAAATATTTCAAGGATGAGGTATTTAACTTACATTAATTATGCGAAGAGAAGAATTTAAATCTCATTCGTAAATCTCCAAAAATTACGTTTCAATATGATTTTTCACGTATTTTATTTAAATTGGGCCACTGTTGTTCCAATTGTTGAATTCAATTCTTGGCCTCATAATAAATGCACCAATTTAACGCTTTAACACGGGTGAGACTTTTATACATGGTATAACTTATTTACTGAATTTATTTAGTATTTATACGGAGAAAGGACGTAGCATTTGTATAGGATTAAAAGAAGCTGCAGTACAAACATATCAATAATAAATTATACTCGATTATAAAAAACGTTGTACTATTGAATCATGCGCCATTGCCAAAAGGTGGGAATTCATAATCATAACTAATTATAGGTCACGTAATTTTCAATGGATTTCTTTAACTGATAATACAACTAATATTTCGAACCGAATGTCAAATAGGATTGAAAAATAAAATGTTGACTTTTATTTAAATTTCTTTAACGATTTTTATGGAAAAATTTCAAAACTAATATAGTTAAAAGGAAAGTGCAATCAAAAAATATAGTTAAACTCATTGCAGTTGATGTAAGTATTTAGTTAATAGTAAGTATCTAAGTTACTACACATTTTTCCTTTGATGGTAAATTGACAGTTCATTCACATTTTATCCTGTTTTTTACGAGTTCATAAGAGTAAAATAATTCATTTATTATTCTATACGTTTTAAAGAACATATAATTTGTTCAAATATTTCAAGTAAATGTCAGCTACTTCTTTATGCATTACACCTTATTATTTCGACTTTCCTCTTATTTTCAGCAAATATTTGGATAATCATTTGGCCTCTCTGCAAATAATTACTTAAACAATATAATTAAAACAAAGATAACTTTCAAAAACAGTAATTTGATTGTGCATGAAAGCCAAACTAGATCATAGCATATCTTACTGATTTTTCATATCCAAGTCATATATATTTGGAATACTCTTATGATAATCCCATCATATTTGACGGGCAATTATCAATTACGTATATATATATATATATATATATATATATATATATATATATATATATATATATATATATATATATATATACTAGTAGAAGGTGCTTGCATACTGCAAGCATTTCATCTCACCTTGAAAAAACATTAATTTTTCAGAGAGATATTTCATCATCCTTATTTCTCATGATTTCTCCTCTGGACGGGTTTTCGTTTTTTCATTATGGAACAATAATGGAGTAAAACAATCGCTAATTTTTGCAATTTTAGGAATATTATAATTGTCCCACATTGAGTTAATAATGCCTCACATTTCTGCCAAATTTTAAATTTGTATCACAATTAAAAGTGAAAAAACATTTATCTAATTGTTTAAAATTAATTAATTTTTAACGGCCGCAATAACGATTTCATGGATACAATGAAATGTTTATTCGTTTAAATTGACTAACCTCTTAATAATTTAAAAATTTCAGCTCCCTAACTTACGCCGTAGTGTCTAAGCACCTACTTATTTTTTATAATTGAAGAATTTTTAACTGCCAAACAAGGAAAAATATCAAAATTTCTATAATCACTATTTTGTTTTTTTACAAATCCTACCTCTAAAAAAATTTCAGCTCCGTGCCACATTCGGGAATACATAAACCTTGAAAATTGTTTTAAACAATTGCGAATTTTAGCGGCCGCATTGTTGCACTTTTCAAGATTTTCGTTTTTTCTAGTCGGTTTTGCACAAAATCCTGCCTGCGAAAAAAATTTCGAATCTCCAGCTCATCTGGAAGTGCCTAAACATTAGTATCCTCCTACATGTATGTTATATCCTCCTCCTCCTCTGTAAGGAACGTCTATATATATACAGACGTTTCTTACAGAGGAGGATATAACAGATAACATATAACATACTAGTAGTTGGTGCTTGCATTCTGCAAGCATATCATCTCAACATAAAAAAACATTTATTTTTCATATTTCATCATTACAAATATTTTTTTAAATCTAAGGATTTCACCTCCGCAGCGGGTTTCGTTTTTCCATTGTGTAAAAATAATAGATTAACAGAATCCCCAAACGTTGCAATTTTAAGAATTTTATACTTTCTCCATTATGGGGTACTAATACTATACATTTCTGCCAAATTTTAAAGTTGTAAAACTTCTAGAAGTGAAATAATATTTTTCCAATTGTTTAAACTTTAAACATTTTTAACGGCCGCCGCAACTCATATATGGTAAGATTCATATGTTTATTTGTGCATTTGTACATAACTTGAAAATTTCAGCTTCCTAGCTCATCCCTTAATGTCTAAACAGTTATCTATTTGTTTAAACTTTTTAGAATTTTTAACTGCCAAACAAAATAAAATATCAAAATTTGTATAATCCCTATTTCATTTTTTTACGAATTCTACTTATCTGGAAGTGCCTAAACATTAGTATCCTCCTATATGTTATCTGTTATATCCTCCTCCTCCTCCGTAAGAAACGTCGATATATAATGACAAGTACTTGGTGCTTGCATTCTGCAAGCATTTCATCTGACCCTGATAAACATTAATATTTCAGAGAGTTATAACATTAATAGAAATATTTTTTTAATTCAAAATATTTCACCTCTGCACCCAATTTCTATCTTTTCTTATTGAACAATATTTGCTTACAATGCCTTAAATTTGCAATTTTAAGAATAGTTTACTTTATCAAATGAAAGGTACTAATTCCAATCATTTTTGTCAAATCTGAAGCTGTAGCACATCTAAGTAAAATAATATTTATTTAATTGTTCAAATTTTAAAATTTTAATACAGCCGCAATAACACTTTGTTGGAGTTTATGAAATGTTTGTTAGTTTCAATGCACTGAGCTCTACTTAACTTTAAAATTTCAGCTTCCTAGCATGCCCCGAAGTACCAAAATATATATCTATTAGTTTAAACTTTAAGAATTTTTAACAGTCAAAGAAATTAAAATATCAAAATTTCTATTATTTTTATTTCGTTTTTTTTTTTAAAATTCTACCGGTAAAAATATTCAGCTTCGTAGCACATTCGGATATACAAAAACCTTCAAAATATGTTTAAACAATTGCGAATTTTTAGTGATCTAATTTTTGAACTTTTTCAAAATTTCCTTGTTTTCTATATATAATTTGCGACAAAATGATTTTAAAAACTCGAACCTATAGCATATAGTTTTCAAGATAAAAATTATTAAACTTTATTATCGAATGTGCTACGAAGCTAAATTTTTTTACCGGTAGATTTTGTGAAAAAACGAAATAAAAAATAATAAAAATTTTGATATATTAATTTCTTTGGCTGTTAAAAATTCTTAAAGTTTAAACTAATAGATAAATGTTAAGTTACTTTGGGGCAAGCTAGGAAGCGGACATTTTTAAGTTAAGTAAAGCCCATATGAGCTAGAGAAAAATAATTTTCATAGGTAGGATTTTGTGCAAAACCTACTAGAAAACCGAAAATCTTGAAAAAGTGCAACAATTTTGCCGCTATAAATTCGCAATTGTTTAAACAAATTTTCAAGGTTTATGTATTTCCGAATGTGCTACGGAGCTGAAATTATTTTTAAAGGTAGGATATGTAAAAAAACGAAATAGGGATTATACAAATTTTGATATTTTAATTTGTTTGGCAGTTAAAAATTCTTAAAGTTTAAACAAATAGGTAAATGTTTAGATACTACGGAGCAAGATAGAGAGCTGAATTTTTGAAGTTATTTAGAGATTAGTCTATATAAAAGAATAATCATTTCATTTTATCTATGAAATTATTATTGCGGCCGTTAAAAATTATTTAAATTTAAACAATTAGATAAATGTTATTTCACTTATAAATGTGCTACAAATTTAAAATTTGGCATAAATGTGTGGCATTATTAACCCAATGTGGAAAACGTATTATATTCATAAAATTGCAAAAATTAGCAATTGTTTTACTCCATTATTGTTCCATAAGGAAAAAAAGAAATTTGGTCCCGAGGAGAAATCTTTTGAATTAAAGAAATATTTCCCACGATGAAATATCTCTCTAAAAATTAATGTTTTTTTCAAGGTGAGATGAACTGCTTGCAGTATGCAAGCACCTTCTACTAGTATGTTATATCCTCCTCTGTAAGAAACGTAGATATATAATGATATATATATATATATATATGATGCACTGGTGGTGTGTGCCGGCTTCCCATTACAAAGTTCCGGAGTTCAAACCCCGCGAATAGAGGTTTATAAAAAAACTATCATGGGTGCTTGGCAATAGGCAGCAGTACTGTTAGTATGGTATAGAGCCGAAAACAAATGCTGTTGCCTGGACCTATATCCAATACAGCTGTAGGCGTGATCGGGACGTTTTGAACGGCTACATCACTGAGATGTGGAAAGCAAGAGGGAAACTACCACATTACAATCCCTAGGAATGATTAAATGGTTGGACAATATGATTTCTCTCGAGGTAAAACAATCCGGAGGTAAAATAGTCCCCCAATCGGATCTCCGGGCGGGGACTACCTCGAGGAAAACATGTTTAAAGTAATTTACGAATAGGCACTTGGAACCTAAGAACTATGAGAAAGGCAGGAAAGCTAGAGAACTTGAAAGAAGAAATGAAGAAATAGAGTTGACATTGTAGGACTGAAGGAAACTAGATGGGAAGGAGGACAGTTCGACTCGGAAGAGTTCACGGTAGTTTACTCTTGAGGAAATAGTGGGGAAAGGGTAGTAGCTCTGGTCCTTAGGAAAGATATGATGAAAAGCGTGACAAAGATAATAGCAACGAACATACACAGCAGGCGTTACAGAAATTATTAATTTTTGCCAGATGTTTTAAAAGATGATATTTTTTTAATACAAAAATAAAATTTTATTTCGTAAACTTGATCATTTTTAATAATAAAAATTCACTGCCCTAAAAACATGTATAATACGACAAAATTTAAGGAAAATGGCATGGTAGCAAATTTGCTACCGCGGGCCTGCTTTTGTTCTAAAATAAGGTGCGCCCACCGGAAGGTTAACTCGTAATTCACGAACACCACTGGGTGTGAAAAATAAGCTCGAGTGAACATCCCAATTTTCCCAGTGTGCATTTCAAGTTACTCTTTTACGCCACGTTTCGGAAGAAAAGATTTTCAACCGTGCATACTCAGCCAAAAGATTATGAAAATGCATGCTAAAAAGATTGGGTAAACGCTTGTGCGAAATACTGTATAGATAATAGATAGGAACCATCACGTAGAGATAGAGATTAAAACATCAATTTCGTCAATAGAGTTTCCCCTGCCCGTCTGTGACTTCTTACAAGGTATTCCATCGAAACAGAAGATGCAGTTTCGCATTTTCTCTTTGTCACCCGTTGAGTTTTTGATGGGGTAAAGATATTTTCACTATCTTTAATTATTTGGTCATTGTTTATGGAAACCAATCTTCCACCCTCAATGGAACAATCATCTTCGTCATCTGTTGCACCACACGTGACAGATGTCTCTTTTTTATATAAGGAAGCAAAAATGTCATGTCATCGTCGAACTTCCATTTTTTACATTCGTTGCGGCCTGCCCACTTTTTGTTTTCTTCATTTAAAAAAAATTTCGGAAGTCGTCGCGAAGGTTATTCCATGGTTGGCTGCATGCCTCATCTAAAAATGAAATAAAATATATACCAGGGCAAATAAAAAACTAGAAGTACCTGGTCCACTACTCAATTCACGTACATAATTTTCCTTATTTTCAGATTCTTGGCTACTGGCGACTCGTATAGGACAATTGCATTCAGTTATCGTCTGGGCCATGCTACAGTTTGCCTTAATGTCACAGAAGTTTGCAAAGCGATTATCAAACATTTATTATCGGAGTATATGACGGTACCATCTCGAGAAGAGTGGCTTTCAATCGCAGAAGATTTCTGGAATATCTGAAATTTTCCGAACTGTCTAGGGGCAATAGACGGCAAACATGTCAAAATTACAGCTCCTGCTAATACTGGATCACTTCACTTCAATTATAAAAAAACGTATTCAGTTGTACTCATGGCTTTAGTTGATGCAAGATATAGATTTATTGCGGTAGATGTTGGTGGTTATGATATAACAAGCGACGGAGGTGTTTTTTCTTTTTCCAAACTGGGAAAATATCTCAAAATGGGTTAGTTAAATGGATCCGAAGACAAAAATCTTCCAAATACCGATATACTGATGCCGCGACGAAGATTTCCCTTTAAAAAGATATCCTCTATGACCTTATCTGAGCCGCGCCCGAAGAGTTGCAGAAAACAACTTTGGAATTTTGGGTGAAATTCCGGATATACAGCAGGCGAATTCAATTAAAACCACAAAATACAGATAAAGTTATATTAATCACATGCATTTTACATAACTATATTATGGCCGATCGACATGCTCATCAACCCAAAGAACCCCTGGGAAACATTTTACGACATCTTCCACGACAAGGAGGGAACGCCAGTAGCCCAGCGTTTCATGTAAGAGATGTTTTAAAATCATATTTTAGCAGTTTGGCTGGACGAGTTGAATGGCAGGATTCCTATCACGAACAAAAAATCCCGATGGAAGATCCATGAAAAAATCAGTTCTTTGCGTTTACTATGTACTTTAAAACCACTCCAATTTTTTAAAGGCATTAGATACTTATCTACATTAGTTCTATTTCTGTTTAACTACCTATTTCTGAGAACTATGTGTACACTTGAAGCCTATAAATAATAGAGAATGTTTGTCTGTCTGCCTGTGGCAGCCATAACTCTTCAGAAAATAAACGTATGAGCTTCAAAATTTGGCAGAAGCTTTAGGTTGATCCTGAGAGTTGCAATGCCAAAAATAATTCAAATCGGCCCACGGTAGACCTAAGGTTCCAATTGTTGGTCTTAGTGTCGGTTTTAAAAAAGATATCTCAGCAACCGATTGACCGATTTTAATGAATTCTCCAATAATATCAATGTTTTGATGATACACATTTTCGAGCCTAAAATGGATAAAATCGGTCTACGGGGTCAAGGATCGTAATGTAGGGTCGATCCAAATTTCGAGGTTTCGAGACATCCCCATGGAACGGTCGGTCCAAATTTCGGCAATGTCCGTCTGCCTGTACGTATATATCAGGGAAGATCTGGCTGAACCGATTTCAACCAAATTAGGTAGGTACATAGAATCTTCACATGAATACTTGACCAAAATGACGTATTTGAACAGGATAGACCAAGCAGGGGTGCCACAATTGCAAAATAAAATTTTCTGTAGTTATGCTTTTGAAAGAAAATGGCCCAACCGAATTCAACCAAATATGATACATAAAATTTTCACAGAAATTCATGGCCAAAATGCTATACCTCGACTCGATTTACTAAGTAGGGGTGCCACAATTGCAAAGTTAAACTTTTCGGTAATTACGCTTTTGGAAAGAATTGGCCTACCCGAATTCAAACAAATTTGGTATATAGAATTTTCACATAAATTTATGACCAAAATTCTATACTCCGACCCGTTTAACAAAGTAGGGGTGCCACAATTGCAAAGTTAAACTTTTCGGTAATTATGAATTTGGAAGGAATTGGCTGAACCGATTTCAACGAAATTTTGTATGAAGGAGTTGTGCAAGATAAAAAAACAAAAATAAAATTTTTAGGATAGATACACAAAGCAGGGCTGCCAAAATAAAAGTAATAATAATTTTCTTATTCTGCATATCATTATTTAAAAAAATCTCATTCGGTTGTCATAAACAATTGGCATATTACTTGTAAATGTGGATTACTTCCATTTTGTCCCCGGTCAAAAAATGAAACATTATTGTATTTATTAAAACCGCTATAGTTGGATTATTTGCCCTTATATTCTTCTGTTGGTGTAGAGTCCTCACATGAATTTTTAATACAGCCTTTGTTAACAACATGATCCATACAAGGCGATAAATTTCCCATAGAGATGAATTTTCCGTGGCGGTGAATTTTCCTTGGCGATGAATTGGTGGCGGTGAATTTTCCATGGCGATGAATTGCTGTCGGGAATTTTCGGCGGCGTTGAATTGCTGGTGGTGAACTTTCCGGATACCCTTATTGGTGAGTGCTCACTGGGCTTCCTTATCCCAACATCTTGTTGCCATTCATTTATATGTGTGTGTGTGTACACGCACGCACACAAAAATACAGTGGGGTTTGAGGTCGATTGCAGCTCGACGTGTTCGAGTGGAACCCTTAGAAATAATTATTTTTCAGCAATACCTGTCAGTTGAGACTGGTCTTCGCCAATTATCGTTTACATTTGTTCGTCGTCGTCATTCAGGATATATAGATGACCGCTTATTTGTTGGGAATTTTACACAATCTATACATTTCTTTACTCTCTCGCACTTAGTTCCTGAATCTGTCAATACAATTCTCTCACGGATCAAGGCGCTATGCCCTATGCGGCCGCCTAGATCGCCTGTCCCTATATCCGACCCTGCCTAATGCGCTTCATGCGCCTGACGAAGCTATATTTTCCAGTAAATTTATAGTCTCAAAACTTTTTCTGGTGAAGTTTTAGCGCTAGTAAATTATTTAGACTTAATTTTCACTACTATGGAACCAGAGAATTTATGGGCAACTTGCGATGTAAACCCTCATCCGATCCCCCGAAGGTGTTGTGACTTCCAATTCGGCCTTCCAAATCGTTCAAAACTACGAATGCGGCCCGCCATGCAGTTAAAGTAGCCGCATACCAAAAATATGATTCAGGTTATTTTGCATTCACAATATAATATTAACCTTTCTACAAATGTTACACAATGAAATTTATCCGTAATAATAGAATTATCATTTAATGCTTACTCAATGATCGTAATACTTGGCTTCTGTTTCGACTGCCGTGTGGAATTTCATGTTTAAACATATTCGATCAATTTTACCGATCTTCAAACACAAATCCTCTCAAAATACACTTCGCCAATAAATGAACTAATTTGAAGTGTGCGTTTAATCTAACAATAAGAACGATTTGATGCAAAATGAGACTCAATTAACAAACAGATTTGAAGACATCTCTTTAGCGCGCGCTCTCTCTCTCTGGGTTGCTAGTCTAGTACCAACCCTGTCGTCCCCGTGAAGAAGGGCCAGGAACCATTCGAACAGAAGAGGATACGTATGATCCTACATCGCAGCGTTGACAGTTGAGGGATATGAGTTAAGATGAGAAGAGATTTAAACGTTATTCATAATTGCATATGATCTCCAAATCACTCATTTATCTCTCAGATTAGTGAAGGATTTGAAGTTGTGGAGGACCGGTAATGTGTACTATTTTTCCAGATCTAAAAATATTGGGAAAATATTCGGTCACAGGCATTTAATTAACAAATAAATAAACCATAATACCATACCATAATAAACTTTTTCGGTTTTCAACAATGAAAAATATTAACTACCATAGCAACGACTCCAATGCCTTTCAATGGGAATTGATTTTCCACGCTTCAAGACCGTTGATTTAATGCTTAGACTGCTTTATAACGACGTAAGCATATGATGGCGTGACTATATTAGATTATTTTTTATCCGGATACGTACTATAAGGCACGGATGATGACGCCTAACACAAAATATCCTAAGTTTTACATAACTTCTAGTGTATTGTCTTACTGATGATTATAGTTATTGCTTAAAAAGGGCGGTCTGATTGTGAGCATTGAAGCTTGAAATTCGAAAACTTGGACGCGAGCCGATTGCCAGATAATTTAGAAATTTCGGATAGATGTCTGAATTTCGCAGAAAATGAAAACAATTATCATATTTAAATGGGTAGTTCAAATTCTGTCGCGTTGTTTTATTTACGAGTTAAGATCTTGGCGTATGGTGATTTTTTAAGTGCTTGTAGTATGCAAGCATCGACAAAAAATGTACAATAATAATGAATCAAGTCAGTTGCAAAGAAGCCCCCCATAATATCTACGTTGGTAGATTTCTTCTCTTCCTTACTTATGTTTTAATTTCCTTCAGAAGACAAGTGTTTCCCTCCTCGCCACTCCTCCGTCTCTAAACTTTTCGCTTATTTATATCCCGGTTTGTTTTTTATCTTCTATTTATATCATTCCTTACACTCGTTTCCCCCCTCTCCCTTCCTAACCTCAACTCCTCTCTCTTTCCCATCTTTCCTCTCTCCCCTCTCTCTCCCGAATAAAGACGATTATCTATCTATCTATCTATCCCCCTCTCCCTACCCTCTCTGCCCCCCTCCCTCCCCCTCCCCTCCCTCTCCCCCCTCTTCCCTCTCCCTTTCTCTCGCTCCCTCCCCCCCTCTTAGAGAAGAACTTTCCTCTTTCTGATTACTTCAGAACTCAATCTGGCTTTTGACATTATTCTGTCGGTAGATGAACTTCGCCAATCTATAAACAAAGTTTTTAATTTAATTATGGCACTACAATCATTTTCTTCATTCAGAACGCTTTCACTTCTGTTTGCTTAAAATTATGGCGTATCTCTGGTTGAGTTCAAATTAATCCTCCAAATTTTTATTCTGGAGACATCTTTATTCGAGAGTTTGGTTTATCAGTGCGTCGTTATACAGTATGGGCGTCTACCAATCTCGTCGTTCACGTTCGAAAAGTTAGAAAATTAATTAATTAATTTTAGATTAATAAAAAATTATAATTCCAAAACCTTTGGTTCATAATTAATTCATTATATGAAAATGTAATTTCATTCTTATGACAATTTGGTCAAATCAGGAAATATTTTTAACCAAGGAATGTTTCACTTTGTATACAAATGAAATCAAACTCACCTTTTAAACGTAAATTAACGTGGAAATGTAGGTTGTGAGTTTGACTTCGTTTATTTATTTAATATATTGTAAACGATGATATTTAATGGTGATTATTATTTTTCTGTAGAAAGAATCTTTCCATGTTGATATTTCTACTCGATTCAGATTCAGGCGGGGAGAAGTAGAAATCTGTTTGTTGTATTTACTTTTTCCCTCGTAATTGAATACTCGTCGTTGATATGGGTGAATACAGAATATTCATGGAGAAGAAAATTGAGAAAAAGGTCAATGTATTTTACATCGTGGATATTATAGAGAATCGGTCTATTTGTCAGATACAACTTAAGATATATTTACCAATGGAAATGGGCCAAAACGCTCATTTCAGTAAAAATGTTTTAAAGCGTTTGGCTAAAATTTAATGACTCGGGTCTCAACAATGAAAATCTCACGCATAGCAACCACCAGTTAAAGAGTCAAAATTTTTACAAAAAATGTTGTTTTAAAAATAAATTTGATATTTGAATATGATAATCGATTATAAGAATATTAAACCTTGTTTACTTAACTTCAAAATAGTTACATTCCGATGGTCGATGAATTTCTTCTAATTTTAACTTGCAAAAGAAAAATGTTTTTACATGTTATCTTATGGGAAATATAAAAGAGCTTGAGTCGAACCCAGGACTTAATTCAGTATATTTTCTCTTCATTACCTTTTAAGGCGTAACTAAAGCGTCCCTATCAAATTTGACTTAACCTTAATTTTAGGTAATTTTAAAAGAGGAAATTATATAGCGCTTATGTTGGTACCTCTCACTCTCCCTTCAGTTTCAATCCTCCCCCACCCTCTCTACTTCGCTCGTTTCCTAGCTCCGTTGATATGCATCGTAGAATCTCGTTTTAAAACGTCAATAATCAGCATTTTTACCGCAATGCAATGATATAACTTCCAATCGCCTTATTTGCAAAAAGTATTGCAATTTTGCAATGATAGATCGGTAATTTCACCACCCCCTGTGAGGGTAGACTACACCGAGCAAGGGTCCGGGATTCGAGTCCGAGGGAGGGACGCTAATCCTTTCTAATAAGGGTCGAACGCGAAGATCAGGTAGTCTTCCCAGACATGGCGCCACATCTGCTACACGAACCAATTTTTCCGTTTATTTTTTTCTAACGATATCTAATCTTAAGTGAACAATGAATTCATTGTCAACGACCATGAAATGTTTTGGTTCAAGAAAGAAGGAAAAACCGACAGGGCGAAGCGACAAATTCGTTGGGCGATATTTGGCGCCGCGGGATCCCCACGGGATATAGCAGCAGGGGAAATCAGCCGATGGGTTCTGCCGTCGAAGGCACTTGAAGGATGATCCGCGCAGGTTAAGCTGCTGTCCACCTTTTCTCTCGCGCTCAGCACTTCTTACGTCTTTCTCTTCCCGCGTCAAAGTTCACCCCGTTGTCCTCCGTCACATATGTTTATAAACCCATCGGCTGCCAACAGCATCTCGTCGAAATCCTCGAGCAATCGATTGCTCTCAATCTGATCCTCTCCTTTCGCTCATTATCTCACTCTTCCGCTCGTTCCATTTTCATCATTTATTCTCGTATCAAACACTCAAGAGAGCTCAAATCAAATCATTTTATAACTGTCATATGTAGTGTTTCGTTCTTCAGTTATCGTTTCGTTACTTTTAAATGATATCAATTGACGGTAAGATTTTATTCCTTTCGCCAATCGAGTGCTATATTAAATTTCCCAATCGAGCCCGCGAAAAACGTATTTTTTTCATTTCTCAGAGTAACGTCATCACGCGCTTAGTAAATTTTCTTTGGCCCTGCGCTCCTAGCCGTTCGCTACGTGACGCCGAGAGAATACGGGCTCCTAGGCGAATGTTTAGACGCAAGGGTGAACTGTCCGCAAATTGATCCGATAGACCTTGTTTTTCCCTCGCCTCCTGGCTCCCTCTTCTTTCGCCTCCACTTTCTCCCGGGGCATCCCCCCCTTCACTTTCTCCTACCGCAACCACCTCCCACCCCCGCTCTGCCCCACTCCCTCTGCTTCTCTCCGCCCCTCCTCCCCACATAAAGCGACAAGGCGTAACTCTGCCATTCCTTGCCACTCGCTCATCTCCTCAACTTATCCGGGAGCTGCCCCGGGCGGAAAATTCTCGGAATTGAGGTGAGAGACGATGACGACGCGACCAGAAGTTTAGGGTCGACATTATTTTGTCCTCTTTCTGCTCGCTTCTTCCTCTGTAGATCTAGCCGTCTCTATGCATCCATCTCTATTTCTCGGCTTTTCATTTCTAAACTTTGCCTTGTTTTTCCGCTCCGCTTCAGAGTTTCGCGTTTTTTTTTCTTTCTCTTCCTCACTTCTGCCGTCATTATCCTTTTTCCGTTTATTCCACTTAACGCAGGCTCAGAAAATGCAGTATGAGTGTTTTCACAAAAAAGTTCCCTTATCTTCCATTTTTTAGGCAACTTAAGTAGCTTTTGGTGTTCAATTCTTCTGCGTTGAATTTTCTTTGATTTAAAATTTAATTTAAATAAAACAAGAGAGAAGGATAATACAGATTTAGGAAGGCAAGGAGCGATCTAATCTTTGCATTGAGGCAGATACTGGAGAAACACTGGGAGTTAGGAAAAGAGGCGTTGACGGTATTTCTGGTCCTAGAGAAGGTATTTGATTTTGTGGAAAGAGAAAAATTATGGAAGATTATAAATATGGGAAAAGGGCATGATATGGTCAAAAGAATTCGGAGTGTGTTTGACTGCACAGTGAGATGTATCAAAACGTGATGCGGTATGTCGAATTGGTTTGAAATAAAATATGGAGTAATACACGATTTATTTATTTTAGTGATGAATGCAATGATGTGATTGATCGTGTAGAAAGTGGGAAAAATAACAATGTATGCAGACGATGGGGTAGTATGGTATGCTAGAAGACCTGCATTACAAGATGTCAAAGACCAACTAGATAGGGGATTTGAGGAATGGAGAATGAAGCTAAATACCGAAAAACAAGAAGCGTTAAAAAAAAGGATCAAGCGAGATGGAAATGACCAAGGGTCCATGCCGGGCGGTAGGAGACTGAAGGAAGTAGAATTTTAAATACCTGAGGAGCATGATAAAAATAATGAATGGAAGACTGACACAGAAATAACGAATTAAGTCGGTGAGAGAAAGAAGCTATATGGGCGTGCCAAGAAAATTTTTTGGAATACATATGAGCCAAATAAATTTAAAACATCCATTTATAAAGTATACATGTATACATATATGTACATATATTTTAAACTAAGCTTGACATATGGAGTTGAATCATGGCCATTAAGGGCGAATGATGACAGCAGGCTACAGACTGTATAAGAGAAGACATTGAGAAGTATAGAGGGAAAAACGAGTCTTGACAGAATAATAAATGATGAGTTAGAAAGAAAATGGATGTGGAGCCAATTGCTACAGAAATCGGAAGGATAGATTTTATGGTGTCTTGAATGAGTTCCATATATCTAGATTAAAATTATTGAAATAGTTTTTTTGCGGTTTTACCTAAATTATCTTATCAAATTAAGGACTAATTTTCTTTAGAAAAAGGAAGACAGGAAAACATGTAGCCCAAAAATAGTTAACGATTATATCTCAAGAGTGTGGAGAAATAACTTCAAAATGATGTCACGTATGCATGTATGCGTCATTGTGTCAGAGGGGAAGGGTGAAATTTATTAGTAAAAACTGCTAATAAAACAGAAGATTGGTTTTTGATGCTAATTTTTCTATTAGTACCCTAATCTTAATACCAAAAACTACTCTATAAAATCATAGCACGCGCAGTGTTACGGACGCCTGAGCGAGCAGATTCAATGATAGGGACAGTAGGTACATTTATTATCCACTCAAGAGAGAGTTGTGCCGAAAGTTCAGTAATATGGCCAGCTTTGATAGAAAATGACACCTACTTATAAATTAATCATGTATTACAATATTGGTAATCCCATAACAATTGTTGACTTTGGTATGAAAGATATTTTTGATTAATTCTCCAAAAGAAAACATTATCTAAATATTTCACATGCGTTGAGTGTTTACAATTGTAAAGGGTTTTGAAAAGTATTGCCAACAATCGAAGAATATTGGCGGCCGTGTCTTTTTTTACTCGTCAGTATTTCTAACCCTCTACTGTGTAACGCCCCTTTGTGATATTTTAATGATTAAATAGAATAATTTTCGTGTGGCATTTAATCATTATCTATTAGGCAGTGGAAGCGTCCTTCTTACGAATTTTCTGAGAATCTTTTGCAGGTAAGGAGAAAAAAATCATTTACAATTTCGCATTGTCACGCTAATTTCAGTATATAATATAAACAGAAATCGGGGTTAGGCACTGATGAAAAATTATAAATTAGTAATGTGTTAATTTTGTAGCAGCTCACAGGCTATCAGTCCTTTTGAAAAGTAGTCGAGGAAGGAGAATGAAAGCGTGCATGATAAAATATGGCTGTCTGAGACAGTTAAAAAAATATTCCATTAAGTTACTGGAAATCTATAGATTCTTTAGGCTGAAACATGATAAGGCTCTCTCTGAAATAATCTTACTGATGTGTTTTCCTTTCAGAATATCTTCTGATGCAAAGTAGCGTAATTACATACAATAGATATTTTTAAAATTCCATTTTATAAAATTTTTATTCCTTAATTTAATGATTTTGGATAATTTAAGAAAGAATTTTCATCTTAGTGAACGTTTTAGAGAAACAGATAAATAGGGAATTTGTTCCATATTACTAGGATACTTTAAATAGATAAACAAGGTCTTAATCCAACTTTTCCTCGATATAATTTTCACAGAGCAACATATAAACATATAAATATGGATCGGGCCTATTTTTCTGGCCCTTCTGTATCGTATGAAAATATTTTGGTAGTTAATCTGGGGACTTTAAGATTCAAAGAGGAATTAATTCGGAATGTCAGAGAATAGGTTGAGTAATTGGATTGATTGATTCAATAAGACGAAGTAGAATTCAATATAAAACCATGGAAATCATGGATAGAATCCAATTTTTAATCAAGATAGTTCCAATAGCCTTTGGAGATATATCAATTATCGATAAGATAAAGAAACAAAATTATTTATTTCTTTTTCAGATAGAATTTGAGAAGAATAAAGATGATTTAGAAGGATGCGCTTAACTGATAGGTATTCCAAAATATAAGTTGTTTCACGCGTCCAAAAATTCACTTGCAAATTTTCAGGGGAGTCGATGCCACTTGTGATGCTTCGAAAATCATTACAAGTTCTCAGAACCCATTAGTATTAAACCCACGTACGCATTCCTGAAATGAAACAAATAGTTCTTATCAACTTTTTGCGAAACATTTACACCTCAAGTTCAACCCTTTAATCAGTATATAGTAAATAAAATATATATCGTTGCTTAAAAGTGGACTTTTAAGACTCAGATTTTTTATTTCTTTCTTTACCATTGCTGCTTTTATTTAAAAACTTATAAATATGAAGCGCGCGGGAGACATCACATTCCTCGAGGTCAATTTAAAAAAAATTATATACTGTAAATTACTTGAAAATCCAAAGAATTTCATATAAAATCTTACTGTATTTTTAAATGGAAGCTATGCTGTGGTCTTTGCCACCACCCCGTTACTACCAGAAGAGCTGGAAATAAAGACTCAGAAATTGAAAAGCCAATATTTTGGACAGCAGACGAGAAACTTACGGTTGCATATTCACGAAGTGTATGTAACTTTCACTTTAGACACAATATAGTAAATGGAAGAAAAACTTTCCTCATTGCAGTCTTACTTTACTTTCTCTAATTTCCACCGAGTCATTTTTCCAATCGGAACATGTTAGAAGGGAAGGATGAAGAGGGAGAGAAAGAAAGACACGGGCTTAATGAAAATCGGATGGCGCCAAGAGGATGGAAGGAGGAAGAACAGAAGGGGAAGAGTGAAGGATGAGAGGAAGGAAGTGGAGAAATAGGAAGAAGGAAGTTGTGCAACAGATGAGGGGCAAGAGATGGAGAGATTAAAAACTGGATAGCAATGAAAGGCACTGCAAGAACTGGAGAATGGACGGAAGAAGTACAGAGTGAGCGGAGTCACTGTTAGAAGAGTGGATGGGGCTGCTGCAGTAGTTGTGTTCGGGAGAGGCGGTCGAGGGGCGAGCAATAGTGCAACTGTAGAAAACTCTTCTCGCTATCAGATCCAAAATGAAACATCAGAAGCGGTTCAGTGCGGCGCTTTTGCCCCAAAATCATCCACATTCGAATGAAAAATGTGTTTATATTTATTTCTCTTGACTCGAGAGTTAACAGAGTTCAACATTAAAACTCATAAAAGAGGAAGGTAAATAAAAAGGGATGATGGTGAAATGATTACGCTTAAAATTGCCGATCGGAGTTAAATGCAATTTTAAGAAATGATCTGATTCGTTCGAAAGCTTGTCGACGGTCGCCTGCGTGCGCTATGCCGTCAAGGAAGGGTCGACGCACGCGATCGTAACGATAAATGACGATTCAGCGCACTTTCGACGCATTCGAAGAGCGATGTGAAAGTCATCCAGGGAGAATTTCGTTTCGATTATCCAAGAAGTTTGTGAATTTAGAAAAAATAATTAAAACTTACTATATGACAAAAGGTTGCCTAAATTTACGAAAAATCATTTGAAGCGGTGTATAGATTTTAAGTGTGCACGGTTAGAAAACCTCTCTAAGACAATTATGGTTGTGGTAAAGTCCGAAATTAATTTCGTATAGGAATCTTTGCGTTCCAGTTTCGGTCTAAGGGAAAAGCAGAGAGGGAGAGGGGGTGAGGGAGGGGGTGAGGGATTGAGACTAAAAAGTCCCATCTTCCACCTAACCCCTAAAGAGAGAGAGAGAGAGAGATGAGATGGAGGGGAGGTGAAGAGAGGGATTAATCGAAGGTCGGCAATTAAAGTGTCCGAAGGGACCTGATGAGTGGCGTCCCTTTGTGGTGTGGTCCTTCAATTACTCCGCTATCTCGAAACCTTTAGTAGTCTTGCTATTAAGAGCCGATGGGAAAGAAGAAGAGTGAAAGATTGCTCTCCTGAACCAAATTAATGACCTTATATGCGAAGTGTTGGTCTATGGTCATGTCGCGAATGAGGAAAGGTGAGTAGGATGGATGAGAGGGAGGGTGGGGAGGTGAGAGAGGGAGAAGGTGAGAGGGGGAAGCGAGAGAGGGGGAGGTGAGAGAGTGGGGAGGTGAATCATCTTCAAATGATATCCCAAAATCCAATTCCAAAGATTTTGTTTCCGAGGATTAGAGATTTATGCCTATCTACAAAGTTTACGACTAATAGAAGGTCACTGAAAAGGATTAGCTTCAACATAATTTAAGGTATCGGACATGTTGATTTTAATTTTGTAATGTGCCTTTTGGATGTTGGATACCTGCTAAATAGATTTCAGCACGAATTCAGAAAATTGAGCCATTCTGGTCGGTTTCGCTAGTTTTTGATTCAATTCAGATGGAAAAAAGTGCATGTCGATGTTTATAGATATACGTAATAGGGAGTGTAGACAAGGCACCTGATAGACAATTGACAATGAAGCTATAAAAGCATCATTAAACTGTGAGGTTTCGAAAAACATGAAGTATTGATATCACCTAACTACAAATTTAAACCGAAATACAGAAGTTAATTGCTGAAAAATAATTTGTTAAAAATTAGAAAGGAGCATTGAAGAACACTCAAGGTCGTGTGTTGACATTCATCGTCCTTTCCAGACAGTGAAATTGAGTAGTAACTTCTCATCTTTAACCCTGTGGCATGAAAATGAAATGACTACTTAAAATCTATTAACACAATCGTGGTAATATGGAGACTAAATCTATGTAATGTATTGCCTTTTCACCACAGGCAACTGAAAACAAAATCTCGATCTGGGAAAATGTCTGCCTTGAGTCATTCCGTGCCAGATCATCACAGTAAAGCATTATTTTTAACCTGACCTTTTTTTATTTTTATGAAATTAAGTACATACAAAGTATTCAGTGTGGATATGAAGAATATAAAGTTTTAGCTTCATATAACTGGTGGTTTTATAAATAGGGGCGTTCAAAATTATGGAAAAACATCAAAAATTGCTGCGCAAAGAAAAATAAAATCAATTATAACTTTCTTCATAATTGAGCTAGAAGTTTGAACTTGGTCTTGTTTGTAAGCCATCAAAAGAAGCTATCTTTTGATATATATTGGAAGGAATTAAATTAGAAGTAAAATTTATATTCTTATAAAATGACCTCTGGCATTGTATTTATTCAAATAATGTGTCTTCAAAAAATTTAGAAAAAATATATTTTATTTCTTCCATACTAGAACACTAACTCCTAGAATATTAGGGTGGCACACCTATGGCATTAGATGATATAAATTATTATTTATATGGGTGTCTTGCAAATTTCTGGATGTCTTTTATCAACATGTATTTTTCATTTTAAAACAAATAATTATATATTCATATCAGACAAACAGTATCTTTTAAATATTTAATCACTTTAAGCAGGCCATTTGTAAACTTCCATGTAGCATGAACATTCAGTAGAAGACATAGATTTTGACCAATGACTATTAACTTTATTAGGACCAATGACTGTTCATCTTATTGTGACCAATGGCTCTTAAGTTTATTGTGACTAATAAGGGTTAAATTTGTGTGTGACCAATAACTGTTAATTTTATTATAGCCAATTAATGTTCAGTTAATTATAACCAACCACAGGTATTTATAAAATCTGATCAACCAATAAAAAGAAGGCTTATTATGACCAATAGTTTGTCAACTTGCGTAGCTTTAATGGACATGCCCCTTGTAACTTAGTTAGGATTACAGAGTCAAGTTTTCATCACTTACTTCTCCATTTTGCCTATCCAACATTGTCATGCCAAACACTCACTCATGATGGCTCAGATAATGATTTGATCTTTTTAATCTCATTGTGTGAATGTTATCAAACAATTTTTTTGTCTTGATGATTTAAACTACTGCTATAGCCTAGTTAACATAATAGCACCATTCTTTTGTTTGAATGTAAACTATGTCATTTAATCACATGAAGACAAAGAGCATACAGCATTGTGAAATACTCCTTTAAGTTGATATTACTGAGTGCTGAATTTAAATAACAAAGAACAATAGTCTTAATACTGATTAGTGCAGATTAGTGTGAGTTCAAAAGACAGGTCTAACTAAATTGAACTTTGAAAGAAATTGTATTTAGTCAGGGAAGAACAGGCATAAAATACTTTTTAATGTGAGTGAAAAGCAGTTCAAAAATGGACTTTGAAAAGAAACTACAGTTGTAACCCATTTGGTGAAACTGGACACTTGACATTCAGAAAAAATTATGCAATATACAACCATGGAGGTTCAGAAATTAAGTGGAAAAAATTCAGCAGAACAGAAAATACGTAGCAGCTGACAAAAAAATTTCAGAGAAGTCTTCAATTCCTTCTGATTCACCACCACCACAACAACAAACATCAAAACAAAGTTATAATGAATCTGATGTTGAGGAGCATGATAATGATGACCAAACTATTGCAGCAGAGGTTGCTATTGGTGCTTTGAATGAAAGTCTGCAATCACTAGATAGTGTCCAGTAAAATGGAAGAGGCTACAAGAAAAAAGTACTCCCAGGAAAAGTTGAAAAGAATCAGCAATGTACTCAAGAAAACATGTATCCCAGCAAGGCGACAAAGAAGTAGATATAAGTATACCATCTGCTGACTGTGAAATAATTAATGAGTTGAAACAGAAATTAAATGTTGTGGAAAACTATAGTGAGAAGATCCAAATACTAACAGTGCTGCCAAATAGTTTGAGTATATGAAAAATTGAAACTGAATTTGGTGCCTCAAATAATATCGTACGAAAAGCAAAGGAACTAGTGAAACAACATGGGATATTATGTACACCTAATTCAAAACCAGGAAAGGCCCTGATTGATATTACTGCTACCATAGTTAAGGAATTCTACTGCAGTGATGATGTAAGACATTGTATGCCAGGAAAAAGGATTTTATTTCAGTTAACCCTTAAGTGGGCATGCTGGCACCCAGAATGTGCCAACGCACTTTGAAATACTGGCAACTTATAAATTTTGTTTCATATGCATTGTTATATTATGTAACCTATCAGTATAGCCTGAGTAGTCGAACAAGTTGTTTGCAACTTTTTAGCTATTGTTCTTGAAGAGTAAAACAGACACAAAGCTGTGTGTGTCGGTTCTACTGTGCTATATATGCATTGCGATCTGTCTGTAAAAGTTTAAATATTTCAATAACGTAAATTTTTGAGCATTATTTCTTCTATTGTGGCAGTGTTTATCCTAAAATGGCGCTCATTTTAATATTTCATAGTAATAAATGTTTAATATTATAATGTAATCTTTTCCTAAATATATCATGAAAATTTAGCTCGTATATAATGTAGAAAATACAATTGATAATTTTAACAATGAGAATTATAAATCGTTAAATACAGTAAAAAACTGAATAAACAAAAATATAGAATGAATTTATCGTTATTATTACTATTTACAGCCATGTTTTTCACAAGATGGAACGGCATACGCAGTGCACCATGCACCCAGTTACGTGAAATTTTTAGATGCGCCCGGTTAAGGGTTAAAGAAAATGGTGTGAGAGTGCACAAACAAAAGCGTTTAGTATTGTGCAACCTAAAGGAAGCATATAAGTCATTCAAAAATAAACATCCACAGCTACATATAGGTTTGTCCAAGTTTTGTGAACTGAGGCCCAAGAATTGTGTCTTAGCTGGTGCCAGTGAAACTCATTGTGTGTGTTTGTTGTATTCATGTTAAACTAATGTTGTTAGGATGTAAACTAAAAGAGTTAACACAAAATGATGAAAATTACTTTTTGTGAGCACTGCCTTTCATGGATTATATGTTATCTCCCATTACCAGTTACCTAGGATCATGCCAGCATTGCCCAGGCACATTACAATTGAAAGAGTATATTTCAAAACTGTTTTACTTGAATTGTATTATGACATAACTTACAAACTATGGATGTCTACAGATAGAACAACACTTAAGACTCTTGTGATGAATTTCTAGATTTATTGGATGTAAAACTGCGACAACTTTTATCACATTCTTTTATTGCAACAGCAAGCAAAATTCTTAGCAGAATTAAAGGAAAATCTGACAATGAATATGCAGTAATATGTGACATTTCTGAAAACTATTCATTTGTTCTTCAGGATGAAGTACAGGGGTTTCACTGGAATAATGCACAGGCCACAATATGCCCATTTGTGGCATACTACAGGAACCCAGAAAATGGAAACACAAATAACATTTCATTTGTAGTAATTTCTGATTGCCTTTGTCATGATACTGTCATTTTACACCTGTTTCAACATCATTTAATCACACTTTCGACAACTTACTTCCATAGAACTTCTAAGCATATATACTGCTTCTCAGATGGGGCAGCCTCCCAATATAAAAACAAGAAAAACTTTATTAATTTGTGTTACCATGAAAATGACTTCAGTGTAACAGCAGAGTGGTATTTTTTGCCACACCACATGGCAAAGGACCATGTGGTGGTGTAGCAGCAACTGTAAAACGACTTGCTGCACATGCCAGTTTGCAGCGCCCATTTTAAAATCAAATCATGACACCAAGACAATTATTTGAGTGGTGTACAGAAAATGCTCATGTATGTCACATTGCTTTTAGCACTATTCAGGTAAATGAGGCAGAAAGTAAGCTACTTCAGCAATGGTTTATGGGCATCCGCACTATTTCTGGGACCCAGAAGCTGCATTGCATCAGACCATTAAGTTCCAACACAGTACAAACAAAGTTATATTTATATTCAGATGATTCAAAAGAAGTCACTTTTTCCAGAACCAAATGAGATGGAAATTCAGGACATCAGAGGTTTTGTTACATGCATGCATAGTTGTCACTGGTGGGTGGGTTGTGTTTTACAAGTGAATGAAGAGACAAAAGAAATCAGGATAAGGTTTTTCATTCTCATGGGCCTTCTCCTTCCTTCAGCTATCCCTCAAAGCCAGATATACTTCCAGTGATGATGAAAGACATTCTTACCAAAGTTGATCTTCGAACACCTACTGGACAGACTTACAACTTACTTCCTGAAGATGTGCAAACTGTTACAGTTGATAAGTTGATAAGTCAGCAGGCTATTAACAAATACATAGGTCAGTTATTCAGCTAAATGCAATTTGTGATTACTACCAGTATGTTTTGATAGTGTTGTCCTACCATAATGATATCCACAACCATCCAGAATGCGCATTATTTTTAAAATTCATTATCTCATGAAGCCTTTAATGTGCCACTTTGATATTTCACAGACTGATGTAATACACTGAGGGTAAATAAAAGTATTTTTTTTTCTGACAAAATCTAAGGACACATCTTTTGACAAATTCAAGGTCAAAGGTCAAGGTCATTTATAATGTTCCCCCAAAAAATGTAAATTCTCAAGTGACATAAGTAGAAAGTGTATTTCAAGAGCTTTTCAATCATGCATAATTATTTACCGTGGTTGTTATAGAACCAGAGATATTAATAAAAATATGTTCATCCACATATGACATTCGGCCAAATTTTTTTAACTTTTGAAACAAGTAACTCAGAAAATAATTTAGATAAAATATTGATATTTGGCATACAACCTTGTCTCATAATAGTTTATAAATGCTACAAGTTTCAACAAAATCAAGAGGTGAGGTTGTGAGCTGTGTTGATTTGACACGAAATCTCCCTCTTCAGGTTTGCTGAGAGATATTCAAAGAAAACGTCAAATAAAACGGAAAGAGAAAAGAAAATTGCGAATCATTTCTCTTCAAATTAGCAAAATGGTGAAATTTTATTATTTCATAACAGGCTGATTACAGGTGAAATTTCTCTATTTTCACAATGTTTATCGTTTGGGGACGCCATATTAGATATCACGTTCGTGAAATATTTTTCTAGCAAGAGATCTGGCAAAAACTCCATTCGCATACAGAAATATCAAGAGGTGCGCTGATTACATAATGAGGTAAAGTTAATTACGATTACTAAACATTTCTTTTGAGTTATTCTCCAAATCTGCATTAGAACGGGTCAGATTTCAGAGATTTAGATTCTGCTGGAGGCAGGCGTAATAAATGTTTTGAAATAGAAATAGTGGAACTGATACCGATATTTAATTTTATTACTACTGTAAAAATAAGGGCGTAAACTTTTTATTGTACTGTTTGCATGCTAGATACTAAGCAGAAATTTTTCAACGAGAAGCTAACCTTAGCCATTTCAAGATAGAGATTAATTCGAGATAAAATGATTTATAGACATGGCCATCGGCTATAAACAAAAGTCATTTTACGCATTTGTGGAGACGGGACATCAATTACTTTATTGGATTAATAAGACGAACGTGAAGCACTTTATAATTGGGTTTCGTAGTATTTTTTAAAAGACGCAGTCGACGGTGCTCCGTGTTAAGAGAAGGGGGCTTTACTCAAAAGTCACGTGGCAATAAAAAACATTTTTTCGTAATTCTTTACCATTAACTGTCCACGAAATTCTTTCCAGAAAAGGTTCTTGGCGGGGGGGAGGAGAGAGAGAGGAAGGGGGAGGGGAGAGGGTGAGGGAGGAATGGGAGTAGGGAGGGGGAGAGTTGAAGGGCAGAGAGGAGGAAAACAAAGACTAAATTCTCGAGCAAAGAAAAAAAACCAAAGAAACGCGCCGTGGGAAGAATCGAGGACGCCCTCCAAGTACTATTCATCCGTTCTCCAATAAAAAAACAGGTTTAAATATTTTTTTCGGCGTATCTGCTTCTTAGCATAAATTTCACCAAGAGTCGCATTTACGGCACCGCTGTTTGGCGTTTCCAAAACACTCGAATTGTTTGGTCTATGACCACAAAAAACGCGTCATTTAAAGTCTCCATTTCGGTGGTTTCTTTAGGTTATACATCTATCTAGAGCAGTGCTTCCCAAACTATGGTCCGCGGACCATTTGTGGCCAACGAAGGTTTCGTTGGTGCTCTGCGAAGGTTTCCAAAATGTAATTTTTTAGAATGAACCGCATATTTAGTTTTTGGGAAAAGTTAATCAATTCTTACACTATTCTTTATTAACCCTTAGTTAGGCGTGATTGCGTACAGAGTACGCCAACGCATTTTGAAATGCTAGCAAATTGTAAATTTTGCTTCATATACATTGTTCTTTTATGTAACCTATGAGTATTGCCTGAGTAGTCGAATAAGTTGTTCGCAACCATTAAGATATTGTTCTTGAGGAGTAAAACAGACGCAAAGCTGTGTGCGTCGCTTCTACTGTGTAAAAATATTTTATATTTCATGAATTTCTCCTACAATTTTTGAAAATAATTCTTGGAATAAAACAAAAACTAGTCAGACGCCCCTCAAAGAGACAGAAACCCGTGTAATACATTTTAAAATGTTCAAATAAACTACGTATCCAATTAACCCCTTTTCTTAATCGTAGTTACAGTAAGGAAGGTAGAGTAAGAAATGAGGTGGTCCGTAGGGCCTGTAGAGTTGCTGTAATGGTCCGCGGAGCTCAAAAGTTTGAGAAGTACTGATCTAGAGTAACAAACTTTTTAATATATCAAGAAAATAAATTTTCAAATGGATTTGGTAACAAAAAAATACAATTTGTATTTTCTCACTGATGTACTGAAATGGTGTGACGGTGGTTATGTAACAAACAAAGACGGCCGTAAAAATTCACACCGCATTCGGTTTATCCCAGAAATCAATCGGAGATGTTAAAATGAAAAGATAAAACTTAGCTTATAAGTGAATTTTTTCAAATTTATGGCGTGGTAATTCTTTAATTTGTATGAAATGAAAAGACAGAGAGCGATATATATAGACGCACGGAAATTCAAATAACTCATTCTATGGGGTTAAGACTCGCAGTTAAGACTCGTCTCAGCATTTTATTCTGCATTTTTAATTTGTTCAAAAGAATAAAGTAGTCTCTGTAATAAAGGCAAATATATCTTGAAAGTTCATGTTAAGAAAAATAGTTTTAACACTTTCGAGAATCTTGTTTTAACATTGATTAATTTGCGAAAATTTTAGGAGCTGGCAATTTGGTATAGTTTATTTAACGCGAAAATAATGAAAACCTAAGGCGTTTGATGTTTTCGCTCATTACCGGAGATTATTTGGATTATTTAAGCATCTTTTCAAAGTGTATCTCTCTTTGCTTATTAAATTGAGGAAGAAATTAATAGTTCTCGTGATTTTGTACTTGAAAATTGGCGTGCAACAATTAGTATTAACATTTCTACGAAAGACACGACAGTTAAACTGATAATGGATCGGGTAAGATACCTGAATAATATTAATAGGTCAACATTGGCATTTGTACCTCTCGTTAACAAGATTTATTAGAATTTCACTAAAGACGAATTCTCCCGCGAAGTACGAGTGTTATTCCTTTAATCCTACGTTACCCAACCGGTGGTTCGCGTACCGCTAGGGGTGGATTGCTACGAGACGACATGGGATCGTGTTTACATAACTATGATCTTAAATAGATAAAAGGTTGCTTACTTAGCCCTTTAGAACACAACAAACCGCGTAGTTTTAAACGTTACATTTGCCTATGAAAATCTTCTTGCGGAGGATTTTCCGTTATGATGAAACTTGTTCGTGTCTTATGATTTCAGGTAAAATAAACACGCAAACGTTAACTTCTCTTCGGCCGTGCTGGTTTACTCAAATGTAGGAGATAGTATGTTTGAATACATTTATGGAGGTTAAAGGTGTTGAAAATAACTTTTTTAGCACATCATAAGTTATTCTGTGGATCGGATCATTTTCAGCAACGAATACTACGTGTTTCATTTTTAATGCAATTAGTAGGTTTAATTTTAATATTATTTCAAAATTATACCATAAGATGTAACGCGATCACTCTTGATTACTAATGGCTGAAATGAGACTCGGAAAGAGCGATAATTTAAAGCGTAATGAAGAAGCGACTGGTTCAAGTGTGTTTGACTCATGATAAATGAAAGGAGTATTGAAATTATTTGTTCAGGAAATAAAATTTTCCAGATTTATTTATACAAGCTTATAAACCGCAGAGAGGGGGACAGACAGACAGACAATCGACATTATTTAGGGCGAAATTGAGACTATATAGTTCCTTTTTACATTTAACCCTTTCGTCACATAAGTAATTACATTATTTACATATTAAAAGAAATTAAATTACATAAAAATTACAGTAAAATATATACAAATTACGAGTTCATTATATATTGGTTAATATATGCACTGATGGTGTAGTGGTTAGCGTGTCGGCTTTCTATTGCAAAGTTCTGGGGTTCAAACCCCTCGAATGGGGGTTTTATATAAATAAATAAATAAAACTATCATCAGTACCTTGCAGTAGGCAGCAGTACTGTCAGTATGGTATAGAGCCGAAAACAAATGATGTTTGTTGGGTCTATATCCAATACAGCTGTAGGCGTGATCAGGACGATTTGAACGGCTACAGTACTGCGATGTGGAAAGCAAGAGGGAAACTACCACATTACAATCCCTAGTAATGATTATATGGTTGGACAATATGATTTCTCTCGAGGTAAAACTATCCGGAGGTAAAATAGTCCCCCAATCGGATCTCCGGGAGGGGACTGCCTTGAGGAAAACATTTGTCGAAAGTAATTTACGAATAGGGACTTGGAACGTAAGAACTATGAGAAAGGCAGGAAAGCTAGAGAACTTGAAAGAAGAAATGAGAAGAAATAGAGTTGACATTATAGGACTAAGCGAAACTAGATGGGAGGGAGAAGGACAGTTCGACTCGGAAGAATTCACGGTAGTTTATTCTGGAGGAAATAGTGGGGAAAGGGGAGTAGCTCTGGTACTTAGGAAAGATATGATGAAAAGTGTGACAAAGATAATAGCAACGATGGCAATAAAGCTTAAAGCAGTCCCAGTGGACATGCTGATAATCCAGGTATATATGCCAACGTCAGCTCATGACGATGAAGAAATAGATGAGATCTATGAGCAAATTAATGAAATTTACGAAGAAGACGGAAGAGGAAAGGTAAACTGCATAATAATGGGAGATTGGGACAGCATAGTCGGAGAAGTACAGGAAGAAAATGTTGTCGGGCAACACGGACTTAAGAAGAGAAATCGAGGAGGGGAGAAACTCGTAGAATTCTGCATCAATAATGACTTTGTAGTGACTAATACATGGTTCAAAAACCATAAACGAAGGTTATACACATGGAAAAGCCCAGGATATAGAATGAGATGCCAAATAAATTACATCCTTGTAAAACAAAGATTCAGGAACAGCATAAAGAACGCCAAGGCATTGCAAGGAGCGGAAATTGATTCAGATCACAGCCTTCTAATACTTGACGTGAGTAAAAAGCTCAAACAAATAAGAAAAACGAGAAGAGAAAGACAGGCCTGGGACCTAGAAAAACTGAAAGAAAGGCAGAATGTAGTCAGCATGAAGTTGGAAGATAACTTAAGAAAGTTGGAAAACAAACCAAAGACCGTTGATATGGAATGGAATGAAATTAAAACCAGTATCAAGGATACCTTGGATAATGAGATTGGAAAACAAGAGAAGAAAATCAGAAAACCATGGATCACGAAGGAAATGCTGGAGAAAATGAATGAGAGACGAAAATGGAATAACTTTAACAGTGATGAAGGTAGAGCCAACTATAGGCGTATAAACATTGAGTTGAGAAGGGTAACAGATAAAGCAAGAGAAAATTGAATAAAAGGAAAATGTGATGAAATAGAACAAATGAAGAAGTTAGGACGGTACGATATGATGTACGCTAGAGCAATCGAGTTAGAAGATAAGAAATCTAATGGAATTAATGGTATGGGAATTACGAATACAGATGGGAAGATAGTCTCAGAAACAAAGGATGTAGCACAGGTATGGGAAGAATACATTAAGGAATTATACAGCAAACATGCAGGAGCGGCAAAAATTGAACTGGAAGATGAGGAAAACATTGAAGAAGACAACTTAGGACCAAGTATTATGGAGAGCGAAGTAGAAAACGCGATAGTGGAACTAAAGAAGGGGAAAGCCACGGGCAGCGATGGAATACCGGCTGAGATACTTAATGTCATAGGATCAGAAGGACTAAAAGCGATCACGAAATTAATTAATAAGATTTACGACACGGGAGAGTGGCCTCAGGATTTCCTAGAAGTAACAATGATCCCTCTAAAGAAGAAGCCAAAGGCTATGCAGTGTAAAGATTACGGAACGATAAGCCTTCTGTCACACACATCGAAGATCATCACGAGGATTCTTAATAAGAGGCTGGAGAAAAAGGCGGAAGAAATACTAGGGGAAGATCAATTCGGTTTCAGAAAAGGACGAGGAACTAGAGATGCTATAGGAGGAGTTAGAATCATATCAGAAAGGGCAATAGAGTACAGTCAAGATATCTGCGCATGTTTCGTAGACTGCCAGAAGGCCTTTGATAGAGTAAATTGGGTAAAGTTGATAAAGATATAAAGGATATAGGTGTAGACTGGAAAGACACGAGACTGATTAGGAATCTATATGAGAATCAAGTTGTAAAGGTCAGGTTTGAGAATGTGGACATCTGCGGAATAAATATCGGTAGAGGAGTAAGACAAGGCTGCTGCCTATCGCCAACCCTATTCAATATATATGGAGAAAGTCTAATGCAAAAAGCTTTAGAAGGCACAGGAGATTTCAAAATTGGAGGAAGGATTATAAGAACAGTAAAATACGCGGATGATCAAGTACTTCTAGCAAGAAAGGAAGAGGAGCTACAAAAAATGATAAATAGACTAGTGATAACAGGAAGAAAATACGGTATGGAAATAAATACAGAAAAATCCAAGATCATTCGAATATCGGGTAAAGAAGAGAATCTGAACATAAGTATTGGGGGAAAGCCTTTAGAACAAGTTTCAGAATACAAATACCTTGGAAGCAACATAACACGAGAAGCAAAATCTACGGATGAGATCAAAACTAGATTAGGAAAAGCAAAAGCGGCTTTCAGGAGAAAGAAACAACTACTTACAGGGAATATAAGGTAAGATATCCGCAAGAAGTTTATAAAATGCTACGTATGGAGTATAGCATTGTATGGGGCAGAAACATGGATGCTACGGAAAAATGACATCAAATACTTGGAAAGTTTTGAAATGTGGACTTGGAGGATAATGTTGAAGATAAAATGTACAGATAGGATGAAAAACGATGAAGTGCTTTGAAGAATAGGAGAGAAGTGAATGATTATACGGACTATCAGAAAGAGGAAGGCTAACTGGGTTGGACATTACCTAAGGAGAGAGAGTATGATTAAAGACGTGTTATAAGGAAAAGTAGATGGGAAAAGGGAAAGAGGTAGGAAAAGGTTTTAGCTGATAGACGATTTGAAAGGGAAAAAGAGTTATCAAGATATGAAGAGGACAGCGGAAAATAGGAGTATATGGAGAACCAGGTTTAACCAAGAATAATCACGGACCTGTCTACGGACAGACTACCTATCATGATGATATCACCGAGTATTACCAAAGAATATTGTTAGTTTTGTGGGTAGAAAAAAAATATATCAGTTATATTTTAACACAAAAAATTTCCCACTGCGGAAAATACCTACAAAGAGAAGAGACGTGTAAAAACCGCGAATTCCTAAATAGTTCAAAGGAAGAGGGAAAAACAACAATAATTTGAGAAAGAGAGAAAAAATCATATATAAATACATATATTAATATCCATATAAGGGAGGGGTGAGAGGAAAATAGGGATTGTAGGGTAAGATATGCCTGGGAGATTACCTCGTAATTATGATACAGGAAAATAAAGTAAAATAAAATTATGAATTTATGCCTAATAAGCGCATCCTTGTGACAACCTGCAAGAGAAGATAGGGAGTGGTTCAATGCATGGAGAGTGAGAGGAGATACTTGTGAAACATGCGTTTAAAAGTGCCTAGAGATAGAGAGTTTTTTATTAAAGTTGGAAGGCCATTCCAGAGTTTGCAAGCAGTGACGGTAAAGGATTTCTTGTAAGTTTCTGTTATATGAAGTAGAGTTAGTAATTTATCGCATCCTCTGGTATTGCATTGGTGAACTGTATTAATGGCGACGAACTGAGATGAAAGATAACAAGGGATGTGATTATTAAGAACTTGATACAAAAGGGAGAGGAGGTGAAGGTTTCTTCTGAATTCAAGTTTTAGCCAGGAGAGTCGAGGGAAGTATTCTGAGACATGGTCCGACTTTTTAAGATTAAAGAGGAATCTGATGCAGGCATTATGAGAACGTTGTAGCTTAATCGCGAGATCCTTTGATAAGTCCTGTCATACAGTATCACAGTAGTCGAAGTGAGGAAGAATTAGAGAGGTCACTAGCTGTATTGTTAGTGAAGAGGGAAGAATGTTAGTGAGAGGCCTTAGAGAGAGAGCCATTCAAAGACAGAGAAACTGATTCCGCAAGGTTTATAGAAGCCAGTAATTTATGTTGAGAAGATTATCATAGCTCCATTCTTGAAGTTGAGCCAAGTCATGATTTATGTTGGCAATGGAAAGAGATAAGTTATTTGGTTTGGTGTCTAAGTATATTTGGAGATCATCTGCGTACAGATGATGCTTGGAGTAAGTTAAATATTGAGAAAAATCATTAATAAATAGAGAGAACAATAGGGGACCTAAAATTGAGCCCTGCGGAACGCCTTGGTTAACATTAAGCCATGAAGACGAGGAGTCGTTGCAGATGACTTTTTGGAAACGGTCGCTAAGGTACGAGGAGAACCAATCTATTGAAGGTGAAGAGAATCGCATGCAGCGGAGTTTTGCTAGGAGTATATCTTTGTGTTTACTAAGTCGAACGCTTTGCTAAAGACAAGCAACACTAGTACTGTAAGTTTTCTGTCATCCATGTGTCTGCGTATGTCATCGGTGATTTTAATTAGCGCGGTGGTGGTGCTATGTGACTTCCGAAAGAGGGGGAGGGAGATGGGGAGGGAGAGGGGAGGGAGAGGGGGATGGAGAGGGGCAGGGAGAGGAGGAGGGAGAGGAAGAGGGAGGAAGAGGGGGAGGGAGAGGAAGAGGGAGGAAGAGGGGGAGGGAGAGGGGGATGGAGAGGGGGATGGAGAGGGGGAGTGGGAGACAGGGAGAGAGGGATAGATATGCGCCTTTATTTGGGCGAGATTGAGACTAGGCAGTCTCTTCTTTCATATAACCCGTTGTCAATTTCATACAGGAAGACAGTACCAAAGAGAAAAAAATAGAACAAAAGATTACATAAAATAAATTACTACATAGCAATGCCATGATAGCATTTTTGGAAATAAAAAGAGATGAAGGTTTGTTGTTTGTGGAGAAAAACAAGGGAAAGTTAAGATACTATTTCCTAGTAAAAACCCCACTGTAGGAAAACACTGACACAGGAAGGGGGGTGTGAAAAACCTGCAAAACCTACTGATAGCAATATTTAAAGATTTACAGCATCATATTAGAAAATTTCATAAAATGAAATACACATAAACAGTTTTACGTAAAATCTAAGAAAGTACACATTAAGACGTACATATACATATGCAGATATTTAAATGCTTTCGACGACCTATATGGAAAAATAATTGCTTGTCAGTTTACGATAATGAAAGGGAATGGGACGGGAGATTTTTGTGGTACGAGTGTTTGAAGGTACATAGGGTTGAAGAGTACTTTATTTCGGGTGGGAGGCTATTCCATAATCTGCATGCTGTGACAGTGAAGGATGTTATAGATGTCTGTTCTAGGATGCGGAGTCAGAAGTTGATTGCATCCTCTAGTGTTACATTTATAAATTGTGTTAATGGTGATAAACTCTGTGGATAGATATCGTGGGACGTTTTTTTAAGAATTTGGTATAATAACGAAAGAAGATGCAATTTTCTACGATATTCAAGGTTTAGCCAATAAAGTTGGAAAAAATACTCTAAAACATGGTCTGACTTCTTAAGATTAAAGATGAATCCTACGCAGGAGTTATGGGTACGCTGGAGCTTAAGGGCAAGCTCCTTTGATAGATCTTGGTATACAACGTCACAGTAGTCGAAGTGTGGAACGACTAAAGAGGTGACCAGCTTTATTTTTAGGGAAGATGGCAGAATATTATGAAGACGCCTGAGTGAATGCAGGGATGAATTTACCGCCGTGCACACTTTCATAACAAGGTTAGTGCAGGAGAGTGTTTCATTTAGTAGTATACCGAGATTTTTAACAGTCTTACAATAGGGGATGATTGAGCCATTTAGTGATAGAGGAATAACTTCAGCAAGATTTACTGACGGAAATAGTTTTGGATATCCGATTATAATTGCTTGAGATTTCGTTGGGTTAATAATGAGAAAGTTATCATCATTCCATTTTTTAAACTGACTCAGGTCGTGATTAATATTATCTAAGGCTAGGGATAAATTATTAGGCTCGGAGTAAATTTGAAGATCATCCGCGTATAAGTGATGGTTACAGTATGTAAGTGTTTGGGA
Source organism: Tanypteryx hageni (assembly GCA_028673005.1). NCBI lineage: Eukaryota > Metazoa > Arthropoda > Insecta > Odonata > Petaluridae > Tanypteryx > Tanypteryx hageni. The sequence continues at coordinate 189,452,445 of CM054115.1, read as the reverse complement.
GCAGTCGTTAATGTACAGAGAGAATAGAAGAGGTCCTAGGATTGATCCCTGCGGGACACCTCGGGTGATACTTATCCAAGAGGAGGAAGAATCGTCCGAAATGACCATCTGGTGACGATCACTAAGGTACGAAGAGAACCAGTTAACTGAAGGGGTAGAGAATCTCATGCTGCGGAGTTTTGCCAGAAGGATGTCTTTGTCTAGTGAGTCAAAGGCTTTGCTGAAGCCAAGCAGTACTAATGCTGTCAATTTCCTGTCGTCCATGGATCGTCGTATGTCATCCGTGATTTTAATTAGAGCAGTGGACGTGATGTGTGACTTGGAAGAAGTCAAGTATGCGATTTGAGTTAAGGAAATCTGTAATTTGCTCGTGCACAAGTCTGTCTAATGCTTTAGAAAGGGTGGGAAGAAAACTAATCGGTCTTTGTTATCCTTTGATAGTGATTTCTTTGGGATGGGACGGATTAATGCGCGTTTCCATTGCGATGGGAATTTATCCAGAAGTAAGGAGTGATTAAATATATTAGTGATTATTGGTAGGATAAGGTGAATTAATTTGTTAATTAGTAAAATTGAGATGCCATCGGCACCCTGCGCTTTTGATTTAATTCTGCGTATAGCTTTAAGAACGTCTATTTGCGACACCAACTTGAAATGAAATGATTTAGAATAGACTCATTTGGTTTTAGATCAAGTCTTCTAATTACTTTGCGTTTACGTTCAGAGTCAACAATTGTGGGAGGAGTCGAGAAACTAGTAATAAGCGAATCAAGTGATATATCTGGAGGCAAGAAAGAATCCTTAGGCTTGACAATTTCGAGATGTCGCAGATTATTTCACAGTGCGGACGGAGTTTCTTTCGGACTAGATATTGAGTGTGCGAATTTTATTTTAGTGTTCCTAATATGCTGCTTAGTTTTATTTCTAATGTTTTTGTAGGCATTAAAAGTGCTTGGGGAGTTGTTTGATTTGAAAAGGCGGAAAATTCATTAGTAGAAAATAAGAATCACGATAGATTATCTAATGATAGAATATATTCCAAGCGTGAGGTAAATGCACGTAATACGAGAGATAAGGAGGAAGTTCATAGTAACATGTAGTACCAATTTCGCGATAGGTCATTGATAGAATGTTCTGTAAAGGGTACGACGGGTCGCAATTCCAATTTTGATGTGATGCCAAACAGTCGTGGGAGTGATTGTGATGGGAGTGCATGTAGTTTTAGAGAGGAAAAGAATGTCAAGGGTGAGAATAATATGCGAAGTGATAGTGAGAAATTAAACGTCGTCGTACTGAACTGTCGCAGCATCCGTAGGAAAATTGGTGAGTTCGAGCATATTATTCGCAGTCTGTACGCCGACGTCGTGATAGGCACAGAAAGTTGGTTAACGGATGAGATTCAGAGTCAGAAGATATTTCAAAGAGGCTATCGTGTCCATAGAAAAGACCGCGCCAATAGACCGGGCGGGGGGGTTTTCATAGCGGTTAGCGATAAGTACGATAGCAGTGAGATTCCGATAAGTGACGAGGATATCGAGTGTTTGGTGCCGCATAGGTAAAGAAGGCCCCAAAATGTTGTTCTTATGCTCGTTTTACAGGCCATTCAACGCTGGTGTAGATTGTATTTTTAATATCGAAATGCGACTATTAAAGATTAGACTAATAAATCAAGATGGAATCTTTATAGTCGGTGGTGACTTTAACTTACCCTCAATTGATTGGGAAAACCTATGTTTCGAATCTAGATGTAAAGAACACGAATCCTGTGAGGCATTAATCGAAACATTCTGCGAGCACCTTCTCCTTCAATTAGTCAGAAAGCCAACGCGATCGGAAAACGTATTAGATTTATTAGCAACTAACGTTCCAGAAAGAATAAACGAGGTCACCATTGAGTATGGAATAAATGATAATCTGGCCGTATATGTAGAGTGTAAGTTGAAAATCGATAGGCACTCTAAGCCTCAAAGAAAGTTTTATATATTTGCTAAGGCACTCTTTTCAAGCTTCAGGTCGCGCCTACGGACATGCACATACGTCGAGTTATAGGCGTGGCCAACAAGAAACTGGCTTTCATGGGTAGAATAGTACGGAACACTACAGAAAAAGTACGCGAAACATGTTACTTATCACTAATTAGACCACAAAGTGGAATACGCCTCATACATATGTGATCCGTACGAGAAGGGACATATAATTCAATTAGAAAAAGTTCAGCGCAGAGCAGCAAGATTTGTAAAACAAAAGTACGATAATAAGGAAAGCGTCACCTCATTATTGAGGGATTTGAACTGGGTACAACTGAAGGATCGTAGATTGAACTCAAGGTTGCGGCTTCTGGAGAAACATAGATCGGAATGTCTAAAAGACGAGGTTGTAGGAATAATTGAAGCACCAAAGTACATAGCCAGAAACGACCGTGACGATAAGATACGTGAGATCGATTGGAGGACGAGCGTCATTTAGGCTCGTTCTTTCCGAGGACAATACGAAATCACAATAGAAAATTTCAACCTGCGATAGACAATCTTTAGGTAGGTTATGGTGCATTGCACCCCCTGCCACCCACCAATGAAGTGAATTGCAGGGTAACATGTAGATTTAGATGTACATGAAATACTACCTGGCTTCCGTGATATGACCGAACGATCAGGTGCTGAGTCGTCATGGACATTATTCAAGGATATAATGCTAGAGAGCATAGATAAGTACATTCCAATTAAATTAAAGGTCGACAATAAAGAGCTACGTTGGTACAATAAGTAAGTTAGGAGTGCGCTAGGCGTCAGAGAATAAGCCACGCAAAAATAAAAAATATGCCGTCGACATCATCCGATGAGTATAGAGCAACTAAATTTCAGACGCATAAGGAATCTTGCGCTAAAGCGAGAGATACTATGCGCGAGGCTTTTACTAACTTCAGGAATAATGTATTAAATATTTATTTGAAGGACCACACTAAAGCGTTTTGGTCCATACCTTCCCTGCGAAATTACTCGGGTGCCGTTATTCATGACAGTGGCGCACACATAGGGGGGGTCCACCGGGTCTGGACCCCTCCCCCCCCATAGGGGCATATTTTATCCTGAGATGAGGGTGAAGGCAAGACGTTTAAAGTGTTCTCAGGAATGCTTTTGCTCCAGGAATGAGTGCGTGAATATGGGGAAGACGGAAAGAGGGAAGGAAGGGAGAAGGGAAAGTTCCTTTTCCAAGAAAATATCGGTGTTTAAAGTGACCGTTGGTCAAGACAAAATCTTTTTGCTGAAAATATCCTATTTCCATGAAAAGGGGTTTCAGTTGAGAAACGTTCATCCCTTTCTGGGTCTTATGTTCTCCATTTTTGTCTTTTGGAGACTTCCTGGATCCCTGCTGTGTGGGAGGAGGTTCAGGCGACCAGGTGAATGGCCGTTTTTGTAAAATATCCTATTTCCACTAAAAGGGGGAATAAAAACTGCAGCTGAGACTCTCAAAAGAATGCAATTGGAGTCTCCAATTTGGAGAAGTTGGTTAGTTGGAAAAGAAGTCTCGATGAGTGAGGAAGTGTAGTGATGAGTGTATCTCTTACTGTGGAAAAGTACATTTTTCGCTACAAATCCCGAACATCAACAAATGGGGTACTTTTCTAATTAGATAATTTGCTGATGTTAGGGAGAGTACCGGCACTTATTTTTATCCAAGTAAAGCACTGCTTATAGACGTAAGATAGGCTACTCGCATTCTAGTGCAAATGAAAAAGTGAGAAACTGTCCTTTCAAAACTCTTTGGTTTACCCCTTACATAGATAAATATGAGTAGTAAAAGAAAACAAATTTCAATATTATCATTTGTGAAGAAGTTGCGAGGAAATGTGCATAGTGAACAAAAAGATGGTGAGAAAATTAATTTCAGCGAACATAGTGACCTCATCGATAGTGCATCATTGCAAGAAAAAGAGCCGTGTTCGTCGTTCGCACTGGTTACTGGATGTACTACGGAGACAGATGCGGACAATAAAGGTAACCCTAATGATATAGCAAACTTTTTGAAATCGAAAGAATATTGTTCTGGTAAGAAACTCCTGGAAGTTTTTAATAGTTTATGGTCACCAGATGCTAAATATTAATTTCCTGTCAAGAATATTAAAGGCAAAAATTTAAGGTGCCAAGCACATTGGCTTGAAAAATGGCATTGGGCATGTAATTCGGAATTAATGGATGGTCTCTTCTGCAAATATTGTGTGCTTGTTTCTCCATTTAGAGTAGGAGTGCATAGGGAGCAAAATCCGGGTAAATTTGTTTCAGAAGCTTTCAACAAATGGAACCATGCCATAGAATATTTTGAGAAGCATGGCAAATTGTCATATCATGCACGAAGCTTGGAAATATTTTCAATTTAAAGAAAATTGATGAGAAAAAAGTGCTCCCGATTGATTTGATTTTAGATAAAAACAAAGCTGCGGAAGTAGCAAAAAACAGGGAAATACTTGGCTCAATAATAAAAACTGTCCTATTTTGCGGGAAGCAGGGGATTCCCTTACGAGAACATTTAGATTATGGCCCCTTAAATGTTGAAGAAACCCCTGAAAAAAATGAGGGAAATTTTAGAGCATTACTTAGAATGCGTGTGGAAGCAGGAGACGAAATTTTAAGGAATCATTTTAAAAGTTGTGGAAGAAATTCCTACGTAAGCTGGAGAGCACAAAATGAAATCATTTCTTCCATAAATGATATAATTTTAAGGGATATTGCAAATCGCATCAATAAGAGTAAATGTTTCAGTATAATAGCAGATGAAACTACTGATGTTCCTGGGATAGAACAGTTTGCTCTTGCTGCTCGATTCATTGAAAATGATACTGTCCAAGAACAGTTTATACAATTTATACCGGTTGTCAGTAGAACAGGACAAAGTCTTGCCACACATTTGATAGATTCTTTGCAATATTTCAAAATTAATTAAAAATTTCTCAGAGGCCAAGGATATGATGGGGCTAGTGCAATGAGTGGACAGTTCCAAGGAGTTCAAGCTCATGTTAAAAAACACTTCCCCTCTGCATTATATGTGCATTGTAGCTCACACAGTTTAAACCTAGCGATTTCAGATTCTTCTAATTTACCCAATATCAGAAACTGTGTGGGAATAGTGGGTAAAATCTATAATTTTTTTCACACTCCATTGAGGCAAAATGTTTTAATAAGAAATATTGAAAAACACTGTCCTCATTCTAGAAAACGAAAATTAGTTCAAATGTGTGGCACGAGATGGATTGAAAGACATGATTCGATACTAGTTACGGTTGAATTATTTAATGCTATACAAGCATCACTGAATGAAATGACAGAGTGGAATGATAACGATGTTTCCGTTCAAGCTTCTCTTTTAAATGTATCGATTTCTAAAGTTGATTTCATCATTTCTTTGCTGAATATAAATAAGGTATTTGCTCTTACTAAAAGGTTGAGTGAATATTTACAAACAGTTAATATTGATTTGAAGAAGGCAATGAGTTATGCTGACTCGGTCATTGAAGGACTTGAAAGTTTAAACATTAATTCTGAATCAGTTTTCAAAGAGATTTTTGAAATGGCCATAAAGCTTCTGGAATTTGTAAGAGAAGAGGAAGAAATTAAAATTCCAAGATGTCCCACGAAGCTATCAGTGTACCGCAACAATATTCCAGCTAAATCCCCTGAGGAGTACTACAGACGGGCTATATTCTTACCCTTTCTAAACAATGTAATAAGTCAAATAAAACAAAGACTTGAAAAACATAATAACATTTTAGCTAAATTTGGATTTGACTCATAATTACGATGATGAAACGAAAAGTGATTTTCTCACGTTAGCAGAATTTTATTCGAACAGTGATGATATTTTTTTGCCACAATAAGGAAAGCATGCTTGGTGAACTTAAACTATGGAAAAATTTTTTACGGAACAAGGAATTATTTTCTGCTATTGAAGGGTTCATTTATTGTGACAGAGAGTTGTATCCTCGTATCAAACTGCTCCTACAAATACTATGTACACTTCCCATTAGCACCTGTACCAGCGAAAGACCATTCTCTACTTTGAGGAGGTTAAAAACTTATCTAAGAAGCACCATGAAAAGTGATAGACTTAATGGTCTTGCATTATTAAATACCAACAGTTTACAGGTGTCTCCAGAAGATGTTTTGGATGAATTAAGCAAGAAACCGAGACGATTGGATTTTACCATTTGAGGTAAGAAATGTTATTTTTAATCAAGTGCAGTAAGGCCTCCAAAGGGGAACCACCTCTCAAAGTGACTCCTATTTAGTAGAACATTTTCAAGAGTGCAATTATTTTCTCTGAGATGACTACTCTGACCTGTCCCCTCTAATTTGATCACCGTCTTCCCAGACCAGCAGGTTCTAGTAGTTAACCTGACCACTGTGTCCCATTAAATGACTTTTCTGTTTTCTTTCATTTGTAATTTTGAATATTATCAAACTCAGTGAGCCCAGTTAATAATTGCGAGAGTATTTTTCATTTTAAAGGGTAATGTAGATTTAATATAAAACAATTAAAAATTAGATTATTAGAAATCGAATGTTTTGAATATATTTTCTTCTTATGTTCCCGATTTTCAGTAAATTTAAACGACAAGGGAAAAACGATGTAAACCGCTCCTAAGAATCATATTTTGTGTATTCCTCTGAAAATACTGGTATTTAAAAAAATTTAAGCGCATGACCTAGACTATTGGATTTTGCTGTTTGGGAAACAAAATAGGACTTTGAAATAAAATCAAATTGTATATATGGTTTGTTATTTATGTTATTTTTGCTTATATTTTCGAAGTTAAAATATGGCGTTGAAATATGTCTACTTCTGCTGATAACCCTGGACCTTTAGTCTATATTTCACTGTAATAATATACTCGGAAAATTTGAGATATTACACTGTAATATATTTATTCTAATTGTGTGTTTTACAGTAATAATGTACTATTTAGAAAGGGCATTAATTTTTAAACCCAAGTTGTGTAAATAAAATAAATAATAAAGGGTAACCTTAAACTTTTTTTATGCCTGCCAAATAGATCGGACCCCCCCTAGAAAAAAGTCTGTGTGCGCCACTGAATTTCATGATAGCGTAGAGAAAGCCAACCTGTTAAACGGCCATTTTGTAAAAGCATTTACAGCCGTATACTATTGCGTACATTATGCACCCGCTATAAGGAGGAACCTGATGAACGATAGAGTATTTTCTGAGGTGGGAATAGCAAAGCAATTAAGTTCCATCAGACATAACAAAGCCACTGGCCCCGAAGAAATTCCTGCTCGTGTTTTAAAAGAATTAGCTGAAGGAATAGCACCTTTTCTTCGTATAATATTCGAGAAATCCATTTCCCGCGGAGAGGTCCCTAACGACAGGAAGTTAGCGCACGTAACCCCAATTCATAAGGGCGGCGACAAGGAGAACCCATGAAATTACAGGCCGATTTCCTCAACTTCGATATCGTGTAAGATTCTCGAGCATATACTCGTTAGCAGCATAATGCAATTTATTGATAGTAATTCATTGTTAGATGATTGTCAACACGGCTTCAGGAAAGGTAGGTCTTGTGATACTCAGCTCGGTCTTTTTGTGAATTGTATACTGAGAAGCGGAGAAAATAATAGGCAGGTCGATGCCATCTTCTTAGATTTTAGGAAAGATACTTCACAGGATGTTAATAACGAAATTAGAAACCTTAAACGTTAATTCAAAAATTGTTAGTTGGATCCGTGAATTTTTAAATCATAGGAAGCAGAAGGTTGTTATTCATGGGAAATCTTTTAACTTAGTGGAGGTTGTCTCTGACGTTCCGCAGGGTAGTGTAATTGGTTCGTTATTATTTCTAATTTATATAAACGATATCAGCTCAGTAGTCAGCAGTAAAATTAGGCTTTTCGCGGACGACACCGTCATTTATAGAGAAATAAGCAATCAGGAAGTCCATCATTATCTCCAAAATGATCTAGAAGCTATTTCTGCACTGTGTAAGGAATGGCAGTTAGAGATCAACCAAAAGAAAAGCTGCGTCATCAATTTCTGGAGAACCAAGAGTATCTCGGATGTTAATTATTCGTTGGACGGAGTAGAGATTCCAGTTTTAGACTCGGTTAAATATATTTGGGTCACGATCCATCGTAATATCTCGTGGGACACTCACATTCGCCGATTGAAAGGTGCCGCTAACAATATCAGGCCTTTATAGGGAGAATAGTTCGAAATAGCTCCGAAAAGTGAAAGAATTATATTATTTATCCTTGGTCCGACCGCAGGTCGAATATGCTTCAGCTGTGTGGGATCCTTACGAAAAGGGACTCACTAACGAGATAGAAAAGGTTCAGCGCAGGGCAGCTAGATTTGTAAAGAGGAATTACGATAGAAAATAAAGGGTAACATTAATAATTGAAAATCTGAAATGGACATCGTTAGAGGAACGCAGGCTGCAGGCTAGATTTAAACTACTGGTAAAATTTATGTCGGAGGGACTAGCGAATGAGGTAGTAGGACTTATCAAAAGCCCGACGTATCTCAGAAGGCAGGACAGTGAGGATAAAATTAGCCAGATCAACTGTAGAACGGAGCGATATAGAGGATCGTTTTTCTCTTGGATATTAAGAACATAATAGGAAATGATAACGTAGGAAAATTATGGAGCCTTGGTGCGCTGCACCTCCTGCCATTCACCAAAAAGGTGACTTGCAGGGTATCATGCAGATAGATAGATAGAGATCACAATATAATTTCAGCCTGCGTTAGACAATCTTTAGGTAGGTTTTGGTGCATTGCATCCCCTGCCACCCACCAATTAGGTGAATTGCAAGATAACATGTAAATGTAGATGTAAAGCAAGTCATCGATGTCAATACCCTCTCAAGCATCGAATGGATAAAGCAGTTGTCCGCCTCCAAGTCCTCCTTGGCCGGGTTGTTTTTGGGAGCCATCGCAGCGGGAAGAGTGAAAGTTGGGTTTTGCGGAGCGACCGTAAAACACGTGTCACCAATTACCATAAGAATAGAGAGGGAGGGAGAAAGAGAGGGAGGGAGGGAGAGAAGGAGAAAGAGAGGGATAGAGGGATGGATAGAGGGAGGGAGAGAGTGAGGGAGAGAGGGAGGGAGAGATGGAGGGAGATAGGGGGGAGAGAGGGAGGGAGAGAGGGAGGGTGGGTGGGTGGGTGGGGGAGGGAGAGAGGGAGGTGGAGCGAGAGGTGGAGGGAGGAGAGGTGGAGGGAGTGAGAGATGGAAGGATTGATTGAATGATTTGGTCTTTATATGGGGCGAGATTGAGGCTAGGAAGTCCCATCTTTCACCTAACCCCTCGTCGTGAAACATAGTAATACATAAAACATTAACAATGTAAATACAGGTAACAATAAAAATACAAGTATTTGAAAAGAAAAGATGTGATTTTTTGGGAAAAAATATGGACTGCTGAATAATGGAATCCATGGGAAAAAACCCACTGCCTGAAAACACCCACACAAGAAGGGGGGTGTGAAAAAACCTGCGAAACCTACTGAGATGTACTAAAGACATCACATAAATAAGATTTAGAACAAGTTAGAAGCATATTAAAATCATAAAGAGATAAAGAAAAATAAATTGGCACAATACGAATAGATCATTGATAAAATAAACATATAAAAATATCAAAATGGATAGATATTAACATTGGTGTGTCTGAACAAAATGGAAAGAAGAAAAAATACATATCAAATCAGTAAAATACAAACATTTACAATAAATATTGTTTTGTCAAAATCAAGATATTAAAAAAAATATTAAAAAATATATATAAATAAATCAGTTGAAGCATTAAGCGCGTTTAACTGTTCCTTTGCAAGGATAAGAGAGATTTATAGCAGTGTCGCTTGAATGAGGAGAGCGAGTGCGATTTTTTTATTGTTTGGGGAAGGTCGTTCCATAGTCTGCAAGCAGTTACAATGAAGAAAATTACTGTTCTGTGATGAGGAATAAGGAGTTTATGGCTCCCTCTGGTATTACGGTTATGTACAGTGTCTATACTTCTAAATTCAGCGTCAAGATAATGGGGATTGTTGGAATTAAGTAATTGGGTATAGCAAGGAAAGCAAATGTAGGCGTCTACGAGACTCCAATTTTAGCCAGTTTAGTTTGACGAGTGACTCAGAAATGTGGTCTGATTTCTTCAGATTAAATATATATCTGATGCACGCGTTATGTGTTCTCTGAATTTTTAACGAAAGCTCTTGAGATAAATCTTGGTGCGCTAAATCAACATATTCAAAATGCGGAATAATTAATGAAGTTACCAGATGCCTTTTAGAGAAACCTGAGTATTGCTACTTAACTTCTTGAGTGAGTGAAGAGATGAGTTTACTGTTTTACACACATTTATAACATGTGGGGCCCAAGAGAGGGTTTCATCTATAAGCAATCCAAGATTCTTTACCACTTTACAATAAAGTATATTTGAATTTACTATGTTGATCGGGATTATTTGGGATTGATTATAAGCTGCTAATATCTTAGGGTATCCGATTAAGATTGCCTGTGATTTTTCTGGATTGATACTAAGAAAGGTTTTATTACTCCAGACCTCTAGCGTTTCTAAATCTTTATTGATATTTTTTAGGGTTTTTGCGAGATAGTTTGCGGTAGAACTTGTGTATAATTGAAAGTCATCTGCATAAAGGTGATGATTGCAGTATTTAAGTGACACGGAACAGTCATTTATGTATCAAGAAAATACTAGGGGGACCCAAAATTGAGCCCTGTGGGACACCTCTTCCGTTTATAAAACAATCAGGTGAAGAATCAATGGAAATAACTTGTTGGGAACGATCGCTTAAATAAGAAGATATCCAATTTATGGCCTAACGCGAGAAGTTCATTGTTAGCAGTTTAGAAAGCAAAACATCTTTGTCTATCTAGTCGAAAGCTTTACTGAAGTCCAGTAATACTAGGATTGTAAGTTCCCTTTTATCCATAGCGCGGCGAATGTCATCGGTGATTTTTACAAGAGTAGTGGTGGTGCTGTGAGATTTAAGAATGCCAGATTGGAAAGTATCTAACAATTGATTTTCGTTAAGAAAGAGTGTGATTAGTTCATGCTCTAATTTTTCTAAGGCTTTTGATAAGATAGGTAAAAGGCTTATTGGGCGAAAATTGTTGATTTCAGTTGATTTCAATTTCTTTGGTAATGGCCTAATGAAAGCGCGTTTCCACTGCAATGAAAATTTTTCTTGAGATAGGGAGCAATTAATTAATTAATATTATTGGTAGAATAATATGTATCAATTTCTTGATAAAGATAGTGGGAATGCGATCGGAGCCTTGAGCTTTAGATTTGATTTTACTAAATGCATGGAGCACTTGTAATTGAGTGACGGGAATGAACTTAAACGGGTTAAAATCCTTATTTGATTTTTCCGCTGCGATAGTGATCGAATTAATAGTTTCCCTTTTTATTTTATCAATTACATTCGGGGGTGTAGAAAATTTAGAATTCAACGCGTCGAATGATATGTATGGAGGCATTTTAAAATCATTTTGTTTGCCAATACCAATCGACCTAAGTTTTTTCCAAATAATCGAGGGTGATTCTTTCGGACTAGCTATTGAATGAATAAATCTAATTTTTTCATTTCTGATTAATTGTTTCGTTTTGTTTCTAACGCGTTTATATTTGTCGAAAATAAGGAGAGAGGGAGAGAATAGAAGAATAGAATAGAATTTATTGTTCTGGGACCGGATAGAGGGAGGGAGAGAGGGAGGGGAGCTCGACAAAGGACAATGTCGGGAGCCAAAGAGAGGGAGGAAAACGGGGAGAGGAGAAGGGAGGCTGGGGGAGGGGAGAGGGCTGGGAATGAGGGGTGGGAAGAGGAGAAAAGGGGGGCAAAGGGTCCTTTCCTGGTGTCGTGGAGCGTGCACTCTCCCCTTGTGGGCGTACAGTTGGAATCGACTCAAAGAGCCTTTTGCTCATGTCGTCCGCAGCGAGCCCTCCCAAGGTACAAGCGATGAAAGGGATGAGGGGGAGGAGGGGTGGGGAGGGAGGAAGTGGGGAGAGAAGGAGGAGGGATAGAAGGCAGGGAAGGTGGAAGGGGCGATAAAGGAAAGAGAACGAGAGAGAGAGAGAGAGAGAAGTGAGAGAGAGGGAGGTAAGAGGTATAGGAAGGAGGAGGGAATGGGAGTTAGATGAGAGAGATGAGGTTTATCGAATAAAAAAAAGGATTGAAGAACTCTCATTGGATGGAGAGTCGTACGCAGTCGCTGTCCCCAGAGCAGGTTCCGATCGTGTCGCCAAGAACGATGGATACGACAAGAGGAAGAAAGCGATGGAAATAAAGACGGAGGAGGCTGATACCCACCCTGGAATTTTGACCGTCTGTCTTTCCCTTGTCCTTCCTTCCCTCCTCTCTCGGTCTTCCTCCTCTCTCCTTCCCCCTCCTTTCTCCTTCCCCCTCCTCTCCTCCCCCTACTCTCTCCTTCCCCTTCCTCTCTCCTCCCCCTCCTCTCTCCTTCCCCCTCCTCTCACCTTCCCCCTCCTCTCACCTTCCCCTTCCTCTATCCTCCCCCTCCTCTCTCCTTCCCTCTCCTCTCTCCTTCTCCCCCCCTCTCTTTCCACTTCTCTCTCCTTCCCCCTCCTCTCTCCTCCCTCCTCTCTTCTCCCTCCTCCCTCCTCTACCCTCACTCCCTTTCTCCATCCTCCTCACCTCTCTCCTCCCTCCTCACCTCCTCTCTTCTTCCTCCTCCCTTCGTCCTCTCTTCTTCCTCATCTCTCTTCTTCCTCTTCTCTCTTTTCTTCCCTTCTCTCATTCCCCATCCTCTATCTCTCCTGTCTTCCCTCTCTCCTCCTCTCTCCTTTCTGTCCCTTGCCCTTTCTTTCGCTCCCACTCTCCTGATTTTTCGTTTTCAGCGTAGAAATGCACGGAACCGCTTTTGTTCGTGGAATCTAAAGAAGAGTAGTCAACCAAAGTTCCTAAGCTATCCTGTTAGCCGATGAAGTTTGGAGGGAGTTTCTTTTTAAAGCAAACGAAGGATAGACAATATTTGTTTAGCAAAATTGCAATGAGACTACTGGCCATAACTGTATGGCATGACATTCATAAAATCAAAGACAAATGGCTTTAACCAACGCAGTTTGAACGATGGCTTGCACAAACTATTTACTTAGGCACTATTACGAATCCATAGTATAATAGGATCTTTATAAAAAAATTGAATTAAAATGAAAGATCGGTAATTTATGTTCTTAGCTCTTTGATAAAAATATTCGGCTCTTTATCATTTATAAATTATGAATAGACGGCATTATTTTTGAAATTAGACGGCAATGCGAATTATATATGCACGAGTTTTTTAATCGAATGAAGAGTATCGAAAAACCTCCAGTCATCTGCTAACTTGGAAGAAAGAGGTATAAATGCTATAATTATTGAGAGGGATTTCCGGGTGAAGTATTTAGTAAGGCTAACAGGTCAAATCATTACTAAAAGAAAAGAAAAAATATTGTTCTTTAATCCATCCGGATGGAGCTTATGAAAAATTCTCTATCAGTTAATTATACAAAATGATAAACCATACACAGTCTAGAGCAGGGGTCTCCAACCTTTCAGCACCAAAGATCTACTTTTCGCTTGTAAATTTACCGAGGATTGACCTTAAGGCGTACCTATGTCTACGTGGGCCCTGATGCGAGAAATACTGTTTTTAGCGCGGGGGAGGCTGGAGAATCCCCGCAAATTTATCCCAAACTTCAGAAGACAGAATCCAGCATCATAACCTGTGTCCTATTTAACATGCCCCACCAATTCGATTTGAGTTAAACAAACAGGAATAAAACTTGGTTTGAATTTTCGTTCTGAACAATAGAATATTTTACTTACAATTAAACTTCATTAATAGTAACAGAAAAATCATATGTTACGTAGCATTATTCATTGAATTAATGGGAACTCTGACACTACATTTTTTCTACAATATGCACTGGAAAACTCTGGTGTGTAAGTTGATACTGCAAGTCGAATACTATCACTCAGTCTGTTAAGCTGGTGCGATGCTTTGTTTTGGTTTCATTCATCCAAGAAAACATTGACTCTCACAACTATATGGAGCCAAGTACTGAATTCACTTTCAAAGCTACATTCACTAATGAACTATGTATAAGAATTTTCATCAACCAAAGTCGAAATCTATATCGTCTCAACATTTCTCACTTGATTCAATAAAAAGTAATAGAGATGAGGGAAGGCTCCGCGATCGACTTTAGAAGAGCCAAAGGTCGATCGCGCTCGACTGGTTTGAAACTCCTGGTCTAGAGGGAAAGAGGAGCAGTTACGGCGGTATTTAAGCATCGTCAATACTTCTTTGCAATTTTTCTTTATCATATGCGCACGGTATATTCAATGCAGCATCGGGATCGCAGGCAACTGTTGTAATCGTAGGGAAAAACAAGCACAATTGTATTTATTGTTACAGGATCAAGTTGGTTCAGGGAGAAATTATTTTATAGGAATGAAATTAGGGACCGGCATTGCAACATATTAAGTCTGGTGTTACGCTAGAGAACAACGTTCAGAAAACGATATCGCTCATATAAATAAAGACAATTATTGTAAATTTCCACTATACACGAATTTATTCGACCTGTTTTTCCTGTTACAGGATCATCAGGTGAATTTTGTTCTCTGACAAAACCGATAGTTTTTAGATCTCCATGATAGGGAAGTACACGTGCGGTAAACAAAGCACGCAATAAATTATTCAAACTTTCACCTATTTCTATATAAAATTGCTACAATGCCAGTTTTGACAATTGATCACTCATTTAGACCAGCAGTGCCCAAAGTACGGACCACGATGGGTTTTTGTGCGGTCCGCGAATGTATGATGAAAAATCTATCTGAAAAATTTAACACAAAAATTCATACATTTTATGAAAATTTTTATTATAAAACTTTCAATACTGAAATATTAATCATAAAAATCTTATTTAGATTTGATTTTTACTTATATGGACCTTTAGAACATATAGATAACTTCCGATCTCTAATCCGGCCCGTTGAAGAATTGGCAACTGCCAATGCAGGCCACCGAAGAAAAGTTTGGGCACCAGTGATTTAGATTAGCGATTATTTTGAGTAATTTCATGTATGTGTTTTATTTATCGCATGTGTTCTTCCCTCTTGCCAATTTAATTCATAGGACACCACGCTAAAAACTCATTCATTGAGAATAAAATTGGAAAAGATCGAAATAAATAATGAAGACTGGTTTTATTTCATAGAAAAATTGCTACTGCCGCCTACTAATTAGTATAAACATTTATCAAAAAGAGCGGCAGGGATCTACATATCTTTGAAGCTTAATGTCCAAAATTGTTGTAGTTAGTGCAACTGTTTACTAAGGCAGCAAGGCAGTAAACGCGTCAGCCACTGGAAAACTATAAAATGTATGTAGTTGGTAATATTAAGAAGGGGTCGTTGGACTAAATTCCATTCAAATGTAAATTTCACTCAGATCCGAGAAATGCAAAAAATCTCCGTGCATTTGTTTGGTAAATTATATTTTGAGCACCCTTAAAACTTTTGCACAGCGTCAGTGAATTCAAAAAGAGAAGTTAGAGCAAGGATTCCAAAGCGCCTAGGCAGAAGTTTCTCAACCAATAATTTCCGAAAAAAATGATTTAGACTTAGGAAGTACTCGTCAAAATTAGATGATTTGGTTTAACACAAAAGTTTGAAGTGCAGAGAGAAAATGTCTCTCTAAATGGAAGAAATTCTCAAGTTATGCTTTCTCGAGGGCGCGATGCTGGGAAAAACTCGTTGAACGATCGAAAGGCATTCTAATTGGATGTAAGACGGGTCATATGTAGATCGACTCTTAGGTCTTTTCTCTCAAGAGGTGTTAACGTGATTCGAAAGTCCACAAAACACTATCAACAATGTTTAAGATAAATCATTCAAAGAATTTCACGAGAAATTAATAATGAAAACTATTCGCGATTCAGCTCATTTATATATCGGGTGTCTAAATCCGAAGACGCGATATTTTGGGATTAGAAAGAGCGGCAAATAAAACTCCTCACGATAATCCATTATCTTGACCAAATTGGAACGGGATGAACTGTTCTATCATTAGATAATACAGAGCACTTTGTAAACTAGAGAGTAGTATTACTACTAAGAATACGCCGAGTAGTCGGTGGCATTTCCAAGCGTACAATATTTCAAGCATTCTACAAAACTCAGGACATGGTATGCATGGGCAACGGTCCTACATAGGCCAACTCAACTTTTTTCCCGTAACATTAATTAAGGAAGGTCTAAAATTAAGTTTTAGTATTTGTTTAGAAAAAGTTCTGGCATAATTTTACAAAAGAAAATAAAATTTTCCTTGATTTAAAAATTAGTATCGGATTTTAGACAAAACAAGATGGGCTGGGAAAAAACCGCCACATATTTAGATAAATGTTTCGTAGATGAAGCGTAAATATACAAAGTCTACAACAAGTAAAAGAACTTGAAAACGGTAGGTGGCGTAGGGACCATATTTTATTTGTTGAGTGTGTCATTAACATTGACGTAAAAAGGCGAAACCAGTTCGACTTAATGAGGGGACAGTTACGCGAGATTGTCGTAGATCACTCATTTAGAATCCAGTTGTGCAGGGATCAAAATAGCCATGATGGAGTGCTGACTATTCAGCAAGAAGATTTGGATTCAAATAATTATTGATGAACTGATAATATCTTAAAATTTTTCACAATTAGATATTCAACATATCTTCTTAGATATTCTTATGTTGTTGTCGTCGAACGTGAATTTTTCCTTTCACTTATGAAGATAACAATTTTTGAGTAATATTACGGGTTGCTATTTATTTTCGTAATTTATGCTGTTCTTTTACGGGGTAAATATCTCTATATCTATTATTATATACTTCCTTAAAGTATCCTAGGCGACGAAGCGACGCAATAAAGCCAAATTACGGCTCAAATAAATTTACGTGATATTAATTTTCTTTCAGTTCCCTTTGGAAAAGAAGTGGGCTAATGACATTTTATTTATTAAATCTAAACCATAAACAAGGCAGGGATTTTATGTCCAAAGTCATATTTATAAGAAAATACCCGCTAGTTTAAAAAATTATTGTATAAATTTATTTGAAAATCAAGGATTTATTGCGTTTTTACTTGCCAGGTTCAAGGTGCTAAAGTGCTGTCATTTTAACTTAAAACTAAATGGTCCTTTTCTTAGCTGGAGTAGGACATAGGGAAAGTAGTCGTTTTCTAGACGCACTTAAGGTTGAATCATACTGCTATATTTCTCATAATTAATGCTCCTAAGGGCGATATTTATTCAGAAGAGCGTTGACACAAGGTTACTCCAATATCAAGTGAACATCTGAAATATAATTTTACTGAAAATTATGCCACGTCAACGATGGGTCTTAAATATCGATGGAAAGTTTGACAAATGTACTATAACAGAATTTGTTTGACAATAAATGAATTGCTTGAGTTGAAGAAAATTAACAGCGTATTTTTTTGAATAAAAGCTTCTAATCATTATTATCTTCTTGATCTCAATAAAGAATACAAAATGTTTGCAATTTATGTAACATCATTATGATAAGAACAAATTTTATAATTAAGCTACCAATAATAAACTGAGACTTTTATGTAATTTTTTTTATATAAACGTGGATTAAGTAAAGGAGGAGAATCCATGGATGGCGCCCTATCACTTAGAATGTAAGTTATATCGATCCTCTTTCGCTACTCAGGGATATTGGTCCTCGGACCCGACCTTGGTTCGTCGTCATAGGTTAGTGGTGTCATTGGCGCTCTACTCACGGGCGATGGTGATGATGGTGCTCACGTAGGTGGACACAAGGATCATGAGCGGCAGGACAAACATGCATACGAGGCTGAAGGTTGTGTAGAGCTGCTCCTGCCACGGGGACGTGTAGAAGCCATAGGTTACGCACTGGTAGAAGTCCTCGTAGAAGGGACCTTTGTCCACGTGGAAGATGATGAGCTGTGAAACAGACAATTCCACTTGTTAGGCGGATATTAGGATCATTTCATCAATTCAGTTAATTTTCGACGAGTACTATTTAAATTACTGTTCCTAGGGAAAATTTCAGTTACTTGTTTTTCTGTAAACGTATTTATTTGAAGAATTTGATCGAAATTGAATATTATATAATGAGCTTAATGGAGACTTTCGTTTCTAGGAAATTGTGAGATTTTTAATACAAATTCATAATAAATTATTTGGTTAAAAAGGCATTCTTTGAGTAAACTGCGGTATTTCATCTCACTGTGGAACAATATACTTTGGAGCTTTTTAATATACAATATTTTTTATGCATTACTTTTACCATCCTTGCTTTGCTTATCCATTACTGCTAACAAATTGTTAGTCCTATTATTTTATACCAATGGATGAAATGTAAAGCAACTATAAACATCTCATGTTCTTGTTGTGACTGCTTGAACAACTAACAAAGATTAGAGAAAAGGATACTTTATTTTCACAATAAAGCATCCTAAATCTATAGCAATTTTTAAACGCATTTAAGACTTATTTGTTGCTGCTCTGGCGTGGTGCGGGATATTTTATGATTCGAAAATTTAACAAAAGGAAATGTGCCATAAAAAATCAGCTTAAAAATGTTCTTAGCAAGAGAAAAAAAAGAATGTGAATTTTAGTTTGCATAACTCAACAGAAAAATCTTTGTTTGCTAGGATATTCAAATTATCTTTTTAGTGCTTCGCAACTATGGAGATACACTGCATTTATGATGTCACCATCGTTTAATATTGCTTGAATTATTTCTCTTTAAGGCAGGGTTACCGAGAAGTAGGTTAACTCTCTGTGGATTTGGGAGCAATTTGTAAATGCGCGCTTCGTATTGCAATGCACGCTGTGTGACGTTTTTAAAGACAGCTCTCTTCGTAGAATTTCTTAGACTCTACGCCGTAGTTAACCCATATAAATTTGCATAGCTTATACCATTTACAAAATAATTTGATTAAAATTCTTTGCATTAATATATATTTTCTTTATGCTGCGCTATAAGATGAACTTTTGCACTAAAATGACCAACAGTAATAGATTGCCGTATGTATTTAAGATTACATCTACATGTTACCCTGCAATTCACCTAATTGCTGGGTGGCAGGAGGTGCAATGCACCAAAACCTACCTAAAAATTGTCTTCAATTATTCCTACAACCTCGTCTTTTAGACATTCCGATCTATATTTCTCCAGTAGCCGCAACCTTGAGTGTAATCTACGATCCTCCAGTGGTACCCAGTTCAAATCCCTCAATAATGAGGTGACGCTTTCCTTATGTTCGTACTTTTGTTTTACGAATCTGGTTGCTCTGCGCTGCACTCTTTCTAATTGAATTATATGTCCCTTCTCGTACGGATCCCATATGCATGAGGCGTATTCTACTTGTGGTCTAACCAGTGATAAGTAACATGTTTCGCGTACTTTTTCTGTAGCGTTTCGTACTATTCTACCTATGAAAGCCAGTTTCTTGTTGGCCGCGCCTATAACTCGACGAATGTGCATGCCCCACGAAAGATCTCGACAAATTGTTACTCATAAATACTTTACATACTCGGCTGCTTGAATATTTATTCCATCTCTATTATACTCGAAACCTACTTCTATGTTCTCACTTTTTCAGAACGTAACTGCGGCACATTTAGTGTAATTAATTTCAATTTGCCATTCTTTGCACCACATTGAAATGGCTCTTAAGTCTTCACGCAGCGACTGATGGGCCTCCTGGTTTTTTATTTCTTTATGTAGAACGGTATCATCGGCAAAAAGTCTAATTTTACTACGAACTGCCGAGCAGGTATCATTTACATAGATTAAGAAAAGTAGAGGGCCCAATACACTTCCCTGAGGAACACCCGAAGCAACTTTAACGGGGGACGAGTATTTCCCATCGATGACAACTATCTGTTCCCTACTCGAGAGGAAGTCTCTCACCCAATTGACAATTTTTGGATTTATACCATATTGTCCTAACTTCGGAATTAATTTCTTATGAGATACTTTATCAAACGCCTTCCTGAAGTCAATGAATATGGCATCGACCTGAGTATTTTTCTCTCCGCATCGTAACAAATCATCCACGAACAGGCCGAGCTGCGTTTCGCATGATCTACATCTCTGGAATCCGTGCTGGTATCCGCTAAGCAATGAGTGACTATCTAAATACCGCATTACAGAACTAAAGATCTTGCACGATAATGAATTTAAGGAAATTGGCCTATAATTTTCGGGGTTCTCTTTGTCGCCGCCCTTATGGATAGGCGTAACGTGTGCCACCTTCCAATCTTTAGGAACGACACCTTCCGTAATGGATTTCTCGAATATAATTTTCAAATACGGCGCGATTTCATAAGCTAAGTTTTTGCCGGGTTTCCCTTCTGTCTCTGGCGAATGCCAGACAATAAGGACAATATACCACTGGTTACACGAATAAGAATGAACAATTTGCACCTGAATCAGCCCTGAAAAGGCCTTTAGTCTATACAGGGTATTTTATGATCAGGTCATGTATAAGAAAGTAATAGAAATGTAAAATGTATGTAAATGAATTGTATATGGCTTGTCGGAAAATAAAAACATTTTGAATTTGAAATTGCATCGACACTTCGACCTGAAGACGCCAACAGGAAGGTTGGCGCAACTGTCGTCATTTCAAATTGACCAACCGGAAGATGAAGCCCTCGAGTCAGCAACACCACGAAAGCCTTCGAACAAACTGATACAGTGAGTGTTTAGCGAAGGTTTCAAGTAAAGCCTCGCACGATTCACGCTCTCTACCACCGGGATAAAAGCAATTGTGCCTCCAATCAATTGACGGAAGATTGAAATCGCCCCCGATTATAGTGGCTTTATCTTTATTAATCGAACTTAGCGTCGCCACTTGTTTCTCTAGATAATAAATAGTTTCCACCCTCGCATTTGCTGGTCTATAAAAGGCGCATATATTTACAGTTTTACAGTCGCTCCCTGTCACACAACACCAAACACTTTCGACTTCGTCGTAATTAATCTGTATTGGGTAACTTTCGTATTTATTGCTAACTGCTATAGAGACTCCACCTCACGACCGGATACATTGATCTTTTCTAAAAACGCTATAGTCACGAGGAAAGATCACCTGACTGGCTATGCCCGCCGTTAGCCAACTTTCTGTACCTATCACTACGCCAGCACGCAGACTACGAATAAGATGTTTAAGTTCGGCCTCCTTCCTGCGAATGCTGCGTTAGTTAACCGTGATGATTTTTAGTTTATCGTTATTACTACGTAGCGATTCCTCGCGCGCTACTGAATTATTATTATTATTTACTGCCTCCTTGTCCTCCCTATTACGTCGACTATTTCTACTCTTAGAATGTATTCTACTGTTAATTAACATCGCGTTTATAGTGGAATGATTAGAGACGTATTATTAAGTATCGCCTTAAAAATACCTTGTGTAAATTTGAACGCATAAAAGATTAAAAGTATGTTAATTATGCATACATTTAAATAATTTCATATTATAAAACTTTTACATAGTAGTATTTGTTGTGAGATTCTTCATCAATAATTAAATAATTATTTTGAAGGATATGGGACATGTAAACACCAAGAATGTAAATTTACAGTAGAAAAAGTGAGTGCGGATTAAGGCTTACGTTAAATAAATTATACAAACTACATCTGCAGCGGATGAAAATGTTTTAGTTTACTATAGACGTTATTTATTATGCATAGTTGCTCATTTTGCAAGACTGACATTTTTATCGAATCTAAAATAATTTAATTGATGTTAATATTTTTCATTTAAAGAGATATAAGCGAATAATCGATTTTAATGCAGTTACTCAATCTGGATTAGGAGCAACTCCAATGCATGATTTTTCTGCCCATATGAATCAAGATCTATAATTCTAGTACTGTCGTTCCTTGAAGATCTTGTTAAAGAGATTTTACTATCTGAATTCACATAACGTGTAATTAAGAATTAAGTTCATTTAGACCAGTGCGCAAATTTAATGCTGAAAATGTTAAACATTATTTTCCGCTCGCTTATAATTTTTTTTCTAGGATCGCACTTAAAAATATGTAAGGATTTAATGTATACATTATTTTGCATGGAATAGGCTAAATTACTCAGAAGTGACTCACTTTCAGAGGATTCTATAATATATATAATAATTTTCCTAGGCAGATATCTGTATTAATAAAATTTTTCTCCATGTCGCTTAAACATGCTAGAAGCATAGAGTTTTTTCGCCAGATGTTTAAAAAAATCCACGTTCATTGTCTCTCTTTAGCAAATGGGTCTATTTGTTATTCACTACTCCCTAAAGTAAATTAAATTTGTCTTCTTCTAGCAAATTAGCTTTCCTTATTCATCTGTGAGTAATATTTTCCCAAGCTTCGAAAAATGTATGACTGTCTCATAAAATGCATTACTGCCACCTTAGAGCTCTAGAGTCTATTAAAACAATGGATTCATTCTTCCTCAAAGATTATATAAATGTCCCCAGGGAATTATTTATGAAATGTGGATCCTGTTCCCTCTAACTTACAGTCACCGATTTCAATAAATGAATCCACATTATCAATATAAACTCTTTATAAATAACTATTGTGATTTTCCGAAAGAAATATGACGGGAGGGTATAAATGCAGTATTAAGTTAACATTAAAGAAATTCAAGCTGTAGACCTTAGATAAACGTTAATTCAAAATAGTAAATTAAGTAAAAAAATCCAAGATTTATTGTGAACCGTGTGCGGACTCTACGCCGACAGACACCACGTCGACGGACACCACGCCGACTGACATTACGCCGACAGGATCTACGCCGACAGACACTACGCCGACAGGTCACTACGCCGACAGGACACTACGCCGAAAGACTACGCCGACTGAGCAATATAGATACAAATAATCTACTTAAGAGGTTTAAATAATTTCGATGAAGTTAAATTTTTTGGCAGGGGCCCTAATAGTAGTACTCCAGGTGTAATATGGCAATTGTTAATGACAATCGAATGAGAATTTTAAATAAAATAATGAATACATCAACTAGGAATTTATATAACAATTAAGAATTTGCGGAGAAAAAATAAAAATGATGGTGAGGGGGACAGAGAAGGGAGGAAGGCGGTGGGGGCGTAATTTGTTATAACAAAATATAAGCAATATAGGTATCCATCAACTAGGAATTTTTATAACAATTAAGAATTTGCAGAGAGAAAAAAGGAAAATAATGGTGAGGGGGACAGAGGAGGATAAGGGGGGGGGGGGGCGTAAATTGTTATAACAAAATATAAGCAATATAGGTATCCATCAATTAGGAATTTGTATAACAGTTAAGAATTTGCGGAGAATAAATAATAATGATGGTGAGTGTTACAGAGAAGGGAGGAATGGGGTGGGGGCGTAATTTGTTATAACAAAATTTAAGCAATATAGGTATCCATCAACTAGGAATTTGTATAACAATTAAGAATTTGCGGAGAATAAATAATAATGATGGTGAGGGTTACAGAGAAGGGAGGAATGGGGTGGGGGCGTAATTTGTTATAACAAAATTTAAGCAATATAGGTATCCATCAACTAGGAATTTGTATAACAATTAAGAATTGGCGGAGAATAAATAATAATGATGGTGAGGGTTACAGAGAAGGGAGGAATGGGGTGGGGGCGTAATTTGTTATAACAAAATATAAGCAATATAGGTATCCACCAACAAGGAATTTTTATAACAATTAAGAATTTTCGGAGAGAAAAATAAAAATGATGGTGAGGGTGAACCGTTCGCGCGGGCCGGTTCGACCCCTCTAGGACCTGTGACCGGAGAAGGAAAGGGACTTATCCCCGCGGCGGTGCGGTCATGAGTATCCTGGCCTGTGATGGAATCGCCTAATGGGCCCGCCACCGGCTCGGGGCCTATAAAAGCCATCGAGGGGACTACCTCTGGGCCTGTTTTTGTCTGAGCTCCGTGGCGACTGCACGCGCCCGTGACCAGGTGACCGCTCGGCGCTGCTGCTCCTGTTTCTCGCTCGCCGGCTCGGGAGGTTGGAGAGAAGACCACCTGCCACCCTGCCTATCTCACGGTAACCTCTGGGTTCCTTGTTAGTTAGGTTATAATACTGAATTTGTAACAAATTCCGAACGGCAGCCTGTTGTATTCATATAGTCCAAATGGAGTAATAAACGCAGTCGCTCTTCTACTGTCCGGAGACAGAGGGATTTGGTGGTAGGCGGAATTCAAGTCTAAAATAGTAAAATATTTCGCTTTCCCAAAGTACATTAACGCGTTCTCCACCGTAGGCAATGGGAAGGCATCCAAACTCACCTTACGGTTAAGGCGTCGGTAATCTACCACCAATCGCGAGGTTTTTCCTTTTTTTGGTATTAGAAACGCCGGACTCGCGTACGGCGACTCGGACTCGACGATAATTTTTTCTTGCAAGAGCTTGTCGACTTGTTCCTTCAAATCCCGCATTTTCGCGGGATTACATTGGAAGGGCGGTGATCTGACCGGTTCGTTATCGGTTAACCCCAGGTTGTATTCTAATAAATCAGTGCACCCCAAGGCCTCTGTAATCACTTCGTTATATCGCCCAAGCACGGTACTTACGCGCGCATGCTGCTCAGGTGTCAGATGAGTAGAAATCCCGGACTCTCGATTGCTTTCTGACGATACCTGATCCGGCCTCTCCTCAATTAGGGCCGCATTCACTCTGGGCCGAAAGGCGAACTGGAAGGTTCGATTGACAAAGTTAATAATCATACCCGTACGATTCATAAAATCAGCGCCTAAAACGATCTCGAGCGGCGAATCCGGTACAATTAAAAATTCTTGTTTCCACGATAAGACGTCTATGTGGACTGTAAGTTCCACCTTATTCTCAATTTTACAGGGAGAGGAACCGATTCCGCAGCAGGTAACGTCAACCTTCGTAATATTGCACCGAGATATGTCCATTTTCTGCAAAAAGGCGTTGGCCACGCAGGAATGGAAAGCGCCCGAGTCAAGGAGGGCGGTAGTCGAAACCTTATTAACAACAACTCTTAGTTTCGGTGAGGAAGCGGCGAGGGGGGGCGAGGGCCGATACAATGCCACTAATTTTCCGCGGCTACCTCGTGGCTTCACAGCTCCGCGGACCACTCGTTTCCCGAACGGAAATTCCGACCGTGCGAGGGATGTGTGCGGGAAGAAGTATTTCCTCTTCTCCAATTCTGCCCGGCCTGTCGAAAACTCTGACGTTGGGGCGGCGTTGAACGAAGGTTCGGTGGGCTTGGGGCCGATCCACCGCGCACCTCCCTTTGATTCTGTTCGGAAAAGTCCGCGTCGACCATTTCCCCCGCTGTCTGTGGCTCTCTGTAAGACTCCGTGATCCCACGCCTTTCTTCTAGGCGGCGGCCCCATTGCGTAAGTTCTTCAAACGAATCCGGCGCCTTAATGAGATGCCACGAATAATTCGGATTTAAATTACTACATACATCCTCCAATAATTCCGCTTGAGCGAGCGGTTTGCTCAGCCTGTTATTCATTTTTTTCATTAGGATAAGATATTCGCTTAACGTCTCGCCACTACCTTGGGTCCGATTATATAGGTCCCTTTTTAACCGCATCTGATAATTTGGCGCCCCAAAATTAGCCTTGCACTCAGCTCGAAAATAGCTTAAATCAGGAAATTCGTTGGGGAAGGGGGTGGGGGCGTAATTTGTTATAACAAAATATAAGCAATATAGGTATCCATCAACTAGGATTTTTTATAACAATTAAGAATTTGCGGAGAAAAAAGAAAAATGATGGTGAGGGTTACAGAGAAGGGAGGAATGGGGTGGGGGCGTAATTTCTTATAACAAAATATAAGCAATATAGGTATTCATCAATAAGGAATTTTTATAACAATTAAGAAATTGCGGAGAGAAAAAGAAAAATTATGGTGAGGGGGACAGAGAAGGGAGGAAGAAGGGGGGCGTAATTTGTTATAACAAAATATAAGCAATATAGTTATCCATCAATAAGGAATTTTTATAACAATTAAGAAATTGCGGAGAGAAAAAGAAAAATTATGGTGAGGGGGACAGAGAAGGGAGGACTATTATTAGTGTCCCTGTCAAAAAATTTAACTTCATCAAAATTATTAAAACCTCTAAAATAGGATTAATTGGCCTTACATTGCTCAGTCGGCGTAGTGTCTTTCGGCGTAGTGTTCTGTCGGCATAGTGTCCTGTCAGCGTAGTGTCCTGTCGGCGTAGAGTCCTGTCGGCGTAGTGTCTGTCGGCATAGAGGCCTGTCGGCCTAATGTCTGTCGGCGTAGAGTCCGGCTACTGTTGCCAACATGCGATTTACAATGTACCTTGAATAATATATGTTAGTTATTGATCATTAAATATGACGGATAGGAATAAACGATGTCTTAGTAATTAAAAGATACTTAATAATCGGAATGGTACATATTTCGCCTCAATTCGCACCACAGGTACGGTCCTGCTTCCAGTAATGATTCCCTCAATTTTATAAATTTACATCTACATGATTTATAATATAATTTATTTGTCATTTTGATCATTAATTACATTAATTTATTATTAATTAGCAAGGTCCTTTGTAACTAAGATTAATAATAATAAATAATGAAAAATAGTTCGTAAAAGTTCACTTGTGACCTCTTTATTGGAAGACTTAAGCGAAACCACTAGTAACAAATCAATAACACAAAAACAATCGGTGGCCAAAACATCATCATTGATATACATTAAAAATAAAATTATAAATTAAAACTTTCATTTTTGGAACATAGCATATACAAATTTGTGTTGTCTGTTAGCAATTATAGTTTGTTAGTCCATAGGTTGCGGGAATCAGTCATTATTTGGCGAGAAAATCGCGGCATTCGAAGTGGTCATGGCAACAATGATTTTTAGCGTGTTTAAAAATATGCGCTTATAGTTTTACTTTGGCGTCTGTCAGTCCGTTTGTGCACTTGCTTAAATTGAAATTGTGACGAAACCGTAAACTATAGAGATATGAAGCTTTGAGAATAAATTTATGTACTGCTGCCATTTGTTTTTCTTCCGATTTTAGTTTTGAAAATATACAAGTCGGATATGGTCCATTTAAAAATTATTTTTAAAAAAATGTATACGACGGTATAAAAGATGGAATACTATAGTCTTGAGCGTGCGCTTTCACATCGATGGCACTTACAAACGAGGCTCTAGCGATCGAATATGTGGCGGTATAATAACCCCTTAAAAATAAATTAAGATAAGTTAAATTTACGCTTATAACAGGTCATCGCATTTCAAATTTTCCTCAGGTGGTCAATTAGTTTAGTGGGAGAGATCTTCATAGGGAAATTAAACTCAAAATATTATCTAAACTAATAATAGAAGAAAAAACGATAATTTTATCCTAATTCCTGGATAGCACTCTACTTGTTCTTTGTGTGATGGTTGAAAAATTCTTGCTTTTTCGGAATTGTAATCAGGTTTAAAGCTAATTCAAGACTTATTTAGTTTTACTGACTGCAGAAGTAAATGTCGTTTATTTTAACCTCAAATTCGAACGAAAAAATCCTACTCTCAATTACATGTTAACGAAATGAAGAAAATAAACCAATATGGAGTCGAACCCATGGCTTCAGAAAAGACGGCAACCCGTTTAAAACCCGCAGGGGCACAGGTCAAATAACTGACCAGAGATTCATCGAAGTCAAACAGTTTTTCAATTATTTGCATTAATTAACAAAATATAAAATACTGATCAACAGGATGAGATATACTTTAATTAAAATAGGGAGGATACGTTTTTTAATATAGTAAATCCTCTGGTATTTTCGCGGTACACCTTAGACCAGAGGCGCCCAACCTGCTCCCCGAGGGTTGGGTGCTCTCAGATAAGCAATTTTGTGCGGTCCACCACCAGTGTTTCATAGTTTTCAAAAGTCTTTTCATTTTAATTTTGATTTCCCCACCAAATATTACCTTTTACCTAACAAAATCTGTTATGACATCTAGCATTAAATTGGGACCTAGAAAATATTTCTCTATTTAAGTAAGTTCTTTTTACTGTTGTTTTCGATCTTTTCTCAAAGATATTTTTAAGATTGAATTCTATCACGATTTTTAATATTGATCTTTCAACCACAGAAACCTGAATTTTAACTTGATTTTCACTCATATCGTGTCTAGGAATCTCTAGGTAACTTTCGATTTTACTTGAACCCAGTCCGTCGAAGCATTGGGAATTTCCAATGCGGCCCACTGAAGGATTCACTGCCAATAATGCGGCCAGTCATGCAGAAAAGGTTGCCCACCCTTGCCCTGTACAATGGAATATCTTTTCTTTAACTCTTTCATTTATGTCGAAAAGACGTCCTCTTTATCGGATAGAGCGTCCCGTCTCAAGGGCGCCCGGGTCGAGGTATGCGCTGAAATATGCCGCCCCTTAGCCACTTACGGACAGAACGGTATCCGAAGGCAAAAGGCCCACCTCAAATAAACTGTTTTCGTCGTATCAATCGATCACATCCGCGCTTCATCAAGCGACCAAATTCCGGTGAAGGATATCAACACCGAGCAACTGCGTCGTTTCTCTCCTTCTGCCGTCGTAGCCATGTGCAAGAGAGCTTTAAAGAGATGTTTACGAAGCATTTATTGGGAAAGTTCGCCCGGGTGTTTTTTGCTTTTATTCCCTCCTTTGCACCCTCTCCTCCATCCCCTTCCACTTTGCCATCTCCCCGCCCCCTTCGCCCTCTCCCCGCCCCCTTCGCCCTCTCCCCGCCCCCTTCGCCCTCTCCCCGCCTCCTTCGCCCTCTCCCCGCCCCCTCCCCGCCCCCTCCCCGCCCCCTCCCCGCCCCCTCCCCGCCCCCTCCCCGCCCCCTCCCCGCCCCCTCCCCCTCCCCGCCCCCTCCCCGCACCCCTGCGTCCTCTGCACGGAAGGCAAACACGCACGCGCTAGGGCACCTCCCCCACCCCATCCTTCACGAATTCACCACTTTTTCGAAACGTCGCCGGAGAACAAGTTAACGGCATTTTCCGACTTTTAAAGCTTGGAATTTAATGTCCTCTGTGGAGAGAATCCGGTCGAGAGAGAGAGGGAGAGGGGGAGGGAGAAAATAATAAAAGAAAAAAGTTTTGAAACTTAAGAAGACTTGAGCGTGAGTCCCTAGGCTGAGGAGCCTATTTGGACGTTTTAAGATTAAAAGCATCGCGGATTATGCCAATCTTTAAGGATCCCATTCTACATTATAGTTATAATGCTGTGTTTATATGTTTTATATACACTTGCAGTTTACAACGTTATCGCATTCAAGTCTACGCGGTCTGCGGCGGTTTATCTAGATTCTAGATTCTAGAAGATTTTCGGTATAAAACTTGTAATGTGACGTCTCAACATGCGCGCGTAAATTTATGTATATTTCGATTGCGCCTTACTCGGACAGCATATACTTAACCTCCTGAGTTCCAAGAAATATTTTCTTAAATATTGTTTAACCTACGATATTTTTATGATGAGTATATCACAGTAAATGAAGAAAAAATTCTGTCTCACGTACTTATATATGGCATGCCCTTTTAATTCGTCCTTCTTTTATTCGGGAGGGAGTTATGAAATAATTTGACCGAGATTTCCTCATATAATAATCCTCCTCTTCACCACAACTGCAATTTCTTGCCTTGAGAGAAAATCCTTCCGACTCATAAACTATATCGGTTGTAAAAATATATCAATCATTCCATTTCCAAGGGGATAATTTATTTATTATCTGTTAGTGTACATAAATTTACAATGAGAGCTATATATTTTTGTTCCGTAAAATGTTTTATTTTAGATTGTTTGTATGATACACACTCCGGTTTTTTATAAAAATGATCGCGAGAAAGAATTTATATTAAGAGTTCTCAGTCTTTGATATAAATAACATTACACATAATATAACACATGTAATTAGGAAAATCTGTTTGTGTTAAGTAAGTTATAATTTTTACGAGTAAATACTTTAAGATGATCACAAGTTTGATGGTAACGAAACAGGATTAACATTCTTACAAAGTTTATAATTTTTAACAAATTTTTGAAAAGGCTGAATAGCTTTATATTTAGATCAGGAATTTCCTTATTTCAGTAAAAGTTCAAATAAAACTTTATATAAAAATAATGACGCGCAACTCATAAATAAATTGTAAAACGTCCAATTTTTATTTATATTATAAGTAATTCAAATTATAGTATCATACATATATTTTTATTATTGTTATTTAAGGCATGCGAGTTGCCCCTGTGTAGGCAGGTAACGAAGATTAGTGTTGTAGACGAAGGGTGCTCCGGTCAGTGAATTTACGACACCCGCATCGGATGAAAAAACGAATTACAGAAAGAAGGGAAAAATTCCCATTATCTCCAATTGAGTGAGTGAGAAATTCAGAATTTTATGGGCGACCTGTGGATGATTCCGATGGACAATTCATTGACTCCAGAGTCGATTTTTCGAACGCTTTCTGCATTTGTCCGCGACGCATTTCTATCGAGAGATATTAATGGATCCCGGCGGAAATTTACGCTTTGAGCAAGCGAGGATGTTTTATAGCTTCGACCGCCTCGTATTAGAGACGGAATTCGAAGCAACGCAGAGCCTAACTCGAAGATGTTTCGGTCGAAACATTTCATCGCAGGTTTTCAGTCGTCCTCCATGATGCAGCCTCGGATCTGCTTCTCATCTGGAATTGCAGAAACGAAAGACCTTGACCGTTAAAATATTTTTACAATCGCGAACGCAGTTACAGATCATTTAAACGCGTACTTGTCTTGCTGAGCTAAAGAAAGTGAAGAGTAGTAAACTTGAATTGAGTTAATGGATCATAATCTTTCAAAAATTCTGAAAATCTACGTTTCGGTTTTTCCAGTGTTTATACCAATATTAAATGTCGCTTCGATTTTTATGCATTGACGATTGGCAATGAAAACACGCGTATGCAACCTATAAAATTAGTCAATTTCTGCTGAATAAGAATGAATGCGACTTAACCTTCACTATAGATTGGGCAAATTACATTAATTTTTCTCTTGAATGGGGTTTGTGGTGTAGCGTTCCAAAAGGAAATAGCTTCCATTTGCATATGCAAGAAACAGCTTTTCCTCTTCGACAGACAAATATATCAATTACCGCAACTTGATAAACCAAAGAAACTATATTTAAATTCTTATGAACATAAATAAAATTGGACCCCAGAGCTCGCGAGGTGATAAAAAACAGTCATCCTTAGAAATTGGAAGTTTCGCAGTTTGTTTTTGCATTTTATTCGATTATAAAAATACTGAAATTCTTCGAACAGAATATGCATTTTCCTTATCAATGACTTTGTTTATAACATTCTAGTAGAGTAGCAACGGATGCTGCAGATTCCTCAGATATTTTCAGAATTTATTAATTGATTTAAAATTTAATTGTTTTTCATGCCCAACGAAAATACATAATTGAGCTATAAAAAGATCACTAAGAGATGCTCACGCTACTAAAATTTTTATTACCAGCAAAAATTTGCCGCAAGAAGATTTTTTTTTACGCTTGCTTAGCCATCTCGCATATCTTTGGTAAGTGAATCCCTCATCACCTCTTCCCGAGGTGTTTCAACCATGCGGTTACGAAGTCACTTTGCTTTGCTCACGGTGGTCGTTCTTTGGCGTGATTTTCTTCCTGCACTTGATGTTTCCTGATACCCAATATAAACACAAAGGACGAAAGGGAGAATGTAGCACCACATCGAAAAAGTGCAGAGAACGATTAAATAGGGATTAACTATAGCTGGTGATTTAAATTAATATTCTTGATTGTGCAAGTTATTTTTCAAAACATTCCTTTAAACCATAATGCGGGACTTTATCATATACTCTTTCAATTCCTATCGGTTATATCTTTTTTTATTGGAATCACCTAATAACATTCGAACACTCGCCATCATCCGCGCAATTATTTATTTCTAACTTTTATCCTAATCGAAATTCAGGCTGATAATTAAAGATTCGTAATCGCTTAATAACCTCAATAAACGATTCGTGCACGAAAAATGCAAAAACTCAATCATGGAAACGAAGATAAATAGTACATTTGACAAAATATTTAAGCAAAAGCCGCATTGAAAAAGGGAAAATTCGTTTATTGAAAGAGAGAATTTACGAGAAAAGTACACAGTTCGTGGATGGAAACAAGTTTGGATGCATACTGGTTTTTCGTGGCGCAGAAGTGATTTTCGTCAAATTCACCGTAGTATAATCGTATACTAATGTATTTGTTTTAAAATCAGAAAATTATTTTTCCTTATATGGTGGTAGCCTTTCTTTTTATATCCGTTCTAAAAATGTTAATTTCGTTTTTTCATTCTATATTCACCCTATAAACGAAATTTCTTGTTGAAATTGGTTCAGCCAATACCTTCAAAATCCTTAGTTACAGAAAAAATTCTAACGTTGTTTTAGTAGCCCTGTTTACTCGACCCGGTTGAAATATGCTATTTTGGTTATTTATATGAAGCTTATATTTACCATAATGGGTTAAAATCCATGCTTTTTATTGTTGTAGTCCTGCTCTTTAGCTCCGCTTTTAAAATCTTGATTTCATTCTGGTTTGTTGTACAAATCTTATATAGAAAATTTAATTGAAATCCGTTCAGCAAATTCCTTCGAAATCCATAATTACATAAAGAATTTAATTTCTAATTGTGGCACCCCTGTTCAGCTGATTCGGTTTAAATACTCGTATGCTAATATGGTTTTGTATATGTGTATATTATAAGTATTAAATTTGGTTAAAATTGATGCGTACAGTTCAACACAAATACGTGTAAAAATAATTTTTATCGCTTGTATTGTGGCAGCCATGCTTTCTATATCTATACTAAACATCTTGACTTTGTTATTTTATGTTGCACGCCTCCTTAATACAAAATTTCATTTAGCCAATTCCTTCCAAATTCCAAATTACCGAAAAGTTTAACTTTGCAATTGTGGCACCCATGCGTTATTGATTCGGTCCAAACATGCCATTTTGGTCATTAATGTATGTGAGCATTCTATGTACCAAATTTGGTTGAAATCGGTTCATCCAATTCTTCCCTGACTTATGCGTACGGACGGACATCAGGAAGAATACGTCTAGTGCTTTTTAGCAATGACGAAAAGCACTAAAAAGACCTGGAGGAAAAACGTTACTTTTGAGTTGAACTGGAGCGGAAAAAAATAACGCGCCGTAGATAAGTGGACTAACTGAGGGAGAATAAAAGGAATTTGGGAGGAATGCGAGGGGAAGAAACGGAGGAAGGAAGATTCGAGTAGAAGAGGATTTACCTTAGCGAGAGAGGGACTGTAAGGGCAGGGTGATAGCCAAAGCATAATATGGAGTGAATATGGAAGAAGAAAAGATTGAGAGAGATAAGTGGGGAAAAACGCAGGCAATCCACTTCGGAATCGAATAAAAAATATAGATGAAGGGTTTATAAAAGAGTTTTTGCGGGAGAGTTGAACAAAAGATCGTTCTTCATATAGAAAGTGAACTTTTATAAATGAGAGGATAAAATACTCGGGAACAAGAAAAAAATGTGAATTAACGAATATTTGAGCAAAGTGGAGAGATGCGAAAAGCAAGGATTAATCGAATTTAATCGGGTGGATATAGTGCAGTGTGTGTTGCGGGAATCGCGGGGCGAAAATAGATCGGTGTGAAAAGAGAAAGGTATTCTGAAAGTTGATGGAGGTCGAAAAAGTTTAAAAGAACGCCCGGCAGCAATGGCATTATGCCACTAGGGCTTTCAACCGGTGGAATACGAACCTTTGGGGGGCAGTCCAGTGTTATACAAGAAGTTCAAACCAGGACTAATGCGGGCTGGTTTCCCAAAGATGACTTCCTAAATTGTTTACTTATATTGACAAGAAATGCTTCAGTACGTGTTAGTCATTCCAAGGAATTCTCATACCATAAATACCACTTGTAGTTCATAGTTTATTAATGATAGATAAAAATTGGAAAACAAATTAATAGAGCGTTATCAGTGCTGAAGAGTAGTCTAGCGAAAAAGAAAAAAATGCGATTTAAAACGCAAAAACGCTGCTTTTATAGAAATTCAAGAAAATACGATCAATTATCAAAAGTCGGTGGTAAGAATATTCTTTTCCCCTTAGGACTGCACAAACCTCGCTCCGATATCACTATTTAAGATATTTTAAAGTATTAAAGAAAACATCCCTGCACGATGGATTTGAGATTTCCCATGTAAAACGAATTGGGAAAAAACGTTCCTGGAATCGAACCCGGGACTTAAATCTTTGCCAAAAAAAATATAGCCCGGAGGTGGGCCCTGGCAGCACGAGCCTCATACTAAGTTTCATGAAAATCGGTCCTTGGGTTCAAAAGTTGTTAGTAGGGGACACACACACAGACAGGTCCATTTTATAAAGCTGTTTCCTTTGAAAACCAGCCTAAAAAGGGTACGCGAAAATGGTATTATAAGACTATGGTTAACCTTCAACTTCATCTTCCGCGCATGATATCGGAATAAAATGTTAAGACTACGAATAACGATATAAAATGTATGGATAGTTTTGATGATAAAGAGGTATTGGGATAGAAAAATTGTTTCAGTATTTTTGCGCATCCCTTCAAAGTAGCCGAATTAAAGGTAATTAAATTATTGAGAGGTCAAGAGGTTTCTCTAAAGTGTTCACGCGCGGACGTTTTGGAAAATATACTAAGAAATCGATTGCATTATTTTTTAAATTGTTTACGTTAACAAAATTGAGTTACCTGTTTTAATACAAGTTTTGTTAATTTCATCGTCGCTTCAAAATATACTCGAGGGCACGCGACTATGAAAAAATGGCTGAAAGGGGAACGGCAGCGAAAAAGGTCGAAGAACCCTGCTGCACTCGATGTGAGAGAGAAACGCGAGCTTCGCATTTTGCATCTAGAACAGTGGTGAGCAACATACGGCCTGCGGGACGCATGCGGCCCGCGAATCTATGATCAAAAACAGATTTTACAAAAATTTATGTAATATACATTCAAATTACGACAATAAATCATTTTATAATGAAATGTCAACACAAAAAGCCTTATTTAGACTCCATTTTCACTGATATGATGCCTCAGAATCTCTAGTTAACGCCAGATTTAAAGTCTAATCTGGCCCGAGGATGCATTGACAATTTGCAATGCGGCTCGCCGAGGAATTCGCAACCACCAACCACGTAGAAAAGGTTGCCAACCACTGATCTAGAATAAATTTGCAATATGCATGGTAAAACATGATAAAGTTAGATACGATTAAATAATATATTTTAAAGCTTTGATGTTTGAAAAATCACAAAAATTTTTAATGAAAAACAGTACTCGGGTTCCGATGCATCATCATCAGGTGACAAGATACCACCAAGTAAAGGCCGATACAGTGAAGTTTTTTCTCTTTGATGTTTAATTTGGACTTTAATTTTTACAATCGAGCTATAACCAATATCTCAGAGAAAACTTTTATAAAACTTAAACTTCGCTGCAATACCTATTATAAATGATTTCTCAAACTTTATTCGCAATTATTTATATATCTTCGCGTCGTTTTCATTCTGTAATTTTTGGGAGTAGAATTTGGTTATTAACGGCAACTTTTATTTATAGCTATAATGCCGTAATCCAAATCACTGCCACTTCATACTGTTCTTCCAGATTCCTCGTAATTAAATCAATTTCTCCCATCGGGGTCTACTCAACGTTCTAAATTTCCTGTCTTTGTTTCTTCCAACATTCTGAGTCAGAAAACTTCCCGAAATACTTAAATTGATTTATCTCTTCAAAACTTTCTTTCTACTCAGTTATATTTATCATTCGTTTGTGCTACAGAGAATCTGATAACTTCATCTCATTCCAATTAATTTACGTGAGAAATTCCTCAGCTTTTTCGTTTAGCGGGCAAAGTAGCTCCTAAAATCTTTCACTGAACTGTTAGCCAACGCTTCTCCCTGCCACTCCAAGTAACAAAACATAATGATGAAATATTCCCAACTTGGGGTCACTTGCTTTTTGCAGGAGGCAGGCGACACTCAAAATAGCCAGATAAATATTTATGAAGGTAGATGGTTAAATAATTAACAAAAATCATGGGAAAAATATGTAAGGCATACATTTGCACCCAGCGTTGAAGCCGAAGGAGAAATAACTCGCGATTAACCGATTTAATTGTTTTGTGATTTCAGATTAACCCAAAGAACCGCATTTGTTTGTTTGTTTTCATTTTTACTTTGAGAGTTCATATGTAGCTTATCAGATTTTGAGAAAGTACCGTGCATTTACACGAGATTTAGTATTTTGTATGCAATATGGTACGCCTTTCCGCTGACTGCCAGAGGTTGAACACTGGTATCACTTTCTGTGATACTTCTGGTACATTCCTGTAATTCTTGACGAGCATCTTTTAATGTTACTATTATTTTAAAAAACAAAAGCTTATATTGATCCTATATGATCATTTTTCAGCAACTATCTAGAAAATAGCATTCAAAGTGGAAAAATATTGTCGCAAACGTGCGATTTTATGAGGCAAACTATCTAACGCAGACTGGGAAGAATAAATCATAGCGGAG
Organism: Tanypteryx hageni; assembly: GCA_028673005.1. NCBI lineage: Eukaryota > Metazoa > Arthropoda > Insecta > Odonata > Petaluridae > Tanypteryx > Tanypteryx hageni. Next base: position 189,415,776 of record CM054115.1, on the reverse strand, counting down.
AGAAAGAGGAGCGGAAATTGGGCGACGCCTCAAAGCGGATTTTAAGTGCCATGGATGCGGCTCCGCGTCGTCGCCGCCACGTCTTTTCATCGCCAATCCAGACAACAAGCGCCCACATGCGTATTTGAGTAAATAAACGAATTTTATTACGTATTTTGACCTCTTCACCCATAATGAAAACTATGTTTCTCTCTCGTCTCCCCTCACGACTGTCTCTTCTCTATTCGTCACCACCTCCTCCGCCTTCTCATTCCCTCCTCACTCCCTCCCCCTGTCGAATTAAATTCCTCAGAATATAATTGGGGAGAGATTTGCATAGCCCACATTCAGGGACCGTATATTGCGTCTTACACAGGCGGCGCTAGAACGCACTCAACGGAGGTTAAACAGACAAACGCGTGTTACAACAAATGGATCTTGATGGAAACAACGTGCTAGCGTCGCAATTCTCCCCTTGCTGCCAGTGTGGCCTCTGGGAATATTTCACTTGAAAAACGCGCGAAACGGGATAAAGGGGAGAGAGATGAATGAGTGCAAGAGAGAGGGAGAGAGAGAGGGAGAGAGAGAAAGAGAGAGAGAGGGAGAGAGAGAGGGGGGGGGGAGAGAGGAAGTACGGGAAAATATGGCAAAAGAGGAGAAAAAGGATTATTAGGGGAAAGGGAGATTGCAATTCAAGGGATGGAGGGAGAAGATAGCCGAGGAAGCCGTGGAAGGGGTTGGACGGGGGCAGAGTATGGGAACAAATGCGGTGAACGAGGGATGGGGAGGTGAATGAGAACGTGTGTTAGCTTCAGGAGAGGTGTGGAGTTTGGAGGAAGGAAGCAAAGAAAGGATGAGGAAGACTGGGGGTCTTATCTTTTTCAAGGGGATCGATTCAGTTATTAGCAGGAAGGATGGAAAGGAGAAACAGAGGGTTTGGAGGGGGAGGGGAGGGGAGATAGGGAGGAGGATGGGGAGAGAGTAGGGGGAAGGATGGGGAGAATGGGAGGTGGGCAGGGGATAGGGTTGCGGCTGTCCCGCGGAGGAGATTAATTGGGTTTCGTGAGAGATATCCGCCATTGACTCTTCTCCGAGATAAGACTGCGACTGATATTTGAAGAATGGCATATGATAAAAAGGAGACTTTAGCAATAAGAAAAGTTTGAATGGAGCTCACAGAGTGATTAAAACAGAGAAGAGGGACATAAAACCCTTAAATTACGAGTGGCTAACGGGCATTGCTCCTCGCGGACTGTTTGTCTTCCAAATCAAACGCATAACCGAGAAATGAAAATTCTGCTCACGTTTTGCACTGCCATTCATCAGTTTGGGAAATTAAATCCTAAAGGCTTATCCTTTGAAGATTCTATGTAGTATTAATCCTTTAATATAAACTTTGATGTTAATCTAGCAATCGAATGATTTAATAATTTGTAAACAAGTAAGATATGAAACGATACAATAATTTACTTTATATAAGTAAATATTTCATACGTAAAATAAAATTGATAACATACAAGAATACAAGAGAAGTTAATATAGAAGTCTTAATGAAAATATCGCTATTATTTTTAGCACTATTGATCGAAAAAGAATAAATCGATCTACTCGGCTATTGTCTAACAGACAAGCGAAAGCTGAAATTCAATCTAAACGCTGTCAATCTCGGATTCGAAAGAAGACGAACTCGGTCGAGAATGAATGGAATGCCAACTTCTAACGCGACAACCGGACCACATAAACTCTGCCAGTTGGTTGCGCAACGGAGCCTATTTCCGGCAACGGACGGCTTCGTGATGGCGATAAAAGATCAATTTCTCTGACCAACTAATATCGCAAGTCCTCAAATGACGAGAACCTGAGAGAAGGGTGCGATTTTTATCCCCTTATACGAGCCGAATGCCGGTTTTGGCACAGTCTTGACAGAATCTTTATTGAGCGCTGTCAAGAGAGAGATGGTTTCATAAAAATGATATTTTTATAACTGGGCGAATTTAAAACAATCTATCATCTCGGATGATCGAATGGTGCATACTAGACCGTAAATAGCGATAGGAAAACACTATCTCAAGTCAAGTGAAGCAGTACTTTGAAGCTCTGGTCATGAATCGAATTAAAAATTGTGGAACTTAAAAAGTGTTTTTGGGAAAGACTCGTTAGGGAAGAACGAAGTTTAGAGAGAAGAAATATAGCCTGCAGCATCGACAAAATCACAATCAAGTAGCAAATGCTCAATCCTGATCTGAGTGAATTTGCTTCACTTCTTTATACGATTCCATTCATAACTGGTTAACGATTGTTTATATATTTTCATGGGAACAACCTTCTAATTTAAAGCATCGATACTTTGTCTTCTCCGCATGTTCCGAATTTAAACGTACAGAAATTATTTTATTTACGCTTTGCTTGGACCAGTTATGTTACCATACCACTACATAGAGACAACAGATATAATATTAATTCACGCATTTTCTCATTCTTTAATTTGGCGGGTAGCTGATACGAAGACGTTATCGTAATTGTATTCTTGAATCGAGGCTATTCACGACTGGCTGGTGTATTTGAGTAAATCAAGGGTTTCAGAGAGATTCTATTACCATTCGGTGTTATAATCACCATTCCCTGTCAGGCAGTTTGCCCGTTAGATTCTTACCTTTTTAAAGAATATGACGGCACGCACACATCTCCACTTTCCACATTAAGCGGCTTGCATCTGCGGAACCGCTGATAACGCGAGAAAAGCGAAAATTTAACGAGTAAACCGGATTGGCGTGGTCCAGGAGCACTCCTTGCGCCCGGACAGCGATGACGAGGGGCGACGGAGACGTTAGGGGTTCCGAGGTCGGCAATTCTCGGCGAAAAACTCACTTCACAAGACGATACCCTTCTTTCCTTCCCACCATTTCGGCCAAAACCACTTTGGCCACTTTTTATTTTTCTCCTCTATCCCAGCCTCGCCGCCTTCTCACCCTGTCCACGCTCACCTCCTTCCTTTCTTTCTCTCCTGCCTTTCTTCCTCATTACCTCTATTCCTATTACCTCCGCGTTGTGGTCTCGTTATGAGATGCGCGACAGGAGACAGAGAGAGGAGGGAGGGAGAGAGGTGGAGAGGGGGAGGGGGGAAGGGGGAGAGGGGGAGGGGGGAAGGGGGAGAGGGGGAAGGGGGAGAGGGGGAGGGGGGGGAAGGGGGAGAGGGGGAGGGGGGAAGGGGGAGAGGGAGGCGAGGTAGGGAGGCGAGGTAGGAGGAGGCGAGGGAGGAAGAGAGGGAGAGAGAAAGGGAGAGAGAGAAAGGGAGAGAGAGGAAGAGAGAGAGAGTGATGGAGAGAGAGTGAGGGAGGGAGAGAGAGGGAGGGAGAGGGAGAGAGAGAGGGAGAGAGAGACGGACAGACAGACAGACAAACGAATTTATTTAGGGCGAAATTGATACTATATAGTCCCTTCTTACATTTACGGGGAGGGAGAGAGAGAGAGAGAAGGGGGGGAGGGAGAGGGGGACAACAATCCGATAAAATGCGATTTAAAACGCTAAAACGCTATATTTTAATAGAAATTCAATAAAATACGATCAGTTATCAAATTTCAGTGGTAAGAATTATAATTTACATTCTTCTCCCCTTAGAACAGTACAAACTTCGATCCGATATCACAATTTTAAGATATTTTAATGCATTAAAGAAAAGATCTCTGCACGATCGATTTGAGATTTCCTACGTAAAACAAATTGGGAAAAACGTTCCTGGAACGGGGGGGAAGGGGAAGTGAGAGAGGGAGAGAGAGAGGGGTGGGAGAGGGGGAGGGAGAGAGGGGGGAGAGGGGAGAAGGAGAGAGAGAGAGAGACATTTGACATCACTGTACAAACAAACCCATTCATAGATATTTACGTTGCTACCTCTTGACCGAAAGTATTATGTAATTCAGAACGCAATGTTATATTGTTGTGTTTTTCTAAATAAAAAGTGATTTCAAACCAATTATATTTTCTGCAAATTTGTATTCGGGGAGGGGAGATCAAAACTCGGTGACGTCACATATGGGGGTTTGAGTTTTTGTGAAGAAATATGACAAGGGGGAGACGGGGGGTAAAAATCCGCCAAAATTGCATGACGTCATTTATGGACGGCCCCAAAACCCTGACTTATTTCTTTTAATATTACATTAGTAATAACGTCGTGAATTTTATTTTTTAAAACTATGTTTTAAAAAGCCAAAAACATATCCAACTAACAGAAGTGCAAACAATATATGTATTATATTGAATTTAATAAGCTTTGGTGAGGAAAAGGAAGCATAGCAATTTTCAAAGACATGGTGTAAGATATTTTGAATTTTTAATAGTATAAAATTTTTATTTACCAAATATCTCACAGGGCCGGGCGGCTGTCCGGGGCGCCAAAGTTTTGGGCGCACTACCCTGATTATTTATCTATGAAATACTTGCAAGTGAATAAATAATGGCTACCAATTTATATCGAGTAACAGGCTAGAATCTTGATGGCATTCCTTTTAATTCTTCATTATCAATAATTTTTACACAGCGGTGAATAAATTAATACGTACTTTGTAAATATCTCAATAAACATTAACATAGGGGGGCGCTGGAGTGCTATTTTGCCCAGGGCGCCAAAATTCCTCGGGTCGCCCCTGATCTCACGTACCCCTTGATTGGGCTTCACGTACCCCTTGGGGGTCATGTACCCCAGGTTGGGAACCACTGATTTACAATTTGATGACAATTTTAATTTTTATTTCATTTTAAAATTTGCTAAATAAATTAAAATGACTGCTCTGCGTTAAAAAGAACGCAAGCGCTTCCATCAACTTAGAATATTCCGTTCTTCGATTCCATTTGATTATACACTTAGTTTTCTTCTCAAATCTTACTCAATATTTTTTGTCCCGACTTAAAAACCCCGAGCAACGCCAGGCACTGTCAGCTAGTGTTATATATATTGACGCTTATTACTTATGATTAGGGCATGGATTTTTCGGGTTTTACCCGATTTTTACCAGATTTTTACCCTCCGATTGCCATTTTTAAAGTTCGGGTAAAACCCGAAAAATACCCGAAATTATTAGTTTTCTTTAAACACATTTTTTATATTTGGTCACAGAATTTCTATTCTGGCGCTTTTAGGCACCTCAGCATTTGATTGCAGTCCGAGATGTTCGTGATCAATCTGTTTATTCTCTTTGTAAGCAATTTATTCGTAAGCTTACTTTGCAACACAATCTTAATCTCCTTGGTTTGCACGCGCAACTAATAGTAAAGGACGTCGCCTTAGCTAGTCGCTGTTAGATCTTCGATAGAATAAGGAAACGAGCCCAAGTATCTGTTAGTTGAAAACACTACGAAAGAGAAATCGTTTCACTAATATCTGCTGTGTTTTCAAAAGTCGTTGAACGGGAAATAAGATATTTGTGCAGCCTGCGAGGTGTTCCTCTCCACCTGGAGGTGTTTAACACAAGATATCACACTCTCAAACTTACTTAAGGTATAGTAAAAAGTTTTGATTGTTGATAAAACTTTTAAATTTTTAAACAAGATTTTTATTTTAAAACAATTTAATCCGAATTACAAAATAATAAAACCCGAAAATTACCCGAGATTGAACTTATTTTAAAACTTCGAAAAATCTCTAACTTATTTATAACTGATTTTAACCGGAATGAAAAGGAAAATAATAAAACCGGGTATTTACCCTCCGAATGAAATTTTTTTAAACCCGAAAAATCCATACCCTACTTATGATATGTCATTAACATACTCGTATATCTGGAGGATACTAATGTTTAGGCACTTCCAGATGGGCTACAGACTTGAAATTTGGCACGTTTATAGGATTTTAGTCACGACTAACAAAAGAATCGAAAATTTTGAAAAAGTTAATATTTAAGGGTTTATTAAACCCCAATCTTTCATTTCAATACCCCAGAAGAATAGCATGAGATTCAATGCAAGGCTTTCTAAAAAACCATTTTTGAATTACTTAAAATTGAAATACGAACTCGGGAAGAGCACATTTTTCTAGCTGAAAGAACGGAGTTCGTAAGTTTTGAAGGCAAAATGCAAATACATACTGAGTTAGCGTAAATATTTGTTTTAATCTGAAAAATATGTGAATTTTTTCTCTTTTCAACAATGGAAATCTTTAAATACTATGGCAACGACGTCAGTGCTTTTAAAGGAATCTGATATTATACGCTACGATTGCAGAGTTTTAATGCTTTTAATGGAAATTAATGCCGTCATAACGAATTAGAGTTGAACTTCAATAACTCGAATCTCAAGGAAAAGTAATAATTATTCGAGTCATAGAACACTCAAGCTATGGAAATATATTTTTAAATATTTGTGTATATACAGTGGAACTTCTATAACTCGAATCTCAAAGGAAAGCAAAAATTATTCGAGTTATAGAAAGTTCGAATTACGGAAACATTTTTTTTTCTTTAATCGAATTAAAATCAAGTTTATTCCCATAAGCATATAAGTTAACTTGCTCTAATTTTCAATATCATCTATATTATGAAGACATCATCAGCAATATTTTCTTCCGATAGTACCTACGTAAGATTAATACATTCTAAAGGCACGGACGATGCCATAATCTTAACACAAAATATCCTAATTTTTCCATAATTTTAGTGTAGGGTATTGTCTTAATGATGATTATTCTTATTGCTCGTGCAGGGCGATCTTAGTGACGAAACTTGAAATACAAAAACTTGGACACGAGCCGATTACTAGATAATTTGGAAATTACGGATAGTTGCCTTAATTTCATGGAAAATTATGACTATTCTGCTATTACTCATGGAATTTTTTATCTAATACATATAGGTTTAGGCATTTTCAGAAGTGCTGGAGAGTCGAAATTTTTTATGTAGGTAGAATTATGTGCAAAACCGACTTGAAACAAGATTGGAAAGGTGTACTCCATGTCGAAGTACACAGAGTTTCCAAATGCGTTCTTTGGGATTTCACATGTTCTCAATATTTTTCGCTCAGATGAGTATTTAATGAGAAGTTAGCGAAGTACGTTGTAAAATACATGTAAGTCCTTTTGTAAAGTTGTCATTATTGTCCTATTTTAACCAAAATTGGAATCGGTCGACAAATTTCAGCAAAACTCCCCAGTACCAAATTTCATCAAAATACGTCCAGCGGTTCCCGAGTTGAAACAAAGGAACATTGTAGGTCTTCATGTAAAGTGGATGTCATTTTTGTCCGATTTTGAGCAAAAATAAAAATAGTCGACCAAGTTTAACAAAACTCCCCAATATAAAATTTCATCAAAATACGACCAACGGTTTCCGAGTTTTAACATGCGGACGGACGGAAACGACCTCCCCTATATGCAGTGCTTGAAAAATTTCCTACTGGCACACCGGTCAGGCGAATACCTCCCTCCTCAGCGCCACAGAGACCCCAAGGCTGGCGTGCAAAAAAACACCCTCAGTGCCAAAAATGAAATGTTAATTATTTATACTTTTGTTTTGTTTCTTTCTTTTCATTTTTGCCAGATAAAACTACTTTAATATTCATCCAAGTACATTAGACAAAATATATTTGTATGTACTACATCAGTCTACATGATAATTAATATAAAAAAATCTGATGTTGCCACCACATGACTTTCTCCATATCTGTAATGTTTCTAAAAATTCCAAATAGGTTACATCATAATAAATATTTTAAGAAACTGCGAGAAAATTTTAGACTTTACAAATAACAGAAATAAACTCAAACCATAGCCTTCTGATATTGGATATAGCCACAAAGCTCCAACAATTAAGAAAAAGTAGCGTTACTAAGACGTAGCTAAGCGTCAATTGTTAACAATAGTAGTCGGTAGGTGGCATGGCGGTGGCAGCTAAAAATATAAGATATCTCTTAAACAATGCATTATATAGGAAAATGTTTCAAACAAAGTTTGTAGAAATTAAATTTTCTACAACTTTTATTCCGATACATTTTTACATTTATCAAATATTAAAGCAAATATTTTAAAATAACGGATAAGTGACAGGAGTAAACACCCACTTCCGGTAGACCGATTTTTACCAAAAACTAATGAGTTCTTCTGACTTTTATAAAAATGTTAAATATAAAATTTCGCGTTGACTTAATTAATAGTTTCTTAGTTCGAGGACCCACAAAAACGCTATCACATACGCACACGTGCACGCGCACACACTAATACACACAGACATCATCGAGAAAATGGTCAAAACGTGTTCAGGGGACCTCAACACGTGTATTTCCGTTGAAATGTCGAAGTCGATTTTTTTAATGAATACAATACTTTCCCCTATACCACGCGTATGGAGAAAGTAAAAACTCATACATATTATCAGTGACACAAGACCATGAGCAAACAATAGTTCAATAAATCTTACTATTCTTATCTTCTTAGGTGTCAACATACCACTTCCAGAGGCATGGCATTTATGGCCTTGAACATGTCTTAAAGTTTTTGCATTAAAATACCACTTGTCTATGGCCTTATCAGGTTTAAAGGCATGCACAGCATAGGGTAATCCCCTGGATGTGCTTGTAGAAGTGGCTGTAGTTAGTTAGCTCTACCTCCTAGCGGCCGCAACATTCACTAAATTAAGTAGCTTGGCAATTTTTCCAAATATTTCAATTCAACAATAAGTATAACGTGTAAATAATTGCCGATTGAACTGAAACTGCTCTATTGAATTTTTTACTCGTCAAATAAAATTTTCACTCGTCACGGACTAGCAGACCAGCGCATTTTTCAAGCCCTGCCTATATGCGTTTACTTCGTGCAAATAACGCATAAAAACCAAAATCTTGAAATTTTTTAAAAATGCGGCCGCTACAAATTCGCTATTGTTTAAACAAAGTTTAAAGCTTTATGTAGTTCCAAATATGCTACGGAGCTGAAACTATTTTTAAAGGTAGAATTTGTAAAAAATACGAAATAGGGATTATTGAAACTTTGATATTTTAATTTGTTTGGATGTTTAAAATTCTTATTGTTTAAAGAAATAGTTAAATTTTACCTACTTAAAGACAAGCTAGGGAATTGAAATTTAAAAGTTATTTAGAGCTTAGTGCAAATGCACAAATAAACATTTCAAAATCTCCATGAAATTATTATTGCAGCCGTTAACAATTTTTAAAATTTAAACAATTAGATAAAATTTGGCAGAAATGTGTGGCATTAGCACTCCAAAATGTATAATGTATAATATTCTTAAAATTACAAATTTTAGAGATTGATTTACTCCAATTTTCCATAAGCTAACAACGAACATCGGTGCAAAGGTGAAAAATTTTGAATTAAAAAAATATTTCCAATGATTAAATATCTCTCTAAAAAATTAATGTTTTTCAAGGTAAGATGAAATGCTTTCAGAATGCAAGCACCAACTACTTGTATCATTATATATAGACGTTCCTTACAGAGGAGGATCATCATCACAGGTAGTCTGTCCGTAGACAGGTCCGTGATTATTCATGGTTAAACCTGGTTCTCAATATACTCCTATTTTCCGCTGTCCTCTTCATATGTTGATAACTCTATCCTTTTCAAATCGTCTATCAGCTGAAACCTTTTCCTACCTCTTTCCCTTTTTCCATCTAGTTTTCCTTCTAACACGTCTTTAATCATACTCGCTCTCCTAAGGTAATGTCCAACCCAGTTTGCCTTCTTCCAAAGACTAGTACCCCTGCGGAAAGACCCGAAACTTAATACTATAAAACGATTCCCAGGTTTTCCATGGAAGGCGACGAAATATGAGTCAACGGGAAAATTTTGAACTACGTGTTCACGATGGCTATCGTGACGTCATCACAGGATGTCGCTCACCCCCTTCCCCTCCCGTTTTAATACGACAATCGTAGCAAATATAAATTGGACGGACAGAAGAAATGGACTTAAATGAAAGAATTGCATATAAGAAATCAAATTTATTAATGTATATCACACATTGCGAGAGTACAAAGTCATTATCAAATTACATAACAGTGAGTACATAAATATTATACAATACAGATATAAAAATGAATTATTGTAACTCACTTTTATAACGTTAATACCTTTTATGCATGAAACCTATTTAAAGGAAATTCACGTGGACGATGAAAAACGTAAAACTTTCACGTCAAGAAAGAATTTGTGGATTCAGCAAAATTCTATTGTAAAGTGATTTCTTCGGCCCTGGAACACAGTTCTCTTTCTGTTCCAGCTGTAAAAATAATGAAAAGGAATTTTTAAGAATGTCAATCATTAAACTTGCTAAACCTAATAAATTGATGCAGGAGGCAATGGGCATGCTTCAAATGTTGCATTAAATGTAAAATAAGGCAAATGCGCTTACGGTCCCTTTCGGTTCATAAACAATTTTTCTATGAAGATCATATTACCATTTGTAAAATTAAACAAATCACATTGCACTACCAAATGTCCACTTTGTTTATTTATACGTATATATATCTATTATATAAAGACTCTTCTTACAGAGGAGGAACATATATATACGAGGTGCGTTCAAGTTATAAGGTCTTCAAATTTATTTATCATTAAGTACACAAGATACAGAAATGAAACTTAAGTCACTTTTTAACATAGTCTCCTAGAAGCTGCACACATTTTTTATACCTTTTCTTCCAAGCTGTGAAGGCTGCGGCAAAGCTTCCTTTGGAGGAGTGTTCGGCCCACTGGTAAATGGCAGAAGCAACTACTTGTCGGCTAGGAAATCTTCTGCCTCGAAGAACATCCTTCATAGTCGGAAACAACCAAAAGTCACTAAGTGCAAGGTCAGGCGAGTATGAAGGATGTGGGATAACCTCAATTTTGTTGTGTGAGCATTGCTTCACACAAGTTTACATGATTGTCTTTTAGTTCCTGGGAAAGCTGCCTTGAAACCCACCTTGCTCATTCTGAGATCTTCATGAAGAATTGTGTGCACAGAGCCAACTGAAATTCCTGTATCTGTTGCAATTTCATCCACTGTTGATCTCCTGTCGCCCAAAACAATTTTTTCAACCCGGCATATGTTGGCCTCGGAATGACTGCTTCGATGTCTTGGTTCACATGCTTCGTTCTCGCAAGACTCCTGTCTTTCACAAAACTTACGCACCCAGCTACGCACATTTTCTACATCCTTAATGCCTTCAAGACACACTTCTGATATTTTCCGTTGAATTTTAATAGGTGTTTTCCCCGTGAGATGCAAATAACGGATAATCAGACGTTCTTTATTAGTGAAGACAGCAATTTTAAGTATTACAAACATAATACAGCAGACCCCCGACTTACGACTGCTCGACGTACGACCCTCCGCTCATACGTTCTCTCATAAAGTAAATAAGATCCACACACTTACGTCCAAACTCGTATATACGACCGCCTAAAGGCCAACTCAAACCGAAAGCTAAGCCATGCGAGCTTGCTTTCCACGCGATGTGTCTTTGAATCGCCACAATAGATTTCCCGATGAAGCCTCACACCTAGGGATTGCAATCCCGGAGGAATTTTCTAATCTCGGGATTACGGGATTGTAATTTTTTCAATCCCGGGATCGAGGAAAAGTGGCGGGAAATAAAAAACATTCAATATTTGTAAACAATAATTTTATATCCTACACAGACATGAAATCATCATATGCACTTATGGAAGTAATATCAAGTTTACACAAAATTTAAGTAACGTCAATGAAAATAACTTTTTGTCAGCAGGTAAAACTAAAATAAAACATTTTTTTGGAGAAAATGTAAATGTTTGCTAGTGATGGCACAGAAAATATATTCCCCAAATCATTATCATGAGCCTGTGACCCGTACTGAAGATACCGCAATATCCCTGATAACTTAGTTCGTCTCTTCATTATTTGGTTCTGAAAGGCATATCTCATATTATGTCCTAACTCTGTATTCACATCATTCAGTTTCTTCATCATGATTTTCAACGCTGCCTCACACGTCAAAAGATTTGCATCTCTTCGGCAAAGAACTTCCATAGTAATTTTCACTGGCTGCAGTGTTGCAAAAATAGAAGAAGCAAGTTCATGTTCACTCTCACTGAATGATATATCGGAATTTAGACCAATCAAGACCTTCCTTATGCAGGTTTTAAGCAATATAAAACGTTCGTTCATTTCAACTAAATTGTTCCAGCAAGTTTTTATATCCATAACAAGTGATTTTTCCTCACAATATTGTTTGATTACATATTTCTGAAGGATTTTCTCGTTTTTTTGCGGGTGATTTTCTGAAGAGAAGAACTGTTTTTCTTATTTTTGAATCAATAACTTAATGTTTGTTTATGATAGTTTGTACGCACCTCCGCCTTCAAACGAATCATCTTCATCTGTTTCATCACTCGAGGAAAAGGATTCATCACTTGATTCATGTCCTTCCTATTCCGCGGATTTCATTTCTTCTTGATAATATTCATCCTTCTTCAGGTTTGCCACACCCCAAAGGATATTTTTCATTTTTTTTTCTTTCTTATTTTCCAAGAATGATGACATATTATAAACTCAGATAGAAAGCAGTATTACTCAGTGAATTCTAACGAATTATATATTTTATTATACATCAAATACAATTTAATCGTTAGCGCCACCTGTTAGCGAAAGCAAAAATGTCAATCCCGAAATCCCAGGATTTGCGTCTACCTAATCCCGGGATTTCGGGATTGAAATTTTGGACGGGATCCCGAGATTTGGGATTTCGAGATTCCGGGATTGCAATCCCTACTCACACCGAACGCGAGCCATATAGTATGTATCGCACGTGGCGGATGTTATATCGCCGACGATCACCGTGTAGGCGATTTCTCTTCACATGGCTGAGCAGCGCAGTTCGGATGGCTGTTTCATCATTGCTTTACCCTCTCCGCCAAAGGAACAAGTGAGTGGTCTCACAACGTCACGTGATCTCATAGTGGCACGTGGTCTCATAGCGTCATAGCATGGCCGATATAGCGAACGCGCGGTCTGAGCTGAGTCAGTCTCGAGACCGCTCAAATTCAGCTGCACCATCCTTCGGAAGGGACGTTAAGCCGTTGGCCCCCTTGGTGTTCTTTGTTTAGAGTAGGCTAATGTCGGCACCGGGTTTTTCTTCTCCCTTGCTCTCCAGCTATTCATTGCACTACCTCTTAAATACCCATTGCTGGGAACATACGTTAGTTACATTAGTGACTCAGTCTGCTGCTTACGCTTGAAGCGAACGCATCTCTTATGCAAAGTTCTTTAATTTTTTGTCAGTTTTCTTCAAATTTAATGGTCAATTTTGGTATTTTGTGATATGAAATGTGATTCCAGGAACGAAACCCCAATTTATAACATTGCACCTATGGGAAATAAGGGTTCGGCTTACGACGTCTTGACTTACGACCGTTATACAGGAACCAATTAGGTCGTAAGTCGGGGGTCTGCTGTAAGCTGTTTGGAGCACTGTCATCGATGTGAGGTATTGCATTGTCCTGCCATCTTTTGAGAACCTTCAAAACTAACTGACAGCCATTTTAAAAGCAGTCCCATTCATATACTTTGATTAATTTGTGAGAAATAAATTTGGAGACCTTATAACTTGAACGCACCTCGTGTATATATATATATATATATATATATATATATGTATATATATATATATATATATATATATATATATATATATATATATATATATATACAAACACACACACACATATACTAGCTGAAAAGCCCGGCTTCGCTCGGGAAAGTTATTTTAAGTAGCAAACGATTTTTATTATTTATTATTTTTATTGATATATCACTTTTGATGTCATATTACAACAAAACTTGTACAATAAATTCTGAAATTTACTTACTTTTGCTGTTGGGTACTCCAAGTATATCAAACGTTCCCCATTCCTTAATTACGCAGGCGATGTTTACATTAACATTTACTATTTTGTAAAGTTTTACCATTAATATATGTACGCATTAACGTCTTACTGAATATTCACATGGATATATGCATCGAAGCCTTTAAAGCAGCAATAAAATTATGTGGATTATGTCAAAAAATAAACATTAAACATCATCTTGGTTACCTAATAAATACGATAGTGGGAGATTGGAACAGCATAGTTGGAGAAGGACGGGAAGAAAATGTTGTCGGGCAATACGGACTTGGGAAGAGAAATCAAGGAGGGGAGAAACTCGTAGAATTATGCATCAATAATGACCTTGTAGTGACTAATACATGGTTTAAAAACCATAAACGAAGGTTATACACATGGAAAAGCTCAGGAGATAGAATGAGATGCCAAATAGATTACATCCTTGTAAAACAAAGATTCAGGAACAGCATAAAGAACGCCAAGGCATTGCAAGGAGCAGACATTGAATCAGATCACAGCCTTCTAATACTTGACGTGAGTACAAAGCTCAAACAAATAAGAAAAATTAGAAGAGAAAGACAGGCCTGGGACCTAAAAAAAACTGAAAGAAAGGCAGAATTTAGTCAGCAAGAAGTTGGAAGATAACTTAAGATAGTTGGAAAACAAACCAAAGACCGTTGATATAGAATGTAAGGATATTAAAACCAGTATCAAGGATACCTTGGATAAAGAGATTGGAAAACAAGAGAAGAAAATCAGAAAACCATGGATCACGAAGGAAATGCTGGAGAAAATGAATGAGAGACGAAAATGGAAAAACGTTAACAGTGATGAAGGTAGTGCCAACTATAGGCGTATAAACAATGAGTTGAGAAGGGTAACAGATAAAGCTAGAGAAAATTGGATAAAAGGAAAATGTGATGAAATAGAACAAATGAAGAAGTTAGGACGGTACGATATGATGTACGCTAGAGCACTCTAGTTAGAAGATAAGAAATCTAATGGAATTAATGGTATGGGAATTATTAATACAGATGGGAAGATAGTCTCAGAAACAAAGGATGTAGCACAGGTATGGGAAGAATACATTAAGGAATTATACAGCAAACAGGCAGGATCGGCAAAAATTGAACTGGAAGATGAGGAAAACATTGAAGAAGACAACTTAGGACCAAGTATTATGGAGAGCGAAGTAGAAAAAGCGATAGTGGAACTAAAGAAGGGGAAAGCCACGGGCAGCGATGGAATACCGGCTGAGATACTTAAAGTCATAGGATCAGAAGGACTAAAAGCGATCACGAAATTAATTAATAAGAATTACGACACGGGAGAGTGGCCTCAGGATTTCCTAGAAGTAACAATGATCCCTCTAAAGAAGAAGCCAAAGGCTATGCAGTGTAAAGATTACAGAACGATAAGCCTTCTGTCACACAGTTCGAAGATCATCACGAGGATTCTTAATAAGAGGCTGGAGAAAAAGGCAGAAGAAATACTAGGGGCAGATCAATTCGATTTCAGAAAAGGACGAGGAACTAGAGATGCTATAGGAGTAGTTAGAATCATATCAGAAAGGGCAATAGAGTACAGTCAAGATATCTGCGCATGTTTCGTAGACTGCCAGAAGGCCTTTGATAGAGTAAATTGGGTAAAGTTGATGAAGATATTAAAGGATATAGGTGTAGACTGGAAAGACACGAGACTGATTAGGAATCTATATGAGAATCAAGTTGTAAAGGTCAGGTTTGAGAATATGGACACCTGCGGAATAAATATCGGTAGAGGAGTAAGACAAGGCTGCTGCCTATCGCCAACCCTATTCAATATATATGGAGAAAGTCTAATGCAAGAAGCTTTAGAAGGCACAGGAGATTTCAAAATTGGAGGAAGGATTATAAGAACAGTTAAATACGCAGATGATCAAGTACTTCTAGCAAGAAAGGAAGAGGAGCTACAAAAAATGATAAATAGACTAGTGATAACAGGAAGAAAATACGGTATGGAAATAAATACAGAAAAATTCAAGGTCATTCGAATATCGGGTAAAGTAGAGAATCTAAACATAAGTATTGGGGGATAGCCTTTAGAACAAGTTTCAGAATATAAATACCTTGGAAGCATCATAACACGAGAAGCAAAATCTACGGATGAGATCAGAACTAGAATAGGAAAAGCAAAAGCTGCTTTCAGGAGAAAGAAACAACTACTTACAGGGAATATAAGGGAAGATATCCGCAAGAAGTTTATAAAATGCTACGTATGGAGTATAGCATTGTATGGGGCAGAAACATGGATGCTACGGAAAAATGACATCAAATATTTGGAAAGCTTTGAAATGTGGACTTTGAGGAGAATGTTGAAGATAAAATGGACAGATAGGATGAAAAACGATGAAGTGCTTTGAAGAATAGGAGAGAAGCGAATGATTATACGGACTATCAGAAAGAGGAAGGCTAACTGGGTTGGACATTATCTGAGGACAGAGAGTATGATTAAAGACGTGTTATAAGGAAAAGTAGATGGGAAAAGGGAAAGAGGTAGGAAAAGGTTTCAGCTGATAGACGATTTGAAAGGGAAAGAGAGTTATCAAGATATGAAGAGGACAGCGGAAAATAGGTGTATATGGAGAACCAGGTTTAACCAAGAATAATCACGGACCTGTCTACGGACAGACTACCTATAATGATGATACGATATATATATATATATATATATAATATATATATATATATATATATATATATATATATATATATATGGGAGAATACCACTGTTTAGGCACTTATTGTTCCCTAAGGAAAAAACAAAAATCGGTCAAGAGGAGAAATCTTATGAATTTAAAAAAATATTTCCCATGATGAAATATCTCTCTGAAAAATGAATTTTTTCAAGGTGAGATGAAATGCTTGCAAGCACCTTCTACTAGTATAATGATATCCTCCTCCTCTGTAAGGAACGTCTGCATATAATTATAATATATAGCATATAGGAGGATACTAATGTTTATGCACTTCCAGATGAGCTGGAGATTCGAAATATTTTTCTTAGGACTTGGTGCAAAACCGACTAGAAGAAACGAAAATCTTGAAAAAGTGGAACAATACGCCCGCTAAAAATTCCCAATTGAATGAACAAATTTTCAAGGTTTATGTATTTCCGAATGTGCTACGGAACTGAAATTTTTTTAGAGGTTGGATTTGTAAAAAAACGAAATAGATATTGTAGAAATTTTGATATTTTATTTCGTTTTGCCGTTAAAATTTTTAAAGTTTAAACAAATAGATAACTGTTATGTAGTTCGGGATGAGCTAGGAAGCTGAAATTTTCAAGATATTTACAAGTAGCGCATTTGCACAAATAAATATTTGAATCTCTCCATAAATATATTGCCAAGGCCGTTAAAAATGTTTAAAATTTAAACAATTGAAAAATATTATTTCACTTCTATAAGTGCTACAACTTTAAAATTTTGCAGAAATGTGTAGCATTAGTACTCCATAATGGGGAAAGTATAAAATTCCTAAAATTCCAAGTTTTGGGGATTGTTTTATTATATTATTTTTACATAAGGGAAAAACGAAAATCGCTGGGGAGGTGAAATATTTGAAATTAAAAAAATATTTCCAATGATGAAATATCTATCTGAAAAATGAATGTTTTTTATGTTGAGATGATATGCTTGCAGAATGCAAGCACCTTTTACTAGTAATATATCTATATATATATGCTATAAAACTTATAGTACTTCTAGATATTACATAGAGCTGAAATTTGGAGGGAATCTTGGGTTTGGTTCAAAACCACCAGGAAAAAATCGAAAATTTCCCTTTCAACGGGATCTTTTAACCCCCAAAAAGTTCATTTTCAAGTCCCATTAGAAAATCATTTAAATCCGTACAAGCGTTTTTATAATTGCATTTTTAAATTACTTTTAATTTAGGTACAAACCCCAGACCTGAATTAGAAAACGGGAAAAAGTACGAAGATTATTTTTCCTGAAAGTAGAACACGAATCCGTGCCGAACTAGTCCAATTATTCGATTTTTACTACATAAAAACGGGAGCTTAGTGCCACGAACTGAAAGTAGCTTAGTGTCATGACGCCACTCTCAGACCGTGACATTTAAAAGGAAAGGGAAAACATATTTGGTGCGCAGACAATTCTAAGAGGATTATTGCGCTGAAATTTTCTGGGTTTGCAGATGTCATGAGTAGGCCTTCGGAGGGGGTGTGGAGAGGGGAGGTGGAGGGGGTGTGGAGAGGGGAGGTGGAGGGGGTGTGGAGAGGGTAGGTCGAGGGGGTGTGGAGAGGGGAGGTGGAGGGAGTGTGGAGAGGGGAGGTGGAGGGGGGGAGTGGAGTGGGGAGAATGGAGATAGGGAGACATTATTAGGGAGAGTGGAGGGGGGAGAGTGGAGGGGGAGAGTGGAGGGGGGGAGTGGAGGGGGAGAGTGGAGTGGGGAGAGTGGAGTGGTGAGAGTGGAGGGGGGACAGTGGATGGGGAAGAGTTGAGTGGGGAGAGTGGATTGGGGAGAGCGGAGGGGGGGAGTGGAGTGGGGAGAGTGGATGGAGGGAGAGTGGATGGAGGGAGAGTGGAGGGGGGAGTGGAGGGGGGGAGTGGAGGGGTGGAGAGTGGAGTGAGGAGAGCGGAGAGGAAGAGTAGAGAGGGATAGTGGAGTGGGGAGAGTGGATGGGGAAGAGTTGAGTGGGGAGAGTGGATTGGGGAGAGTTTGCGGAGGGGGGGGGGGGTGGAGACTGGAGTGAGGATGGTGGATGGGGGAAAGTGGAGGGGGTAGAGTGGAGGGGGGCGATTGGAGGGCGGAGATTGGAAGGGGAAGAGTAGAGGGGGAGGAGTGGAGGGGGGAGAGTGGAGCTCCTTTGAGCCTTGGCGTCGTTCGTGTGCGAGTGATCAAAAGTGTCTCGCTCGGAATTCTTACTCTTTCCCCCTTTTCCTACACCCCACCCTTCTCCCACCTTTCCACTTCCCCTGCCCCTCTCCCCCTGCATTCGAATTCCGCCTACAACCGCTCTGCGATCGCCTTCACTCGTCTTATTTTCTCCGAAAGCAATTTTCGTTCGATTCCGGAGGAAAGGGAAATACTTCTATCAGATTCGCGGCATATCTATTTTTGAAATTCTTCCCTTATTTGTGTATTTAGAGTTGCAATTAAAATTCGGTATCTGTTCTTATTTTGGTTACCGAGTTATGTATTTGTTATGCCTCAGTACATAAGTGTTCAATTGGAGTGCAATCGTTACTTTCGGTGGCAGAGTCAACTTTAAATCTCTCATTAACCCCGAGTTTCCGCATTCAATCTCTTGGATTCAGGATGCTTAATCCTATATATCAGGAGTATCCAACATGGGCTTGAGCGGGAGCACATCACCGAAGAGCCGCAGTAACATGTAATGAGCTGATAAAAAATATTTAACACAATGTAGCTGCTGACGCATATAATTATAATAGTAAATACAAAAACTTTTATTTGGTTGGACTTCTGGTAATCTTTCAATTCAACAATTTCCTTACACATTATGTTCGGAAAATTGCGGTATATGTAAGACAGCCAAAATTTTCAAGAGCCGCATATTAACTCTCAAAGTGCCGCATGCGGCTCCGGAGTCACCGGTTGGCCACCCCCGCTATATATGAATTTTGTAGTGTAGCTGCATGGGTGCGTCACACCAATGCGGAAGCGATAGATCTGAAATAGGTGAGAATATGAAACTTGGAAGGTGTCTAGACATAAAGATGGCATCATCAGGAAAAATCTGAAAAACTCAAAATGTGGAATAGTTGTAATTAATTTTTCAAAATAAAAATGTTCCCATAAGATATACATTGCGTCGCCGTTTTTATCCGTCACTTTGCTCCATTAAATTAGTTCAAATTAAGATATAAACTGTAGGCTTAGAGACGAAAGAACGAAGTATATTTTTATCGACGAGAGAATCTGAATCCACACCGAATTAACTTAATTCGTTTGATGCTAGAAAAAACTGGAATTTTTCAAAATGCAAACAATGAGAGATTCTGATACTGTGGAAGCGATTTCAATGCCTTTTAAATAGCACATTGCTTTTAAATGTTGTAATGCTATTAAATGTAAAATGTAGGAGTGGAAGACAGTTGAGGAGGAAATCATCTGTACAATCACGGCGACTATGGTGCGGCCAATACTATGAGTCGTATTTTTGCACTCTCGCTGTTTTTTGGTGGATGCTGTCTTCTATCTGGATACATTTATTAACTGATTCCTCGCAGATCTTATAAGAGGTAGGGAAAGATTTTTTTTAGTTATTGTTCACTAACACAATCTTCTTCAAAACCGATTTAAACAAAAGAGCAGCACTCTCGATTAATCTTCGGAAGAACATGTCTCTACGGAGTGTTTTTTTCTTTCCTGACGTTGATTATTTCTATCGTTTTCGTCTTTTCTTGCAAGCGAAGCTGCAACGGGTAGTCGCCTAGTTACTGGTAGCGCTAGTGATCTAGAGAGCCATATTACCTTTCTCTTTCTCACTATTCACGGTAGTAAAGAAAGGCCCTCGTCAGAATGATTTCATTAGTCATTAGCGGCATATAGATTTTGCTCCGTATTCTCCATATACGATATATCGCGACTATTGGCATAATTCATTCGTCTCATCGTTTTTTACTTTCTCATATGCGCAGTAAATATATTGAGCAAGTATTGTAATCTTGAAAAAATTCGACTTCGAGATTTTGATGGAAATACACGTTTAAGTGTCCCTGAGTCCTTAAAAGGGGTTTTCGCCATGCCGTCTGTCTGTCTTTCAGTCTGTCTATCAGTCTGTCTGCTTGTTCGCGGTTCTAGGACCCAAACGCGTACATAAAATCGAATGATATCTCGTATTTATGCAATATATCATCTTTTGCAGACCCTTTTTCATAAATATGATATACCACAAAAATAAAGGGTAATTTTTAGAAAAATTTGATTTATTGAAAAATGGCTCCATAGAATTTGATTAACATCAATCTTATTGTAGAGCCTGATGTCACAAATAATACTACTTAAGCCATATATCTCTTGAAATCACTATATGGCGTCCAGTGACATTCTAATGTGCGCTAAGCTACCTTACCTAAGCCCTATGACGTCACGCCTTCGCCGCGATCCACTAAAAATCTTTCTACAGCCTATACGAATCGACTGATTTGTCATATTTTTGGATAATATCATTCATAATAGACACACTGAAGAGATGAACGATATTGCGCAACAATTAAGGATACTTTATTCTAGGATATTTTGAAACAATTCTTTTACTCAAAAATGGCTATAAGGATTTTGATTAAAATCCAATCCTACAGCTTGAAGTCACAAATAATACTAAATAAGCCATATGTACCAAAAAATTACTATATATCGTCCAGTGGCATTAAAATATACGTTAAACTACGGTTAACTTTGATTTATAAACGTTTCTCTTTTATAAGCGTACACAGTCGACCAAAGGTATATATGTACGTATATGAGAAAGTTTGTGCAATGTATATTGCGCAGTTTATTATATTATGGATGAAAATCAACTTCATTATAAGCACTATGATTCTAATGATAGTGAAATTGTTCGAAAATTCCTAAATGAATTTAGTAGCGAAGAGATTCGTTAATCTCCAGAATTATCCATAGAGATGGTTTTTGAACACGATAAAAACTCCAAAATCGTAGAAAAGTACTAGGGTAGTTGAACAATAAGCTGATTTTAATAGATAGGAGAACATTAAACAAAGGTCTTTTAAGGACTAGATAGCTAAATGGGGAACTAAATGTGGATGTTTATTGCAATTTCGTGGCGGAAAATACCGCAAGTGGCTGCCAGAATTTGTTTGAGATTTATCAATTTTTAAAATTTTCATAAGAAAATTCCGTATTTGTATGCTGGTTTTAGATCTTTCATCGTCTGTAGAATTTACTATGAGACCGTAGTTGACTAAATATTTGACGACGATCCAATGAACGGTGGACAGAAACCACATTTCCGCACCACGTGAAGGCTTATGAGAAGATCGCAGCGAAGGCCCTTAGAGCGTTATGTGGCGCCGGTTTCTGTTTGACGGGACATTAAGGAAGCTGACTGTTATAAGTTAAAATTATTACCGAGATGAACATGTTGCGAAACGCATTTGCGGCTAGATGCGGGTATCCAAATTTGCCTTTAGGCGAGGAGCCATGTACCTACGTATATGGGGCGATCGCGAAGAACCATACCCTTACCTGTCTATTTCCCTCTTCCCCCTTATTCCCCCTCATTCCCTCTTCCCCCTTATTCCCTCTTCCCCCTTATTCCCTCTTCCCCCTTATTCCCTGTTCCCCCTTATTCCCTGTTCCCCCTTATTCCCTGTTCCCCCTTATTCCCTCCTGCATTTCTCTCCTCCCCTTCCCTCCTTCTTGTTACTCCCCACTCTTCTCCCTTATCTTCTCTCTCCTCTATTTTCCCTATTCTCCCCTCCCCTACTCTATTTTCCCTGTTCTCCCCAACCCTCATATCATTACAAATAGAGTCGGAGGCAGCGAAGAGTGAGACATTAAGGAAGCTGACTGTTATAAGTTAAAATTATTACCGAGATGAACATGTTGCGAAACGCATTTGCGGCTAGATGCGGGTATCCAAATTTGCCTTTAGGCGAGGAGCCATGTACCTACGTATATGGGGCGATCGCGAAGAACCATACCCTTACCTGTCTATTTCCCTCTTCCCCCTTATTCCCCCTCATTCCCTCTTCCCCCTTATTCCCTCTTCCCCCTTATTCCCTCTTCCCCCTTATTCCCTGTTCCCCCTTATTCCCTGTTCCCCCTTATTCCCTGTTCCCCCTTATTCCCTCCTGCATTTCTCTCCTCCCCTTCCCTCCTTCTTGTTACTCCCCACTCTTCTCCCTTATCTTCTCTCTCCTCTATTTTCCCTATTCTCCCCTCCCCTACTCTATTTTCCCTGTTCTCCCCAACCCTCATATCATTACAAATAGAGTCGGAGGCAGCGAAGAGTGAGACATTAAGGAAGCTGACTGTTATAAGTTAAAATTATTACCGAGATGAACATGTTGCGAAACGCATTTGCGGCTAGATGCGGGTATCCAAATTTGCCTTTAGGCGAGGAGCCATGTACCTACGTATATGGGGCGATCGCGAAGAACCATACCCTTACCTGTCTATTTCCCTCTTCCCCCTTATTCCCCCTCATTCCCTCTTCCCCCTTATTCCCTCTTCCCCCTTATTCCCTCTTCCCCCTTATTCCCTGTTCCCCCTTATTCCCTGTTCCCCCTTATTCCCTGTTCCCCCTTATTCCCTCCTGCATTTCTCTCCTCCCCTTCCCTCCTTCTTGTTACTCCCCACTCTTCTCCCTTATCTTCTCTCTCCTCTATTTTCCCTATTCTCCCCTCCCCTACTCTATTTTCCCTGTTCTCCCCAACCCTCATATCATTACAAATAGAGTCGGAGGCAGCGAAGAGTGAGATGGTTTTAAATGGCCTCGTGTATGTTTCCATGGCTCCGCTTAGAATTGCGATCTGTCAGCGCAACCACGTTTTTTGTGAACTGAAAATAAATTCGTCTTTCGCCAATGGCGATGTGTCCAGCTCTGCTCGAAAGGAAAAGTGTCATTTTAAAGCGAAAGTAAGGAGAAAGACGCCCGGGGCGGTCGCTCCTCCCTCGCTCCCGTACCGGAAAGACGTTTGTCCGCCGTAGACATGGACGAAAGCATTTGTTTGATCCTCAGTGCGACAGCTATCTTTGAATAGAAGCATTCAGTTGTTACGCTTTCCATCCAAGCACTCCTCTACAGATTCCTCAAAAATCATTGAGGCAAACCTAAATGCAAAGTTTAGTGAAATTATGAAGTTTCCTGTTTCAGAACTTCTGTAATCAATCCGTGTCTGCGAAAGTAGCGCAATATTAATGCGAGTCACGTTCTTTGACATTCGAACTTAAAAATGAATTATTAGGGCTAAAAGTGATTTTTGAACTATCAGGCTTTCGCTCATGTTTGAAAAATCAACCAACACATTCGAAGCGGGCCGAGATAGAGAGAAACTGGCGATCGATATTTCGCCATTCTGTCTCGAAGTAAGAAATCAAATTCTTCCGGTGTAAGAACGGAAGCGGAGATGCATCATCGCTTTAGAAACATCATGGCACAAGAATGATTTTTGTCCGCCAAGACGGATGATGCATTATCAACATTTAGTGTTTCAGAATAAAGGGAATTTTAAATTGTGAGATTTTTTTGAAAATAATAGAGATACACTTTGTGAGAGCGGCGACTTAGTGTATTATTGCTATTAGGAATTCAGAAAAAATATCATAATATTTAGAAAATGAAGAAATTCCTACAGATAAAATGATATGTTTTCGGTAAATATAAGCTACTAAAGTTTTGGTGTTGAATTCCATATTGAAAAATGTTTTCTAGGCCAGAATGAATCAAGTTAAGCAATAGTTGGCTGAGAATAAAAAGACGCAATTGTTTCAAATTTATTTTTGTTAATATTTGCACCAGACGTTAAATTTAATTATATATCAATTATAGAATTAAAAAAACTGTTTTTGGGAAAATATTTTTATTTAAAAGAACTTCCACATAAATTAATTAATTAATCTGTTTAAATGCCGCTAGCTAGCTACTTAAAGAAATAAAAAACTTTTTTCGGTCAAATATCTTTTCGTTCCCGTCTTCAAACCTTTCCCCTCGCTTCCATCCGTCGCCTCCTATCCTTTCCCAGGTAATCAGTTCGGCGCGCGCAAGCTGATTGGATCAACTTCTCGTCGGCGATACTAGCGATTCCAAAAATAACATAGCGCCAAGGGAATCCACGATGCATCTCCGATACAGTTAGAGAGATTAAACTAACATATCCTATTTTCCCACAAAGAGCTGAAAAAGATGATTTTTCTCAATCTTGCATGGCCGACCTGATATAACAAACGAGGCCAGATAGCACGACAGGCGCAAAACCCTTAAAATTAGGGACGAAATTATTAAATCCATCGTTTCGACCTGCAAAACAGAACAGTTTTTCCTCGTCGTATTTAGCCTGTCGCAGTAGAAAGGATGAGCCTTAGTAGACCGGGGGGAAAGTTAGAGGAGGTTCGCTAGGGATGCGGAGGGGAATAGGGGAGGAGCGGGGGGAACGAGAGAGCACGGCACCAAATTCACGTCGCGTAGCACGGAGAAGTGGCAGCAGGAGTGAGTTTAACTAGAGGGGGCGAGCGGCTCGATGCTGGTCGCACCGGAGCCCTAATAGGGTCACGTGATAAGCGTCCTGTTATGTAAGGGGGGAGGAGGGTTTGGAATATGAAGGCAAAGGGAAGAGAGGATGGAGAGAGGGAGGGAGGGAGTAGCTCCTGAAAAGAGCTGGATGGAGCCGATTAAGAGGAGTCGAGAGATATGAATGCGTTTTCGATGCATATTCGAGTGGAGGAGTATTCCGAGGACGTTTGAAGCAACATGCGACGTTATCGGCACTCGTATTTGCTATACTAAAGGTGAATTAAGATTTCAAGAACTTCATGATGAAAACAGATATAAAATGTAAGACTCTTAAACCAATGCATTCAAAACGACGAATAAGTACCAATTAGCACTCGTAAATTTACAACATTTTGAAAATGAATTTTGAGGCAAAGATTTAAAAAATGAATTTTTTGTGTTTAAAAGGTTGTCGTCAGACGATTTTTATAGGCTAAGAATGAGTAAAAATATTTCAAGTTGTGAAACTAGGCCGTACATCTTCTATCTTATAAAAAAATCAAGGTGCCTTTTCGTCCATCTCAGCGCAGTTCACTTTACGCTCAGCGCAGCATGTGAAAACGTTGAGGATCAGTAGGTTTTTCGTGAAATACAGAACTGAAATAAAAACCCATATGTGTGGCGGAAAATATAAGGGTGCATCGTTAGGCTGGATTCCCGGGATGCTACCTCACAGAAAACAAAATCGAATTACCACGGAAGGTTGAACTGTGCCAGCGACCTGTAGGTAGGAAATTTTATTCTCTATAAGTTTGTTTATGTACAGTTTTGCCGTATATTTTGCCGTTTCCGAGTTATTCGCGAAAGGCCAGTCGCTGGTCGTGCTACGGCGGCAATTTTGTCGCCAAAAAGGCCGACGCGTACACGTCAGGCATGCCAACTTTTGATATGTTAGTTAGATTGCCATAACGGACAAATGTGCCAAGTTTCAAAATGAATTATTTCCTCTAACCGTCAAAAAAGTGTCTAATTTGACTGGTCTAAAAGCACACGTCCGAGTAGATAGAACAGGTATTGTGTAACCATCTGCCACACACTTTACACCGGATTCAGTCTGATGTAGACTATGTGTTAAAGTTCAAGGCACTCAACACATTCATCTACATTGTTGTCTTCAGACAATGATCATCAGGCAGGAGTATTGGTGGTTCATCATCTTTTGATGATGACGACTCAAAATACAAACGGCCTCTTGACCTCTTTCCCCGCTTAACAGTTTTCTTAGATGATCCATTCTGGTTGTTTTTATTGATTTTCTTCTGTTTGACCTTTTCAGCGTTTTTTTCTGTTGTTTTAAGCATTCTTGTAACTTCGACAGC
This sequence comes from Tanypteryx hageni, assembly GCA_028673005.1. Lineage (NCBI taxonomy): Eukaryota > Metazoa > Arthropoda > Insecta > Odonata > Petaluridae > Tanypteryx > Tanypteryx hageni. The sequence continues at coordinate 189,389,363 of CM054115.1, read as the reverse complement.
AATTTTTCTTTCTTATTGCATTTGTAATCATTCTTCTGTCCTTGAATACTATTTTTTTTCTTTTCTGTGATGTACGCTGAATCGGTAATGTTAGCAGTAGATTGCTTTTGCAAGAAGATAATTTTTATTTGATTACTATACTATCAATAGTTCACGAGATACTTACATTTATTCAGAACTATGCAAAAAATATTAAATACCGCGATTTAAATACGGCAGCCAGACCCTATAGGCGGAATTAAAAACCGGCGGATAAAGGCTAAGTACCTATCTGAAAAAGTTAAACAGCGTTTTCTATTCTCCCTACGCGAGCGGCCGTCTCTCCTAAAACGTTTGGATTGATGACGCACACTTCTTCTCAGGACAAAACATGGCGGAACAGTATACAAGTAATACACGTAATAATACCACGTGTCCACTTACCCAACTTCATTATTGCCGCGATAAACACGCAAAATGAAAATAATAGAAATGATATATGAAAATTCAGGAAAAATTAAGCTGTGAATGAAATTCGTATGTAAATCACACAAAAAACTGCACAATAAAGAATGATTTTGTCAGCGTGTACTTTCTCCCTGCTGCCCCCTGTCTATGACTATGTAAACTAGAGATGCGTCATCTCTCCCACCCCTGTCATCTCTCCTCGCTTTACCCTACTTGGGATATTACCGCTTCGCTAGATATGTATCTCGATGACAAAGTTATCATCAACAGTAGACTACGGTGCATTCTATAGGGCGTGTGTATGTAACAAATGGCTCTTGGCGCGGTTCCACGAACCCTCTGTAGCGAGTGCGCGCGACAGTTGAAGGTTTATTACCATTGAGTGACATTCCGCAAACCAAAAGCAATTTCGGTCTTGTTATTGACATGGGACAGAAATGTTTTACAACACTTACATAAAATTTTCCTCCTTAACAATAAAAGTTGTGCCAGTGTAAAGCAAGTTGTCATTAATGCATACAACTGATTAGTATAAAGTTAAAAATATGCTATTCTTGAATTTGAACGAAGCGAGAAATGCGGCTAAGTTGTGTGGTAATGAGTTATCTACATTCCGCACCGCAGAAATTTCTGAATTATTTAATTTAATGCTTAGGAATATAATGCTGAACAAGTGAGATTATGATTTCAGTGTTACAGTGATATAATTCTGAATGAGAGAATTTTTAGATGATATACAAGCATTGAAATAATGTGTTAAATAGGTATCAGCACAAAATACGAATAAAAATTTGCAGTAGTGAAAGTAAAGAGAGAATAAGAAGGAATAAGAAAAGATGAGAGAAAAGAGAGGAAGAAAGAGGTGGAAAGAGGGAGATAGAGAGGGAGAGAGGGGAGAGAGAGAGGGATTTGTTTAGGGGGTTAGGGAAGAAAAAGGGAAGATAATGGTCTCGATCCTCGCCTGAAATGTGAACAAGGTATAGAACATGTTACAGGGTTAGAGGGAATAGGAGAGAGGTAACAGGAGAGAGGGAAGAGGAGAGAGATAAGAGGGAAGAGGAGAGAGGGAGCGAGAGAGAGAATGAATTTAGAGGGAGAGGGTGCGGAAGCGAAAGGTGAAATATTAGGAGCAGATGTTCGTGGGGGGGCGTTTGGGGATTGCGAGGCGGGGATGGGAGAGAGTGGGGCGGTAATGGAGGGTGGACGGGCGAGGGTGATGTGTGTGTGTGCGCAAAGGCGAAGGAGGAAAGGTGAAGAATGATGCGTCGGCCTCTCCGTCCACCGATGAATCACTGGTGTTCGGAAGATGTCCTAAATTAAACCCGACTGTTGTTATCTCGCTTCCACACATAACCTGTACAGTTCTTGCAGAATCGTTTTTCAGTTCCTATCCCATCCTAAAATATGTCGAGTCGCATAAGTTTCCGTCCCGTGCGGTCGTTATCGCACACCTCCTTTGCATGAGAACGTATGAATGGAGCTTGGAAAATTTCACACCTGAAAATTGAATGGAGAATAGTCATTATTCATACGGATTGGAATATTACCTCGCAATGCCAGCGACTTCATTTACATTGATTTCTACACGGATTTGGGAATAGTAGGTTGCAAACCAAAACTAATCGGATAGAAAGATGGAGAAGATTTAAGTATCAAAAAATGGCGAATGAAAATGAATGAAAACTCGCGTGAAGCTAAAAGTCTTAATTATCAGGTTTTACATGAAATTAATTTGTTTGGAATATATCAGGTAATCACCAACATTTTTGAGTATCGTCACTGCGACTATCATTACAGCTTAATTATTCACTTTTATTTTCTTCTACCTATGCTTTCAGCTATGAGAAATATGAAGAAGCGGTTATGAAATGGCGTTTGCAAAATGACGTCGTTCATTTTTTATACCTATGAAAAATTAGTTACTTGGAGCTTGAAGAAAGGATGAACATTTTCAATTCGCACACGTCAATCCCCTGCACGTAGTATGTGCAAAACTGCTTTTACTCCAAATTTTTATTGCATCTTAAAGGATTAATCTTTTTTCTACTAAATCAACGATTACGCCGATATCCCATAATTAATATCAATTTTCCTTGAGATCAGTGATAAACGTCGTTATCTAAAAAAAATCCCTGTAAAACTTTTTTTCTGTTTGAGAGAATGTTTAGATTCACTTAGTATCCTATAAAGGAGAGCGGGGTTCGATGCGGGGGCTATTCTTCCCTAAGGTCCCTAAGGATACCCGCTAGAGCTCCTGGAATGAGGTATCATTCGTTACCTGCGGAGGAAAAGTTTCGAAGAAACAGTTAAGATTAAAGAATCGGTTTTCTGCTCTGGTGAGCGTAACGCGATAAAATGTAGTATTACTATCGTTGGCACATGGATAATTTATATTTTCACTTGTGCCCTTGATTACTTCATTAAGCGTTGCAAGCCCAAACCATGGTTGAGATACTCAGATGGTTTGCAAGAGACTTAAAGAAGGGGCCCGAATTCAAGTTGGAAAGAGATATTACAGTCATTATAGCAGAGCCAGCCCAAGGCGAACCGGGCGGCTGCCCGGGGCACCAACGTATTGGTATCGCTCCGCAAACATCTATTCACACAATACTTTAAGTAGGTAAATGTTGGATACCAATTTATATTGCGAAACGGTCAGGAATTTTGATGAAATTCCTTTTATTAGTAATTTTCAATTAGTTGCGGAGCAATGAATAAATTACTAAATTCTTTTAAAATACCTTAAAAAAATTAAGGAAGGGGGCGCTGTAGCGATTTCTCCCCCGAGGCGCCAAAATACCTCGTGCTGCCCCTGCATAATAGGTCTATACATATATGTATTTTTCTACCCTTTGTCTTTTTGTCTTGATATTCCATGGTTAATCCAACCTATATAAATCCGCGTTAAGTACGGAGCATAGCATGGGATATATTTCTTCAGAATAAAATAAAATCTGTTGAAATAAATTAGTCCCTAAGTGAAACCGCTTTTAATTTATTTCAAACACTATCTATGGATGCTTAAGCATCCAAAATTGTAATTTAATTAAAACAGTAATTCTTCTTATAAGATGCGTTGAATTTTTGCAGACGATGATTTGGCATCGAGTTCGTTTTTCTCCATTCTTTGCTCGTATTTCACCATCCAGTTCGCTGGAATGCGTGGGCCGGTATCATTGCCAATTTTGTGGTTGGGCCATACCTACCACCTCAATGGCCATGCGCATTGTGTGTTCCTGCAGGGAGCGTTACCAGTGCTGCTTGAAGATGTGCCTCTGGCTGTTCGACATGACATGTGGTTCCAAAACGATGGGGCGCCGGCGCATCTTAGGGCACAGACCCAACAACACCTTAACGCACAGTTTCCTGGTAGGTGGATAGGACGTGGCGGCCCTATATTGTGCTCTCCGAGATCGCCGGACCTGAACCCTCGGGACCTTTTCCTTTGGGGCACCTGAAGGAACTTGTTTACAAGGAGCCACCGATCGACCTGGAAGACTTGACAGCCAAGTTTCATGCTGCTATGGCAACCATCGATGCAGACATGATACGTCAGGTGCAAGCTAGTATTCCACGACGTGCGGTTGCATGTCGTCGAATGCAGGGCGGACATTTTGAACACTTGCTGTAATTACCGCCATCCTAATTACGTATCTGCTGCGTATTGTGCACAGGATGTCAGCAAGCGAAGATGCATCACGTGTACATGTTGTGTATCCTAACATGTTCGTATCTGCTATGTACGCCTTTCGAATAAACTCACTTGTTCATAGGTGTCACCTGCAGTTTTTTGTTGTTATTCAACCGTATGCTTGTCTGTCTCTGAATCTCAGCATCACCACCAATTTCTGTACTACTACGATCGATAGGACTATTGCCTCATTTGACGCACATTCTTACTATGATATCTCGGTACATATTCATTTTAGAGAATTTGTTCATTTAACATTTTGCTTAGTTTTCGGGTTTTCTACCCGTCTACGTCATTAGTGTGCGCCATTTTCCCCACACCCTGTATTTCGGAAATGGAAAACTTGGAAATTATTTGTTCGACTCAAGCGACCAACATTTTCACACAATTGCACTAACTTCGATCTACGTATTTAGGCGTGTTTACGCGAAGGAGATATTAGGATGTCCATGAGTGAAGAGCATTGGCGCTGTAAACACATTTGAATGGGATTGAAAAAAACAATACGAAAATGAAATGCATGGATCATGTCGCTCTCTGTTATTCCATTAGAGCAGCGTTTCCCAACCGGGGTCCACATGGACCCCCAGGGGTCCATAGAATCTTTGAGGGGGTCCACAAGAAAAAAATTGTGTTTCGGGAGTCTATAATATCAGCTAAGGGGTTCATGATAAAATATTATAAATAAAATAATTTAATAATAATAATAAAATAAACTAATGTCATAGGAAAGTCCAGAAATTCGCAGTTAGAAGATACTCGTATTTTCTGGAACCTTGTTTAGTTGACGGAAAAAAAATTTCTTTCCATAGAAAATTCTCGAAGAAGAAAATATTATTTAGGCACCGACTAATCTAGAACGAGTCAGTCAGTCAGAGGCAGTAATTTCATTCTATAGCGAGTAATCGGCATCGTCGTGGTGAAATCTATTGTTTGTGTTATTGAACGTTATTGTTCTAGTGAACTATATTTCCATTAGTACCTACAAGCATTTCCAACTCTAAATATTTTAGGTTAATAATATTATTATTGTTTTCAGATTACCCATGGCTCATGCAAAGAAGAAAACAAGACAATATTCGACTGAATATCTGTCGCATGGTTTTATTGAATCACCAGAGAATATCACAAAACCAATGTGTCTTATATGTATGACTGTGCTGTCTAATGATAGCATGAAGCCAAGTAAGCTTCGTCACCATTTGGAGACAAGGCACAGCGAAAAGAAAAATAAATCAGTGGAGTATTTCCAAAAACTACGAGACAATTTTCAAGGAAGAAACAAATTGGATCAGATTTTTAGTAAACAAGCAAGCGGTTTATTAGCATCATATGAAATCAGCAAAATAATAGCAAAATCTGAAAAGCCACATAGTATTGGTGAAACTGTCATCTTGCCTTCTATATCAGTTGTAATTTCAACATGTTAAACAAAAATGCACGTGAAATTACCGATAACCTTCCTTTGAGCAATAACACAATCAACTTATTGCTCAATTACGAGTGAAACAGTTTGCAATGCAACTCGATGAATCAACTTTGATGGGCAATGAAGCACTTTTATTGGCATATGTAAGATATATGGATGATAATCAACTCAGAGAGGAAATGCTTTTTGCAAGCTTCCTCAAAACAGATACTAAAGGTGAAACAATATTTAAGGAAGTCTAGTCTTATTTTAGAGAAAAAAATATTCCACTAGAAAATTTAATGGCTTGTGCTACTGATGGCGCTTCTTCCATGGTCGGTAGGTACAGGGGGTTTATCACTCATTTAAAAAATGCATTGCCAAAAGTATTTTGCATACATTGCATGATTCACCGCCAACATCTGGTGGCGAAGAGATTGAGTTGACGTCTTCATGAAGCCTTAACTCTTGTAATAAAAGCTGTCAACCTCATTAAGGCTAATGCTCTTCAAGATCGTCTCTTTTGCAAACTTTGTGATGAAAATGAAGAAGGATTTGACCGTCTTGTACTGCATACAGAGGTGCGATGGTTATCTAAAGGCAATTGTCTTTGTCGCTTCGTCGTCCTTTGGGACAGTACTGTATCATTTCTAAACGAAAAGGAGATTGGAAAACAGTTGGTTGCCATGAAAACAGACATATTTTACCTCTCAGATGTGTTTGAAAAACTGAATTCTCTTAATAAGCTGCAGCAAGGACATAATTTTGATTTAATATCTAGCAAAGAAGCCATTAATGCATTCCTAGGAAAACTCAAATTGTACAGTCTTAATATCTCACACCGTGCGTTTGACCAGTTTCCAAACCTTGCTTCAGTTAGCAGTGATTTAAAAGATGATGATTGTGTTGTGTATGTTGATCATTTAAAAAAAATTTATGAAGACATGCAAGTTCGGTTCAAGGATCTACTAGAACTGAACATCCCAGACTGGGTGTTGATTCCATTTGAGGTAAATGTTGCTGATGTTGAAATTTATTTACAAGAGGAACTTGTTGAATTGCGGTCTGATGAGACAGTCCGAAGTCTATTCAAAAAAGGAAAGCATGATGTATGGAAGAATAGTGACATTGCCTGTAAATATCCGCTTTTATGGGAGAAAGCTAAAATGTATGGCATTGTTTTCCCATCATCTTATCATGTGGAATCTGGCTTTAGTCGTGTAACACAGTTGTTAACAAAAAATCGTAATCGACTTGATATAGTAAAAAGAAGTGATCTTCGTCTGACTCTCACAAAATTGGAGCCAGATATTAATATGCTAATATCAAAATATCAGCCACAAGGATCTCATTAATAGGGCCTATTTAATGGGATACTATTTAATAGCCTTAGAAATAAATTTATATATGTTGTTTGAAATAGTATTTTTTAATTTTTTTTTACTATTTCTGTCATTACAAGTAAAAATATGTTTCAGTTTTATCAATTAAAATTTTCAAAATTTGTAATTTACATTTTTTTATATTATATTGGAATTCTTTAATTATTATCTTTTACTGACTTACAAATAAATATTTTATTTAGGAATTGTTTAATTGTTTAATTATTAGCTTTTACTAGCCTACAAATAAATATTTCATTTAGGAATATTACATATGCGTATATGGGGGTCCACATACGTAAAGTTAGGACTCAGGGGGTCCACAAGCAAAAAAAGGTTGGGAACCCTTGCATTAGAGGAAGCAAAAAATAAATTTTTACTATGATTCGTAACGCATACGAGACAATGTTTTGCATGAAATTCGGAGAACAATTTCTTATAACATATTTAATCGTTAGAGGCATCTAAGGAAGTGTGTTAATCGGATAGCACTCTATATAAAGTTTGAAAATGAAAGTTATCTTTCCTTCAGAATTTAAAATTTAGCAGATAATCTAAAAACTGCTTCTAATTTCCCCATAAAATTGCTCATTTAATATCAGGAAACATGAAAATCAATTCCTGCCCAAATCTGTCGTTACAACGCTCTACGAGATAAAGGTAGATTATTTATCACCTTTTCAAGAAAATTTCAGAATCATAAATCTCAGGAGCTCGCATCTCCATTTATTAAAGTCTCCTCTTACGGAGAGTGGAACTGATAGGAAAGATTTTTGTTGAAAATTAAAGGGTTCATCGCAGAATGGAATCTTATCTATTATGTGAATCTTCAACTCGGTTTTTAGATAAGGAATTAGGAAGAATTAAAATCTTAGGTTACAGACAAATCAATTCCAGCCTAGCTTATGCAATCGGATGTATCTCGTTAAGGCAGTAGATTCTCGATAAAATGTCGTAATATCTACATATTTTCCTGTGTTCTATTATTATAGGCTCTTAAAATTCTGAATTATATCCTAATTTTAACTTGAATTGCGAAATATAGAAACGGCAATTTATTATGAACTATTATTGCTCTGATCCGAAATTTCTTTTCTATCGTAAGAACGTTCATAGTATTAAGCAACGGATAGCAGGAAGGATTTAATGTTAAAAGGCACATAGAGGTGTTTATGGTTGGCATATTTAAAAATTTCTTTCAAGAGCTGGATATTTTATGTGCCAGCGAGCGTCATGATGAAAGGGGATGGACTCAAATTCGAAATTTATAAAAGGATGAACTAATCGTAGAGAAAATACTTAAATGCTTTCCCATTGTTTGAAAGTATACGCAAACTTTTATGGTCACATACATCTCACGCTGAGTTTATATTTCAATGCTATAGAGAGTAATGAGATCAATCAGGTTGGATATAAGACTGCATTGGTATTACGTTAATTCTGATGGAGTGGAAATTTGGCAGTATATATACATTATTTGTGATCTCATTTCTCCGAAAATATCGAGGATAAATGTGACGCAAGATGTACGAACAGATTATGTTAGTTTTAAGCGTAGGCCAAGAGACAGTTTAGCAGAGAATTCGATCGCTACGTCATCGAGCCCAAAAAAAATGTTACGGCGATTAATACCGCATATAAGCGCATAAAACCATTCGATTTATTGCTAAGCACGCAATGCATTTGACGCCATTAACTTGCGTACAAGCGTTCATCGGCAGTTTTCCGCGCGATCACCATCGCCGATGCGTCGCCGGAGGGCGCTGTCGCACGCGTATTCCGCAGAGGCGGCGGATAATCGACAATCGATGGGGGATGTTGGAAAGCGGGAAGCCAAATTCAACGCTATTCGAAAGCGGACTCCATTAATGGGGGAGCCGCTTAATCCTTCCGACCCCCAAAATCCCTCCTCGAAACACTTTCTCGCCTTTTCTCCTGCAGTCACCCTACAACGTCATGGAAACTTGCTAGAATATCAATCATCAGAGAATATGTTTGTGTGAATATGTATGTATGTATGTAGGGATATATATATATATATATATATATATATATATATATATATATATATATATATACACACACACATACATATATACATACACACAGTGGCAGTGATCCAAAACGTCAATTTTCTGAATATCCTTTTTACCTTCATAAAAGAACAAAATGTCGATTTAGAGATACACCTATAACATTTAGCGCAATTGAAAACCATTTATGATTTGAATACAATAAAAAATGATAAAACGAAAAAAATGCACTTTTCTAATTCCACTGTGTAGAATTTAGAAACGGCTGAATTCAATAGAAATAATTTTTGTGGGTTTCATCACGCAATGTTAACAGTTAAATATGTCAGAAACCCTTTCGTTTTAATTTTACATTATGTGTTGTAAAACTTCGTAAATATGAGTTGATTATATTTGTACGTCTAGTATACTTATCATTTGGTTATCTGAAAAAAACTGATAAACCGAACTTAATTACTTAGTTCTCTTGTTTTTAGGTAAAACTATAAATAAATAAACAAATATATATCTCGAAATGACTAACCAAATCGAAACTGTCGTCATCTTCATTCCAGAGACGGTCTTTCCAGGCTTAACGGAACAAACACTGCCCGAAGGAACTAGCAGTCCATTGTTTCTCTAATTCGCCAGAAGGGATTCAAAAATGCTCTCGTTCTCGGAGAAATTACGGCTGGAAGATGACAGAGTAACTACTTGGAGGAAGGGGAGAGAGAGAGGGGAGATGAGAGTATGTCACCATGGGGATGTGAGTTAGGGAGGCGAGTGGTAGGGGTGCAAGGCAAGAATCCTGAGGTAAGGAGGAGGAAGGGTTTATTGGAAGTCGAGGAATCAACCTCTCGACCCTGCCCGGTTGAATTAACGCGTTACGCATCAACTGACGTCATCAATTCGATGATTACGGCTTTTTCTGATGCTTCGCCCGACGCCTGGATGATTTTGTTTGGTACAAGGCAAAGAATGTTTTCCAAGGCGAAAACGTTCAGCTTTTTCTTCGTCTGTAATTTCTTATATGTAAATGCATGAGTTATTACCTATTAAATGGCTTCACCATTGCATCTGCTATCAAACTATTTTGTTGTCTACGTAAGTACACTTTGGAGGTTAATTAGGGAAAATGCACAAGCATTTATAATATAATGAAATAGTTCAAGAAAGTAACTGAGCTAGGAAAAATATTCGCAACCTGCAAGTATCTCTTTTGGGCTTATGATTTATCACGAGTAATTTATATAATTTAATGAAGGCATGAAATACTTTTAGTTTGGTTAGCAAGTATAAAAATTTCATAATGAAGTGTAGATTATTACGGCTATATTTGAAAGAAAGTTAAAACTCCAGCCAAAAACAAGTGGTATTAGCCCGATGCATTTCGCCCACTAAGTGGGCATTTTCAAGGGCGACGTTCCTTCGACAGCGACCAAAGTCGACTGTGCCGGAGTGGAGAGACCAAGGGTGGAGAAAGAACGAAAGGCAAAAGAAAGACAAAAAGCACGGGTGGAGTGAGAACAAAAGAAAAACGAAAAAACAGAGGCGCGTGTGTATTATCTCTGGTCAATAAGTCTGTAAAGTGTCTTGTTGAAGTCAGTGTCGCTGTTCATCAATGTATCTCGATTCTTGTAAATGTGAAGGTTTTCTAGGGAATTTAAAGAGCTATTAGATGAGATTACCAGTTGTAAGTCCTTTAATTGAATGCTGTGGCCGGTTTCGAAAATGTGATTAGCGACACTGGATTTCTCAAATCGGTTGTATTTATAGTGGGCTAAGTGTTCCTTAAAGCGAGTGACCAGCTTTCTCCTAGTTTGGCCTATGTCCTGTTTGGGGCAATGCGAGCATTGAATTTTGTAAATTCCTGACTTGTCTAAAATTTCCGTTTTGTCTTTTGTGTTACCCAGAAAATTTTTCAAACTGTGTTGACTCTTGTAAGCTATTGTAAAATCCTTTTTCCTGAAAATTCTGTCCAAACCCCTATTAAGTGAAGGAACAACACACAACTCCCAATTTCATTACGATAATCAGGCATTTTTGGAATTTAAGGAAGATGATTATTGGCATAGATTCAGGAATTTTATTTCATCTTTCCCGTTTCAAATTATCGAAATTTATTTCATTAATCATAAAAAGATTTTCAGCTGTTATTATTATCCCCGCATTTTTCGACGCTCTTGGAGATTATAACTTATATATGAATTGCGTTCTGAAAACATAAGCAAGAAAACACGCCGAGATAAGAAGGCAACATTTTTTCAAATTTAATTTGATACGATACGCTGTATTAGTTTAAGGAATATTCGAAAGTGAAGCGATCCAAGCGATCTTTGCAATCCAATGAAAAGGAAAAAAATCAGCGAGATATAACGGCCTTACCATTACCCTTCTGGTATTCCACCGAAGAAACCTCGGATGTTCTTCATATTAGACTTTTCGAGAATGGAATTTTCTTTTCTCATTATTAGATTCACCGATGACTTAAGGCTAATACCTCATCAGGAATTCTTTTGCTTAACAAATAACTCTGTAAGAAGAAGTCAGCATAGCGTTCGCTCACCATCAACTGCTCCGTACGTAGTCGAATTAAATTCGATGGCATTTGTAGTATTTTACAGTTGCGTACTCATATACCTTATTATACGCATATAGACCCGTGCACACGCTTACTATACAGTACGCTGTGGATTAAACGTTGGAAGGTTAATAAGCTCTTTGTATACGCAACTTCTGTCTTTGAAAACATCAAGTGGCTCGTTTGAGGAAGAAGTATTTCTGCGGGTCCCAGAACTCTCTATCTCTCTCCAACCCCTACCTCTCCTCCATTCGGGTCCACTCGCCTTATTTTGGGTCGACGTCCTCGGTAAAATTTGGAGGAACGCTGTCGATAACTGCTAAAACAGAGTGGAAGGGAGGGGAGGAGTTATGGAGGGAGAGGGAGAAGGAAAAAGAGAGGAGTAGGAGAGGAGTAGGAGGGAGTGAGAAGGAGGAAGGGAGAAGGAGGGAGGAGAGAATGAGAAGGAAAGAGGGAGGAGGGAGGGAGTGGAAGGACGGTAGGATCTTTCCTTCGAGGTGTGTGCTTCCGCGAAGAACCGGCTTAACCCATGCGAGAGAGCGGACAAAAATCATCTGAGGAAGAGCGGGCTCGACCGGTACCTCCCTCTTTCTCCTCTATTTCCCCTTTTCCTTCTCTCTTTCTCCTCTCTTACTCTTTCTCTGTTTCTTCTCTTTCTCCTGTTTCTTCTATTTTCTCCTTTACTCTTTCTTCTCTCTTTCTCCCCTGCTTCTTCTCTTTCTCCTTCTCTTTATCCTCTCTTTCTCCTCTGAGAGGGGGAGAGAGGGGGGGAGGGTAGAGAGGGTGAGAGAGAGGGTGAGAGAGAGGGGGTGAGAGTGAGAGAGGGAGAGAGTGAGGGGAAGAGTGAGGGGGAGAGTGAGAGGGAGAGTTAGGGGGATAGATAGATATTCGTCTGTATTCGGGCGAAATTTAGACCATAAGGTCCATTCTTACATTTGACCCCTTGTGTGTGAGAGGGAGAGTGAGAGGGAGTGAGAGGGGGAGAGAGGGAGGGGAAGAGGGAGAGAGAGAGAGGATGGATACATTATCGGGGTCGAACGTCTCGATTCCAGCAACCTCGGTAAGTAAAGCGCACTGGATTTCGTATTTACCCGTATAGTAATCAGTACAATCTTGAAACCAATCAGAATCCTATTTAATGAATTAGAGATACACGAAGGATAAATTAAACAAAGAAACTGAAAAATAGTATCAATAAGTTAATATTGACCATGGCTGGATCGAGTGAATGCATGATTGTGGAAGCGAATGAAGACGATTTATTTGGCGAATTTGAAGGTTTTAGTGAGTCATAATGAAGACTCGAATAATAGTTATATGAGAAAGAAATGAAGGACTCCAGGGTAAATTTTACAGCTTGTGACGATCATTACATCACCGAACAATCCAGTTTGTTTCTTCAGGTGGAGAAATTTAGTGCATTATAACGTTCCTAGTGATTTTGTGGCATTTCTCCAACACCTTTTTGCTACACATATCTTGTTTTACCATTACACAGACGTAAACCCGTGCACGCACATACACATAAAAACACACATACGTCTAATTATAGAGATTTTTGGTCTAGTGATACGACAAGAGAATATGGTTTAGCGTTCAAAATCCGAGTATCTCTTTCACGGAATTCGGTCGTTTGCGTGACTCGTTCATACGATATTTCTTAGAATACTGCTAACAATGTGCTGCATGCAATGGGCGCATTAAATGTAAATTTATTTTTTTGAGTGTCGCTTTAGAAATAAAAGAAAGCCTTACGTTCCTTGTAAATTATTAAAAAGTATAAATTAATATAACATTTATTTATACCAGGAGGGACATTTTTCTCAAAGTGAAGAAAGGACTCCTTTTGTAAACGGCTACCAGAATGAACCCAGTCTATACAGAACAAACAAGAGAAAATATTCGTTCTGGTAAAATGCTGTTCTTATTATGTGTATATTAATGCTTATGATATTATGCCACGGGAGAAAAAGGTTTTACCCTGGAAAAATACGTCTTTGGAGAAAGTTAAAATTTCAAAATTATTACCCTGCTCAATAATTTATGTTTATTCATTATTTTATCCAAATGGTGACATCCAAAATAACATATAGTTTTCCAGACAGTAATTGTTTCAGGAGTTACAGTTGGAAACTGAAATATATAAAATTTATGGTATGAATAACACTGATATATTGCTTTCCACAATTTATTTGGCAGAAGTTATTTCCAGTTGCATAGGAGTAATAATATTTTCATATTCATGTTAAAATATCAGGTGTAAAAAGAATAAATCCTGAGAGAAAATTAAAATTTCAATATTATTATACATTATGCGACTCAGGCATATCTACCACACAAGTTTTCTTGCTGCCTCATTGTATTTTTAAAATTTTTTGAAGTTTGGGGCTATAGCTATAAAATTATTAGTAATTTGATTATGATGAACAATTTATCCATTAGTAAATTGTGATGTTGCCTTATGAAAAGATAGTCATCATAATACAGAGCTTATTTAGGAGTATGTGAAATTAGAAATTACCATTTAATATAATTTTTCCTGAAATATCAGAGACTTTCTACGGTTTTTAAAATCTCTTAAAAGCTATGATTTGGGAATGTAAATTCTCGTTTCCGGTGGATAAAAGAAATACGGATTGTTCCCCAAAAAATCCATTAGCATGATCAAATAAAATCTGTGGATGGATTAATAGCAATTCTTAAAATAAAATTAATTTTTTTTACATAAAAAGATCTATGGAGTCAATAAAAGATCGCACTACATCTTTTATTCGATTGCGAAAGTTGTTTTACCTTTCATAATCTGATTTAGGAGCAAATTAGCGGTTTTTTTAGACTAGGATTTTTCATACTATCCAAGAATATGCCTGTTTTAGGCATAAAAAATCAACTAATCCTTTGGAACAAAATAGATTTACAATAGACAAATCCCACACGCCCTTTTAGATCCACGGTTTATACGAGGGAAAGAACTAACAATGCGTTTCATTATGAATGAGACTACCCCTCATCCTGTGCGGCGTATTATCCCATTGCGTCCAACAAAGACCGCCTTTTAGAAGGATGAATAAGTTAAATGCGAAAAGTAACTCAAGCCTCGGCGAGATTCCGGCAGAACGGGCAGGTGAGCTCTTTCTTCCTCGGCTTCTAGCTCAATGCTGGCGGAAACAGTAGGCACGCAAAGGAGTAGGACCTTGAGGGAAGGGGTAGGAGGCAGTAAGGAGTCAGGGGTAGGAGGTGGGGTGAAATTAAGGGGGAGGAGGGAGGGGATGGTCAAGAGTTGTAATGAAATCTTTTAGAGCATCGTTTCGCAATCGCCATGCGAGGACGAGGGAAATGTTGATTCGGACGATTATTCCATTCATCAGAGTGGGAGTTCCTGTGTGTTTTCTCTTTTATGTAGTTCTGTCAAGGTGGTGTGTAGCGGAGGTTGCAAAGTTGATTCATGACAGTCAGTGTAGCTTTCTTTACAGCTCAAGAACCATTTCAAACTTTGAGCGATTTGTATTTTATTTCGAAATATACTTTCAAATTTACCTTAAACATGATACTTCAGTTTTTTATTTAAAGAGAGCAATCAACTTTAAATCTCCTATGAAAAATTATTACTGAAACTGTCCCGCAATGTTTTAAGTTTGATATTTCTAAAGTAAATTTATTATAAACTTTTCGAAAGGTTTTCGTAGATATATTTATAAAATACATTTATAAAGTCTTAATGAAAAATAAAGTTCACAGAAGTGCTTTGAAAGATTTACCAAATCTCTTACAAATTCTCTTTTTTATATAGTTTAAACTTCCAATTAATTTACTTTGTACACCAGTTCCATTCTAGAATTTCTAAAAATTACTCATATTTGTTAAAAATAATATGAATTTTTAAAAATTTCCGACTTGAGTACTCCAGCTGTCGACCAAAGAGCAAAAATTATTTCGATACAACGAAAAAACATTAAGTTAGACAGTCTGTCATTTAGGTTATTGTCGGCGTTAAAATTTTAGATGTCTTAACAATTATAAACGTCGTCGCTTTGATAAATCTGACTCTCAATCCATTTCCCCATCTTGTTCAATGAATTCGACGAAGATGGAAACTACGAATTATTTATTAAATAATTATAGGCATCTATGCGTGAAAATCAATCCTGATGCTCATTACTGCTGCTAGTCACATAGCCGTGCACCACCGCTACTTCATTTGGTTTTTATACTGATTCTGTCAACATTTGCCCGATATAACAGACTTGTACAACCGCCCTCCACCTCTTTCTCTCTCTCGTCCACTTCACAGGAACTAAAAATGGCATATAGACACACCGAAGAGGATGCTTTGAGAGCGCGCGGTGCTTCCGAGTTTCCGGGATTTTCCATCGCATACATTACTCTCACAAATTTATCTCAGTTAATAACAGAAATACACCTAAAAGCGTCGTTAATAATTTATAGTTTTATTTGAGCAGCAGGAGCAGCGCTTGATAAACGAAGTAGCTCAAGCCCCATCTTAATCATTATGAGTTTAAGATTTAATTTCAATGATAATTGTTTTATATTCTTATATCGAAGTTATTCCATTGAACTTTATGGAGCGTAGTTTTACCGCATTTGTATCTTAAGCAGCACCTCGATAGGGTCAAATGAAGTACAGAATACTTGTGAACATCACTTTTGCCGATCAAGTGCTTTAGTATAAATCGCCGCTAAAGCGGGGATCTACAAGATGAGGCCTTCGGAACGTTCTTCTTAGCATTGGTTATACTTTAAAGGTGGATAATTGAGATAGATATAAAGGTTGGTGGCTTGATTAACTTATGGCTCGATTTATCATCGGTGGGTTGGCTGAAGGAGTTTTCCCACCGGTGTTAGATAGAGATAATTGAACGAATAAGAGATAATAATCAATGTAAAAATTTTTAACACGCAATAACCGAACTATAGTATTAGGATTTCCAGTATGGTTTTAAGCTTTCTTTGAGGTTGATGCCTTTTCGAAGTTTCAACAAAATATTTTGACTCTTCGTTGCATAAAACGTCTTCGAAATGATCGATTCTACCCCCGTGCGATTCGATTAATGCAATTAATACTTAAATACAAATGGCGATTGTATAAATGCTGTCAAAATATAAATATAAATTACTCTGATAGGCTTGAGACGAGGCGTTTGAAAATGCCTTATCATCAAATATCGAAGCAATCACCGATCTATTTTTGGAGAGACATTTCATGGAAGCGCACCACGAATTATTCTCGAGTTTCCCAGATTCTAGAAGCAAGCAAACAAGCGCCTCGTCTCCATTTTCCTCCCTCAGGATCCATCTTCATCTTCAGAGGAGACGACATATGTCTAGAAATATCCTTTCTTATGGCGATGTTATATTTTTAAATTTAAACATGGAGAGAACGTTTGACATAGAGCTGCTGAAACTCGACCATTTTCAAAAGCTCGAGCCGAGTGTATATTAGCGAGTAAGCTCGAACCGTTCGGCTCGAGTTAGCTCGAGCCAGCAGCACTAGTTTGACATTCGTACATTGTTAATGTGAAAAAAGGAGCTAGGGAGTGTAATTAATTGATGCGCGTCAGAAAACTAGAGCCACCGTGTATAACTTAAAAAATCCTATCATAAGAATGGGAATGATAAGGATTGCAAGTGGATAAATCAATTTTGAATTAAAGCTTTGCTGAAAATATGTGGCGGTGCTTGTTACAATATAGAACAGAGAACAGTTAACATTAAAAAGAAATCTTTCTAACATTTTGTAGACCTATAGAGGACATATTTGTAAGAATTTAAGATAAGTTATTATCAATGCTTTTGTAGGATCGAAGTTACATGTATTACTCGCAAAGGAAGTGAAACATTATTCTCACGTCAGCAGCTAATATTTTTCCTTTTAAAAATAAAGAAAGAAGTTGAGCATATTATTTTATAATTATTCTATGATTTAAACTCCGTTTTTAATACTATTCCAGTTCTGTGAAAATTAAGGAGTTAGAAGTTTAAATTATAAAGTAACCACTGATTTGAGTTAAAGAAAGCTAGGACGGAAGTTTTAGTGGGAAAAGTTCATGCAGTCTATTTTAAAGTTTGGTCCATTATATTGCGAAATGGACAGAAAAATAAACGGATGGATTCCATTTTAAAGATAAAAACTTTAGAGATACGGGATCAATCGGTAAGATAAGAAGAGTTCCGAAAATCCAAGTTGCGCATTGTCTTCCACAGGCGAATGTGTAAGACAAGTTTTTACTTTCCCCATGCGTAGTATAGGGGAAAGTATTGTTTTCATGAAAAAAATCGACTTCGAGATTTTAACGGAAATACACGTTTTGAGGTCCCCTGAATACGTTTTGACCATTTTCTCGATGTCTGTGTGTATGTGATAGCTTTTTTGTAGGTGCTCTAACTCAAAAACTATTAATCAGGCCAACGCGAAATTTTATATTTAACATTTTGATAAAAATCAGAAGAACGGATTAGTTTTAGTTAAAAATTGTTCAACCGGAAGTGGGTGTTTACTTTTGTCACTTATCCGTCATTTTGAAATATTTGCTTTAATATTTGATTTGGAATAAAAGTTGTAGAAAATTTAATATTCTACAACCTTTGTTGAAAACATTTTTCCATATAATGCATTGTTTAAGAGATATCTTATATTTTTAGCTGGCGCCACCACGCCTCCTACCGACGATTTTTGTTAACAATTGACGCTTAGTTACGTCTTAGTAACGCTCCTTTTTTTTCTTAATTGTTGGAACTTTGTGGCTATATCCAATATCAGGAGTTTATTTCTGTTCTTTGTTCTTGCAGTTTCTTAAAATATTTATTACTGTGCAACCTATTTGGTATTTTTAGAAATATTACAGATATGGAGAAAGTAGTCATGTGGTGGCAACATTAGATTTTTGTCCTTGGAACGCGTCAATTACATCTGATCGTTACTCTTTGCGGACGACGACTTCGCAAATACGACGTTATGCTATCAGGACACCGGGCGTCTCTGCAGAATTACCTCGAAGCAATTTCCGTGCAGGGTGATGAATGGCAGGCAGAGCTTAATCAGAATAAATGATCCGCTATTAACTTCTGGAAAGGCAGGGAGAAAGCATCGAATTTCATCTATACGATCTATGGAGTAGAATTTCAGTATCTGAAGCTGAAATGTGTGAGCGTGATTTCTTGTGGAATACACGCCTGCTTCGCGTGATAGATGTTGCACACAATAAAACGGATTGGAATGGCACTAAACGAGCGAAATGCAATATATATGACAAAAATAGCATCGGATATTTCAAATGAGGCGAAAAATTTGTCCATTATGTCTGATTTAATGCGGAGCAATCGTCGCTAAAACCAATAGTTTTGAAAATTGAAACAATTTCTCAATTCGCTCATGAATATCTCCGATATCCCATTTGTTCACTCGTCTATGTTCAATGCGAGTTGGCTAATAATCGTCTCCATGGCAACAATCCGATAAAATGTGATTTAAAAAGCAAAAACGCTACGCTTTAGTATAAATTAAAAAAAATACGATCAATTATAAAAATTCGGTGATAAGAATTAATATCTACATTTTTTCCTCTTAGAACAATACAAAACTCGCTTCGATATTACAATTTTTTGATATTTTAAAGTATTAAAGAAAACATCTCTGCACCATCCTATGTAAAACAAATAGGGAAAAAACATTCCTGGAATTGAATCCTGGACTTTAATCTTCGCCAAATAAAATATAGCTCGGAGGTGGACGCTGGCAGCACGAGCCTCATACCAAGTTTCATGAAAATCGGTTCATTGATGCAAAAGTTGTTAGTAAGGGACACACACACACAGACAGGACCATTTCATAAGGCTATGTTTCCTTTGAAAACCAGCCTAAAAAGGGCTTCGGTGAAGCAATTATAATTGAAATAGAGAGCCTGTTACTTGTTTTGCATGTACAACAGTTTTAATTAGGTCATTTACAACAAAAAATATTATTGATCATGATTTGCTTTCAAATTTTATAATAGTAATACCAGCAAAACCGTTGAAATCGTAAATTACGAAAAGGATTTCTCGGTAAATAACATTATCTGTCAGTATCTTATTATAAGTTGTCTTTCCTGTCGAGAAGTAATTTCAATTTTTAAACAATTATTTTAATTTTACAGATGAACTAAAACTGTGTAATTAATAATCATCAAAACAATTTGTCTTAATTACTTTTCTGAACTAAAATCTTTTGAAATAAATCTTAAATGAATAAATATATAAGGGTTTTAAGGAAAGTATTAATTATTTACCATTAAATAAATTAAAGAGGATCTCGTCTTAGCCCATTATTTCTTTTCGGCAAACGTAAAATGTTAGTGTTTAAAACATATTTTTGAGTTAAATGTGGAATTTTTAAAATTCCGAGTTTGTCAAGCTATTGCTATTGTAATGAATTTTAAAATGCAAATATGAAAAGTCATACACCAATCCCCATTGGTTGGCATTTACTTTAAAGAGATACTATTTATTTGCCGTTTTGATGAGCACGGGAAATGCCAGAAGAGTTAAATTACCAACGCACGGGTATTACGAAAATGAAACAGTAAGGAAGATACAAAGAAAAATTAAGAGAAAATGCATACGTGATATAGATGTTCTTACAAATAGTAATGTAGACAATCGTTCCTATTAATGGAAATGCTTCCGGTACGTATATGCCAGAACTAAATAAAACGTACTTTGTTTATACCCGTTGCTACGAACAACAATAATAGTTTGTTTATAGTTTTTGCCACAATAAAAGTTCTGGAAAGGTACATTAAAAGCATTTTCTGCTAAGGTAGAAAGTTTTGTATAAAAGAGAAGAGAAAAATATTGATAAACTAATAAGTGGATATTAGTGCTAAAATCTAAATATCGGTAAGTTACCCATAATATAAGACCTAATTGAAATTGTGAGAGAACGGTAGCACTTACAATTAGAGACGCTCATTCGAAAGCTTACGGCTGTGGGGGGCAAGGAAAATTATTGGAAGTAAAGAAATAAGAGAAAAAGAAATGGAAGAAGAAGAATTAAATAATTGATAGTAATCAATTATAATGTGTTGAATTATCGATTTAAGCTGTTATTTATTTATTTATTATATTATAGTTATTATATCTTTTATTTATCTTAGTTTTTATTTTATATTGTATTATATTTGTAATTTGTAATTATTATAATTATATAACATTTATAAATGAAATTATGATTATTTAAAATATTATAATTTATTAATCTGTTCCCCTCAGTTTCTTGCAGCATTAGCTGCAACAAGTCACTAGTACAATAGATTTAGGTAAACATATGTAACCTAGGTATAAACAATAATGTTCCGGTCTCTGATTGATATATATATATATATATATATATATATATATATATATATATATATATATATATACATATATTTGTTTTAAAAAGTGCTTCGGTGAAGCAATCCTAATTGAATATTTTATATGCAGCATTTTTTTATATTTTAAATGAAGAGTTTTCGGAAAAAATAAGTTGGGAAAATAGCGGAGGCCCACTTCTATGAAAATTAGAGTGAATACTTTGAGTATGGTTTAATTTTCACCGCCACATATTTTATCTACTCATTTAAACTCTTCCACCCTCATTTAAACTCTTAATTTAATTCAATTCACGTCTTCTACTCTTTCGTTATCTTGTGATTTTAGAGAAAAATTACCTTTCCATTTCATACATTTTTATTTTAATGGCGCACTGCTGTTGTGTTTGCAGTGAATAATTGTCATTCTGCATTGAAGCGTTTCATTACAATTTATTTTTTCCTAATATTACCTCCCCAAAAGATTTTGTAGATTTTGTTTCTGTTTAATTGAACGTTTAGTCTTATAAATCAGTGGCGCCCAATTTACGGTCCGGGGGCCGAATGCGGCCCGCGAAGGGTTTTTGTGCGGCACGCGAATCTATCATGAAAAAGCAATTCGAAAACTTTGACACATTCTTATATTTTTATGAAATTTTTTATAATAATACTTTTAGTATCGAAATATTAACTATAACTACTTTATATATACTTGATTTTTACTTATATCTCAGAATTCCCGATTTAAACTCTAATCTTGCCCGCCGAAGAATTGGCAACTTCCAATGTGGCCCACAGAAGGGTTGGCAACCACCGATGCGGCCCGCCATATAGGAAAGGTTGGCACCACTGATATAAACGACCATACAAAGGAAACTGAACGATTTAAAGTGTGCGCCTGATTAGTTGGATTGCGTGATTACTGAACGTCTTCATTAATAACTCCTTCACCAAAAGAGATGCTCGCATGAATTGAGCCTTTCTTCAATTAATCTAAGTTTTTGTCCAATTTTCGAATTATTAACTATTACTCCAACAATTCCATAGAATGAGCTCCCCAGTATGTAACAAGATGATGGAATTGATAAAAAAATCAAAATACTCGGTCTAAGCGTCGATCCTTTGAGTTTGATTCTTCTTGTTCCCATTTGAATTTTGAGGATCCGCCATTTTCCTTGCTCTTGTTTCGGGGCGGAAAAGCTAATTAAGATCAACCACACCGTAAAAAGTATCATAAAACCGCTTGAAGGTATTCCTTGCCCACTTTCTAATGAAATTAAAACCGGAACCCAAACTCGACACTTCATTAAAACTACAAAATGAGAGAATGTTGTGCTTCAAAAGATACGTATCATTTTCGCCTTTTATGGTTAAGGAGACTGCAGTCCTATTTTTTGCCATAAAAAAGGCACATCAAGAGATTTATCATGTGACATTTTTCGCCTTTATTTCTCATATATTTGGTCACTGCCACATCAATGTGTACAGTGGCTCGAAGCAAACTTTTATTCAAATTATGACTTCATAGGCTCCCACAATACAGATCAAAGATGTTTGGGAAGGTAAACATAATACTCACATATTGAGTTTCTTTTAAAGTTTTCCGATAATAATTTCATATGTTTTGTGTATATTCTCGCGAAACCCTGCGAACCTCGACGATCGATAAAATACGTATTAATTAAAAAAATAAATAAGCGACCGTTTTTCCCGTCGGAGATAAATATTTTTGCTTAAGAAGGATCACGTGCGCGCTCAATTTATTTCGTGCAAACTGCTAACGTGTTCCAAAGATCGAAAAACTGCAGAATATATGCGTTCCACCGCGAGGAAAACAAAAAATGAGGGAAGGATGATGGCGAGGCGAGGTAAAAAAAGGCCTCTTAAACCAGAAAAAACATACCAGAGATCAAAGATCGAACGGTCTTTGCAACTGAAACTGAATTTATTCCTTTTAAAGAATATAGCAACTATCGAGAACGCAACAAGATAAAAGGAGGAAAAATATTTGAGTGGTCATTATTTAAAAACGATTATAATTTTGAACGCAAAACGGGATGCGTTTCTAAGTCTTTTGTCTATTGTCTTTTTTCAGTGAAAATATTTTAATTAGATTAAATGCTCATCTTCCATTATTGAATTAAAACTAACATATTCTTATTGATATAAAATTTCAAATGATTGCGCAAATTAATATATGTAGTAACTTAGAGAGACCATATTGGTCGATAAGGTAACGCGTTTTAAAATAAAGAAAAGTTTGGCTGAGGTCAAACTATCGCTTCATGCGTTTACTCTCAAGTGAAGTTTGAGGCTCTTTTGTGAATAAAATGCTAGTGAAATTGAGTGAAATAGCAAATTCGCTTAAAATTCAATCTTAGTTAAGAACAAAAGAGTGAATGACCACTTTGGTTTTTAAGAACTTTGCCCGTGTTTTAGTTTGTATTTCTCCTCGGGATAATGCTAATTTTTACACTTACGTTTTGATTTATGTTCGCACTGAAGCTAACGTGGTGTATCATTTTTATACGTTACATTTCGTATTAACGCAAAGGTTCGAAATATGTACTGGCATGATAAATTATAAAAGTAGTCACGCTGGCTGAAACATATTGTTCTACAATTTTCAGCCTGTAGCGTCGAATTTTTTCCCCGCTTTGTCGAACCCGATTGGTATATCATACATTGATACACGAACAATCGGATGCATAGCTCACAAACACGATATTTCAAAATATAATAAATTGAGGTTGCTTTTTTCAGGGCGATGGAGAAAAAAGGATATTTGCTTTGAAAGCGCGAGGGGAAAATTCTCGCGAAAAACGTAAAATATTTTTTAATCACTCATAGCGAACAAAGGAGAGAGAGAGTGGTCGTATGTGAGCGTGCGTGGGCTGCTATGGTAACCAGGGCATAAAGTGTGAGAGAAGAGGACAGAGTTTCGCTTTTAAATCAGGCAAACAAAGAAGAATAATGAAAAGAAGGATGAAGGAGATAATGGAGAGGGTTAGTAAGAGGGAAGGGGACGGATAGGGAGAAGGGAGAATAGGTGTGAGAGAGAGAGAAGGGAAAGAGAGGATAGAGAATTGGAGATAGAAGGAGAAGAGAAGACGTAGATTTGAGTCCCTTTGTTTAATAAGGAGAAAACACTTAAAAAAGATTAAAACATTAAGTTAAGGTTTAATGTTGAGAAAAAGGGCTCCTAGCATTCAAACACCCTCAGAAGATGAAAGATGGAAATTCCTACGAATAAAACATTGCGAATGTTTAATACTTGTACTTGGAATCTCTTTAAATAATGAGTTAAAAAATCCGTTCACGCTAGACAAATATGAACTATTTATGACTGACTGTTATGCTATTTTTAACAAACTTTCCGAAGATTGAAATTTGGCAGGATTGTTTAATTCTTATAGTAAAAGCCATTTACGAATATTAGGACCTAAACCGGTTTAAAGATAAATAAATAACATTTATTATTTTTATCGCCACATTTTGCCTACGATTCAAGTAATACCTCTAAATATTATTATTGGAAAATCTTGAGATTTTATTGTCGTCTCAATGCTTATACTATATACGAATGGGAGCGTGCTTTGAATGCTTTAATAGGAAAGAGAGGGGGAGAGAGGAAGAAAAAAAGAGTCAGAGAAGAGGGAGAGGGGGAGGAGGATGGGTGAGAGGAAGAGAGAAAAGGAGGAAGAATGGGAAGTGCCTTAAATTTAATGCCTAATCCACTCATGCTCGTCATATTTGACTGACAATTACGCTAGTAGAAATAATGAGTTATAGAGGAACAGAGGTCGAAGGAGATGAGTTGGGGTGTGGAGAGGTGGAGAAGCGCGTTGATTGGCGAATGAAAACAATAAATGCTTTGCTTTATTCAAGCTTGAGAACGTTATGGCAGTTGCTACTCAGATATGTATGAAAGCGTATGTTACTGTAAATTGTAAAAGACGAATATTTATCATAGTCTATCACGCAAGCTCAACTTCAAACAGTCGCGGACGCAAAAACAAGGACTTCGAAAAATGGATATGTAGGGGAAGGTGAGATAAGACGGGGACGTTAAGCTTCCAAGTATTCTATATTGTTCATTTATTTTACAAAATTAACCAAAAATTTTTAAAACACATCTGTGAACAGTCTAAATTTGCTAAAAATTATAATCCGAAACATTTTTAAAATTTAACCTTCATTATGTAACAAAACATAAAAAGTGTTATTTACCCTCTCTTCGACGTGATTGATAATTTCCTTTTACACATGGTTGTTACTTTCCTTTTTATTTTCAAGCTCTTTTTTGTATGGCAAATCGAATAAGACTGAAGTTATTACACGCAGGCGACCCACATTCTTTCCGTTTGACGTATTTCCTACTCGTGGAACTGATATAATTTGATCTGGGGAAACAGCAAAAGCACTCACTGGATTTTATTAGGTGTAGCCCAGGAAGAACATCCTGGTTGAGACATAGCATGTGGCGAGCTTATCACATCAGGCTGATTTCTTGTTTCCTCTTGATGGGCTGAACTTATGTTAAGGGTTCTTTGCTCTTCCGTTATTTCTGTGGTCTCAGCAGCAATGAAATCACAGTCTGAGAATACGTGTGGGTTGATCGGTCAAACTTCAGTCGCCTTAAATCCGTCCAGAGCAGTAGTCTTTGTGGCGGCTCTAACAAATGCATCTCCCAACAACTCAGCAACTTGAACTTTGTAACTGCATGACCTGGATGTGTCCGCAATCAATTGGTTATTGCTTGATCATAGAAGGTGCTGAGCGGTTTCATAAACGCCACATCAAGGGGCTGCGTGCGGTGCATGTAGTGCGGTGGAAAACAAAACAATAAGAAAAAATCAACACCCGGTACACCCTTGCGGGAGTCCGTGCTTTCCAACCAAACCACATTTAAAGGGGGTTTGTCTTCCGTTTTCACGAAAAAGGGAGCCTCACATGCATACAAACAAACAAACAAAACCACGCTCTGAAAATATATAAAATTTCTTACCTAGGATGATGATAACACAATTCCCGCTTGGAATTTTATATTAAGGTCCGAAGACCCGTTATCTTTGTCAGCCAAACGCTCACGGGGCCATGCCCGGGAGGTAAACTCCACGAGTACGAAAACAAGACGCTAGTCTTCTGGTGGAGTGGTGTGAGGGTGTGGCGGACGAGGAGTGGGAGTTGATCGGTGGGAGGGGAAAGATTGAAGTTTGGGATTGAGGAAGCTGGTTGCCTGGAGAGCGTCCAAGATGGGACATCTCAGTGGCACGACGGGGAAAGATTTTTTCGGTCGCAGGTGTCACAATGCGTTCCTTACTCGCGATCAAGCCGTTGCGATCTGGTCTCACGAAATGTTGAGACCGTTTCGTGTCGCGTAGGGCATTCGTAGTAGTTCTAGTGATTGGAAACTGCGAGTCGCATTGGGTGTTCCTCCGGTCACTTCGCAGATATAAACGTGCGGTAC
Organism: Tanypteryx hageni; assembly: GCA_028673005.1. Lineage (NCBI taxonomy): Eukaryota > Metazoa > Arthropoda > Insecta > Odonata > Petaluridae > Tanypteryx > Tanypteryx hageni. Next base: position 189,363,025 of record CM054115.1, on the reverse strand, counting down.
CTTAAGAATGTAATGTGTTCGGTGGGCAGTAAATGCAGATTATGGTTCAGTTACGAATGCGTAATGGAAATGCGCGTGCACAATAAATATTATACGTAAGCTATGAACTAGGATAAAACGTGTAGTTTTCCTCGTCATTTGCTGGTAAAAATATTAACGTGAGCAGAGATCAAGTTTTGGGATTAAGAGTGTTTTATTTCGTGTCATTTTTCGGAGGTAATTTTTATTTATTTATTTAGGCGTTCTTTACAAAAAGTGAAAAAATAACGCCTTATGGTTAGGTCGTGCCCGTCCGTCCGTCTGTTTCATCTGAGAAACTACTGAACGGATGTTCATCAAATTTGGTACATGTTTAGGATATAAGGGCAAAGAAAATAAGAAAATGATATAAATGTTTTAGTTATTCTAATCGGACAAAAAATTACCTTTTTTATATCTCGTACAATACCACTTATAACTAGGCTTGGTAGGATTCGATTTAAATCGATAAATGTCGATAAACATCGAATAAAAAAATAAATTCGACGAAAATGAATTGCCGTCGATAGGTGTCGATTGGGGTGTTTTGGGGTGGGAGGCGATTATATAGCCTCTCCCACTCAAATGACAACCTCACCTGCACGTGGTGCACCCTGCTTCACAGACGAGGCTCTGGCGTCCGAGTGACTCCCGGGATAAGGAGTCCCCCCTCTACCAAATGCCAACGGCCTATTTAGGGGCGGATGAGAAGATGGAGGGGTAGGGCACCATCTTGCCCTTGGGGTGGGAAACTGCCCCTAAAGGCGGAGGAACTATTTCGATAGTCAACGGCATAGGATGGAGAAGGCAACAGGAAACCACTCCATTAAAGATACTATTGGATATCCCGAGGGTAGCAACCATGGAATGTTTTAGAAAGGAAGTTGTTACTGATCATGGTATTCGGAACCCAAGATCCGGCAGGGGATGTAGCAGGGCTTCCCAGGTCGTTATCCAACGAAATCCCTGTCAAAACGTCAAAATAGGTACTTGGAACGTCAGAACATTACTAAAAATAGGTAAATTAGAAGAAATAAAGAAAGAAATGGAGAAAAATGAGATTGATATCTTAGGTTTATGTGAAACAAGGTGGCAAGAGAAAGGAGATTTTTACAGTCATAAATTTAGAATAATTCATAGTGGAGGTGAAAAGAGAGGAAGGAATGGAATAGCAGTCATTATTAGTAAGAAATGGGCAAACAGTGCTTGCAATACATATCACATAAATGATAGGTTCCTGATGGTAAGAATGAGCACCGTGCCAACGGATACAGTGATAATACAAGCGTATTTTCCAACAAGTAGTGCAGAAGAAGAAGTAGAAAAGATTTATGAAGAAGATGACAAAAGATAAAGATAATGTAATAATAATGGGAGACTTTAATGCTGTGATTGGATCTAGTCGAAATAGTAGAATGGTAGGAAAATTTGGTTTAGGTGAAACAAATGAAAGGGGAGAAAGATTGAGTTTTGTGAACAGAATGAGATGATGGTATCAAACACTTTCTTTGAAGTTCCCAAAAGAAGAAGATACACATGGGAGGCGCCAGACAGAAGAAGATTATATTTTAGTAAAAAGAAGATATAAGAACCAGGTAAAATCGTGTTATAGTTACCCAGGTCCAGATGTAGACAGTGACCACAAGCTAGTCATGGCAAAATGCAATATTAGGTTTAAGAAAATAAAGAGAACAGTTAAAAAGAACTGGCATCTACAGGGACTGAAAGAGTTACCAACGGCTAAGAATTACCAAGAAAAAACATGATTTGATGAGAAATTATGAAGGACAACTTAGTTGGGAGGAATTTAAAAAAGGGGTTATTAAAGCTACAGAGGAAGTTATTGGGAAGAGAAAGTTGGAGCCTAGAAAACCTTGGATGACTGAGGAGATACTGATTTTAATTGAAGAAAGGAACAAGTTGAGGAAGAATGGAAATGATGAAACCTATAAAAAAGTTAAGAATGAGATTATTAACAAATGCAGAGAAGAAAAAGAGAGATGGACCAAAGAGATAGTGAAGGAAATTGAGGAAGATGCAAAGGGAGGAAGGCAAGACAAAGCATACTTCAAAATTAAAACTCTCCAGTACAAACCAAGAACTAAATCGGCAATAGTTAAGGATAAGGAAGAAGGAAATATGTTATGGGAAAATGAAAAAGTATGTGCTCGGTGGAAAGAATACATAGAAGAATTATATAGTGGAAGAGATGTTGGAGATGGATGTAGATTTATTGATAATTAAGAGGAAATAAGAAATGACGAGCTAGGCCCAACAATAACCAAAGAAGAGTTTTATAAAGCTATTAATAATCTTAATTCAGGCAAGGCAACAGGTGTCGATGATATACCTGAAGAACTTTTGAAGAACTTAGGGGAGGAAGCAAAAGAACATTTCTTTAAAATTATAAAAGATTGTTACGAAAGAGGAAAATTACCTGATGACTTTATAAAAAGTAAAACTATAAGTTTACCAAAGAAGGGGAATGCAGTGGAGTGTAGTAACTACAGAACAATTTCACTACTTTTGCACGCCTCAAAAGTTTTAATTTATATCGTGAAAAACAGAATAAAAGGGAAAATAGAACATTATATTAGTGAAGATCAATTTGGATTTAGAAGTGGGAGAGGAACGAGAGAAGCTATATTAGCCCTCAGGGTGATAATGGAAAGATGTTTAGAAATGAACAGGACATTATATTTAACGTTTATTGATTTGGAGAAGGCCTTTGATACAGTTAATTGGGAACTGTTGTTTAAGACTATGAAAAAATAGGTATTGATTGGAGGGACAGAAGGTTAATTTTTAAGCTTTATCTAAATCAAACTACAAGAATAAATATAAATGGATTAGATAGTGAAGCAAAGATAAGGAAAGGAGTAAGACAAGGATGTCCTCTATCTCCATATTTGTTTAATATGTTCATTGAAGAAAGTATAAAAGTTATGAAGGAAAAGACAAAAGGCATAAAAATAAATTGAGTTAGAATACACTGCATCAGATATGCAGATGACATTGTAATATTCGGCGATTCAAAAAGAGAAATGAATAAAACGCTGGAAGTATTATCGGACACGTTAAAACAGTGGGAATTAAAGATAAATATCAAGAAAACCAAATTGATGGTTATAGGCAAAAGTAATGCAGAGACAATATCAAAGATCAAAATAGACAATCAGGAAATTGAGCAGGTGAAGCAGTTTTGCTACCAAGGTAGTACAATTACTGAAGATAATATGTGCGTGCAGGAAGTGAAAAGAAGAATAGCACTTGCAAAGCAAGCTTTTCAATGCAAAAGGAATCTACTGACAAGCAGTCATATGAATTTGGAAGTAAGGAAATCCTTTGCAAAAGCTTTTGTCTGGAGTACCTTACTTTATGGTAGTGAAAGTTGGACGTTAGGAAAGAGGGAGAGGTCCCGTCTGGAAGCGACAGAAATGTGGATATGGAGAAGATTGATAAAGACAAGTTGGACAGAGAGAAAGACAAACCTTGAAGTTTTGGAAGAAGTAAAAGAAGAAAGGAAACTGATCAAACGAATGGAAGAAAGGAAGGCAAAATTTTTAGGGCATGTGATTAGACATAATGAATTAATTGTGAACATCTTGGAGGGGAAACTGTTAGGAAAGAAAGGAAGAGGCAGACCAAGAAAGAAATACCTAGATGACGTGAAGTCAGTGATGGGAGTTGAGAAATACGAGATGTTGAAAAGAATGGCAGAGGACAGGAGTTCATGGTTGCAGCAACAAGGCTTAGCCTTTAGATGAAGAAGAAGGTGTCGATTTTCACCACTACATTTTCTACGAAATATATGCGTCATGATTTTCAAATTTTGTTATCCGCTCTCAAACTTAACATATTTTATTACCAAACATCCAAAACGGTCGAAACAATCTGTATTTGTCATACCAAACTGCCACACAACATTCGGAATTTACTTTCTAATGTCGCTTATGCCACTGTCTTAAGAACACATGCTGAGCAGCCGTGGGATCCAAAGGTAAAGGACAAAATATTATGATTAGTATATTATGCTCTTTCTTTACTCTCGGCCAGATTAATCCATACGCACTTTGGACTCCATTTACCGAAAAGTCGGGGGAGGTCTATTTCGTCCTCTGCGCGACATTATCTGCCAACCTCCTCCAAGAGGCGAAATGAAAGGTTTCCCCGGACTGAAAAATCAGTACAGATCGTAAGATGGCATTTCCAAAGCACCCTGTCATATAATTTATATAATCCATCTAAGAGTGTACCCAGTGCTTAGTTTCTTTTGCATTGCTGTCGAAGGGGAATATCGTCCCATATACGCACTCGGGGATTTTTTCCGCATTCATAGTCGTTTATTACACAACAAGATGAGATATTTTTCATCAAAATATTCATTTATACATTAGGCTGTGTATTATACTCACGTCACATTAATTTCTCGCTAATGATCACGATTTCGTGAATAAGGGGTGCGAATTAACGAGTAGAATATACTTTCTGATTTATTGCGAAAAATTAAGTTCCAGTCCACAACAACACATTCGCCAAAATATAGATAACAACAATAAAACCAGCATAAAAGAAGCATTTTTATATATACACGTTTAGTTAAATTTAATTAGAAGAAATTCCACTTATAACACTTTTCTAAATAAAAATTGATGAAATGCATTGAAATAAACGTCAATATTAGCATTCGCTTTTTAAGAAATATAAACGTCTATGTTTGTGTGTTTTTCTAGTTAAACAACCTCTTGGATTATTCGAACCAAAATATTAACGTCGGAAACTAAAATGCCCAATTAAATCTATAAAGATAAACGTTGCTGTGCGTCGTTGATTTTTAGAAAAATAAACAATGCTAGTGGTCGCATTTTAAGAAATATTAACGTCAAAACTACCAAGCCTAGTAAAATGCACTAAAGTAAACGTCGATAATTGCCGCCGATTTGTAGGAAAAATAAACGTCGATTTTTAAGTAAAATAAACGTCGAAAACTACCAAGTCTATAGTAGTAGTGATTTTAAGCGTCGATATTCGTCGAAAATCTCTCGGAAAAATAAACCTCGATTTAGATGGTCGATTGAAAAAATAAACGTAGAATTATACCAAGCCTACTTATAACTAAAAAGTCTTCAAAGAATTTTGTAGAACTAGTCAAATTGTTCAGTACATTTTTTTCGAAGAATTAGATGATTTCAAGAAAGTCAAACGAGAAAGTCGTAATTCACTTTAAACAATATTTTTCGCGTGTTTTTTGTTGTCAATGAAAACAATCTTCGTGGAAACTGAAGTAAACAATATCTGCTCTATATACCTAATTAATTGAATTTTCTTTCGTGCGCATGCAACATTTGGTAAATGAAGGGAAATGGATTATCTACGACGACGAAATGTACCTAACTGAAAAGAAATGGGCAATTTACGACTAAGGAATGAACGTGAACATAAAGGTTATCATTATAAATAGCTGCTTCTTACATATATAGGATACTAGTAGAAGGTGCTTGCATACTGCAAGCATTTCATCTCACATTGAAAAACATTAATTTTTCAGGGGGTTATTTCATTATGTTAAATATTTCTTTAATTCTAAAGATTTCTCCTCTGGACCAGTTTCGTTTTTTCACTATGGAACAGTAATGGAGTAAAACAAACACGAACTTTTGGATATTTAGGAATATTATACTTTTCCCACATTGGATTAATAATGCTACACATTTCTGCCCATTTTTAAAGTTGTAGCATTTCTAAAAGTGAAATAATATTTTTCTGTTTAAATTTAAATAATTTTTAACGGCCGCAATAAGAATTCCATGGATACAATGAAATGTTTATTCGTTTATGTAGACTAAACTCTAAATAACTTAAAATTTTAGCTCTCTAACTCACCCCGTAGTATCTAACAATTTACCTATTTGTTTAAAATTTAAGAATTTTTAACATCAAAACAAATCAGAATATCAAAATTTGTATAATCCCTACGTCGTTATTTTACAAATACTACCTCTAAAAAAATTTTCAGCTCCGTAGCACATTCGAAAATACATAAACCTTGAAAATTTGTTTAAACAATTGCGAATTTTTAGCGGCCGCGTTGTTGCACTTTTTCAAGATTTTCGTTTTTTCTAGTCGGTTTTGCGCAAAATCCTACCTATGAAAAAAAATTCGAATCTTCAGCACATCTTGAAGTGCCTAAACATTAGTATCCTCCTATATCTTATCATTATATATCGACTTTTCTTACAGAGGAGGATATCAATCTATATAGACGTTTCTTACAGAGGAGTAGGGGGAGGATATAGGAGGATACTAATGTTTAGGAACTTCTACATGAGCTGGAGATTCGAAATTTTTTTCATAGGTAGGATTTTGTGCAAAACCAATTAGAAAAAAACGAAAATCATGAAATAGTGCAACAATGCGGACACTAAAAATTCGCAATTGTTTAAACAAATTTTCAAGGTTTATGTATTTCCGCATGTGCTCCGGAGTTGAAATTTTATCAATAAGTGGAATTTAGAAAAAAACGAAATAGGGATTATACAAATTTTGATATTTTTATTTGTTTAGCAGTTAAAAATTCTTAAAGTTTAAACAAATAGATAACAGTTTAGAAATTACGGGATGAGCTAGGAAGCTGAAATTTTATATTATATCCTCCTCTTCCTCCTCTGTAAGGAACGCCTATATATGATGATGTCCAGCCCAAACTAGAAAAGCTAGAGAACTGAAAGTTTTAGGTTTTGTAGATATGATAGAGAAATTTTTAGATAAAATGAGACGTCTTACCTAAGTGACATGAGTTCGACTCCAGAAATTCCGAAAGTTGCGTTTTTCCTATAAGAAAAGCATTGCGCCATTTTTGTAAATTAATTATGGGCACTTGCCGGTAAGCTTGAAAGATGAAATTTTCAGTGTTGCTAGATGGCCGCAACATCTATTAGGAATTATTGACACTTTTGCTTACAATGTCTTGGGTTAGACTCCAGAGACCCCGGAATATCTCCCATAAGTTAGCATGGGAAAACGCAATCCAGTGTGTAGACCAATCTAATAAGTTTAGGAAGGTGAAATTTTGCAAGATTATAGAACTTTTCTCAAAACCAACTATAAAAATAGAAAATTTTAAAATTGTAAATTTTAGGGGTCGTTTTAACCCCATTTGAACATTAAAGTTTAATAACTTTTTAGGTATTACGGGATGAGCTAGGAAGCTGCAATTTTCAAATTATTTACAAAACAGTGCATTTGCACAAATAAACATTTCAATCTCTCCATATATATATATTGCGGCACTCGTTAAAAATGTTTAAATTTTAAAGAATTAGAAAAATATTATTTTCCTTCTAGAAGTGCTACAACTTTAAAATTTGGCTGAAATGTGTAGCATTATTACTCCATAATGGAGAAAGTGTAAAATTTTTAAAATTGCATCATTTGGGGATTGTTTTAAACTCTTATTTTTACATGTGGGAAAAACGAAAATCGCTGCGGAGGTGAAATCTTTACAATTAATAGAATATTTTTAATGATGAAATATCTGTCTGAAAAATTGTTTTTTCAAGGTGAGATGAAATGCTTGCAGTATGCAAGGACCTTCTACTAGCGTGTTTTATCCTCCTCCCCTGTAAGGAACATCTATATATAATGATATATATATCATATAATACCTAAGGTACTTCTAGAAGTGCGATAGAGCTGTAATTTGGCATGCATATAGGTCATTGGTTACAACCTTTGGAAAAAAAACAGAAATTTCAGAAAAAGTTATATTTAAGGGGTGTTTTTGACTCCAATGTCCAATTTTAAAAACCCATAAGAAAGGCATTGAAAACTGTGCAGGGCTATATAAAATTGCTTTTTTAAATTATTTAAATATAAGATACAAAGTAGGGACACGCACCTTACTGTGGAATTAAGAATGAAGTTCATTTTTATTGAAGACAGGATTCAAATCCCTGCTGAATTTGCGTAAACATTTCGTTTTAATTTCAATTTTATAAAATTTTTCTCGGACAATGGAAAATATAAACTACCATAGCAACGACTCGAATGCCTTTCAATGGGAAATGATTTTTCCATACTTTAAGAGCATTGATTTAATGCTTAGACTGCTTTATAATCTATTTGATTTCAGCCAACAACGTATACATATGATGACGTAATAATTTGCAATTAATTTTTTTATCCGGATACGAACTAAAAGTCACGGATGATATCGCCATAATCCTAACACAAAAAATATCCTAATTTTTACATACATTTCAGCGTGGTATAAAGGGTATTTTTTAAATGATGATTATAGCTATTGCTGAAACAGGGCGATCTAAGGCATGAAACCGAAAATTTGAAAACTTGGACGCGAGCCGATTGCCAGAGAGTTTAGAAATTCAGGATGGATGCCTTAATTTCGCGGAAAATGTAAATTCTTGTCTTATTTATATATTATTATGCCATTGGTTTTAAAGTACGACGTAAACTTATGATGACGTCATTATACTAAAACACGAAATTTAGTAAAACGTGAAAAATATTTTAATGTTGTTTCGTGGTTTTTCGAGAAATTTGAACTCTCTTCAATTATTAAATATAATGGAGTCCTGCCTATTTTGCGATATTTTATCCAAATATGTGCTAAAGGCACGGATGATGATGATGCCATAATCTTAACACAAAATATCCTAATTATTCCATAATTTTAGTGTATAGTGTATTGTCTTAATGATGATTATTTTTATTGCTCATACAGAGCGTTCTGAGTCACGAAACTTTATATACGAAAACTTGGGCACGAGCCGATTACAAGAGAATTTGGAAATTTCGGATAGTTGCCTTAATTTTGCGGAAAATTATAAATATATTGCTATTACTCAATGAATTTATTATTTAGTACATACAGGCTCCACGTGACTGAAGTGCTGTTGCCCTGGAGATCGCGTTGGTTTATTTACGAGTTTAGATCTTGGTGTATGGTGATTTAGTTTAAGCGCTTGCAGTATACAAGCACCAACAACTCGTATTACTAAGGACTATTTGAGTGAGGTAAGTTTTAATAAATGCCGATTGTTTTATTAAGTATAGGAAATAAATCGGCGAATCAAAAATTCGATATTTCTTTGGCGTAACAGTTCTTAGACATTATACTAAGTCATTAATATTTATCTTTTTTGGCATGATTGCATAAATCGTAAAGAATGCCTCTGCATCTCATGTATGCACGCAAGGTGTGTGTATCTTTCCTATCTCGTTTAGAAATTGAAGTACCTCAGGCTTCATTGTTGTGTGTATTTCCCTTATCTCAGAGCAGAACCCGATGGTCTGCTGTCGTAGAATTTACTTCTCGTAGCATCTCACTGCCTTATGCCGTACGACAGCAAAGTATCGCTTTTGTAAGAGAAGTTGGCCTAATCGCCTGATATGCCTCAGCACACTCAACATCTGCGATACATAGAAGCCTATTCTCCCAGACGACCTCGTTACAACACGAATTTATTTGATCATTTACATTTATTTTTATGGTAGTATTTCTATTTATCCTATGGCGATAACAAATTTTTTTTATGTCCACGTTGAAATGGTTGTGCTTATTACTGTATATCTGTGCATCGTCATTCTCCGAGATATAGCAACGTCGCCTCGAAACGACGTCTTACATGGAGGAAAAAGAAGATAATGTCTATTGAGTGGAAGGGCGATTATAGTTGTTATCGCAGGGGTTGTTGGTGTTGTTGGTACGGAGGTGATGGATTTCGGGGAGAGAAGGGGAAGGAGAGGAGAGAGAGAGAGAGAGAGAGAGAGAGAGAGGGAGGGAGGGAGAGGATGGAGGGGGAGGGGAGAGAGAGGGGGGAGGATGAGTAGGGGGAGGGGAGGATAGAGAGAGTGTTAGGGCATGGCAGAGAGCGCAAAACTGCAGAACTCCGGATGCCATTGCCACGGAATTCCGTTGCGGATTTCATATCAGCGATAAGAGAAGATTTGTCGTTTTATGTCTCAACACGCAAATGGACCCCCTGCCTTCCTTCGTTTTTCCATGTAACGGGTCGATATAACCGAGCTGGAATGCGGGTAAAAACGGTGCTGGAAATTAAAGCACCTTCTCTAGAATTGGCAAGGCAATAACTTTTTCTAGACAGATATTTTGGTAATATTTCATATATGTTTTTGTGTAAAATGGCTTCGGAAGGAGAAAATATTAGAGGAAAAATTTTGCCGTATTTTTTACACCATCAGAACTATGGCCCATGCGTCTGTTTGATATTTGGAATATCCGGGGCAAAACGTTTTCCTGAAATATTTTTTTTTGATCTTTTTTTTTGGATCAAAGTCTTTTGTAGGGATTGTAGGCTTCTCTTATTTTTTAAGGAAAATCAGTGTGTATCCTGAAGCAAAATTAAAAAAAGCGTAAAAACAGCCATATAATATAAGTCATCAAATTAATGGTAATATATAAACATATTAATTCATAAATTATCTTTCAAAATTAAAAGGGGCTACGAGGGATAAATTTTATCCGTAATGCCTTTAAATTATCTCAATTTCCCTAGAATTGAAAGGAATTTACAATTAAGCTACGGTATACCAATTTATAGGCAGTAATTTACCTAAATTAAATACTTTCAAATATGATTTTTTTGAGCAGGATACTTTAAAATATAGATTATAATAGCATGCTAAAAAGATTAAAAAGATAACGAAGGCATTATTTCACTATTTTAAGGTAGCGGATAATAAATTGTTTAAAATTTAATTAAGCCTGTAACTTTCCACATTTCCTTGTGTTTTCTAAAAACAGCTTTCGTCATCTCGTGGAAGCAATTATTATTAATTTCGCCCACGTACAATTTTGCTTTGAATGGAAGCGTGCACTAAATAAATTGCTTTGAAAGGGTCGTTAAAAGAGAGAGTGCGGCGAAAGGTAATGGTCACGTGACAAACGGGAGAGAAGCGAGAGGGCGAAGCCCAGCGGTAGGAAGAGGAAGGAGCCGCTAAAAGTGCAAGGCGTAAAATCGACCTTTTTTAATGACACCGGAGATGGATATTTTATCGTCTGCCTTTTTAGCCTCCGCTGAAAAGCCACTTTAATTTAGTTTATTTTTATTAAGTAAATCAGCTTATTCAAAAGTTGCGCACACTTCCTTTAAACGCCGAAAAAACTTTTTATTTTGCTTGCACACTTGAGTGTGTTAATATATGGTAGCACTGTACATATAAATTATATATAGGTAGTTTTGTTTTAGCAGAATTTAACCTTTTTAAATATTTCAACCATATTCAGAATCATAGCAGTTAGTTAATTTATTTATTCTCTTTGTAAATTGGTTTTCCTGGGATATTAACATTTTCATAGTTTTATCTCTATGCATTGTCGTTTAATATATATGAATTACAAACAAATTTGGCATTTTAATTTGAAATGTTGATCAGCTATCTTAATTTGAATATTTTAGTGAAGTTAAGCTCTTGACGAAGAACAATATGTTGACGCAGAAGCCATCTTGCATCTTAAATGTAACAACAATCTCTACATATAGAATATAATCCCGGTTTTGTATCGCGGTATCTGCTTCGGCATTTCCCTCTGTATCTCCGTAATTTATACAAGTCGTCGGTGCTTGCATACTGCAAACGCTTAAACTAAATCACCATACACCAAGATCTAAACTCGTAAATAAACCAACGCGATCTCCAGGGCAACAGCACTTCAGTCACGTGGAGCCTATATATATTAAATAATAAATTCATTGAGTAATAGCAATATATTTATAATTTTCCGCAAAATTAAGGCAACTATCCGAAATTTCCAAATTCTCTTGTAATCGGCTCGTGTCCAAGTTTTCGTATTTCAAGTTTCGTGACTCAGATCGCACTGCATGAGCAATAAGAATAATCATAATTAAGACTATACCCTATGCATTAAATTTATGGAAACATTAGGATAATTTCTGTTAAGATTATGGCATCATCATCCATGCCTTTAACGCGTATTTGGATAAAAAATGGTATCCGGACGTTTCACCCAAAGCACTTCACCCACGGGAAGTTTCATCCAAAGACCTTTTAACCCATAGGTTTTTCGCCCACAATCCGGTTCACCCACATAAGGTTTCACCCAAGGATCTTTCGCTTATTGTTTTTGGCCCATGCTTCGGTTTAAATGTTAAAAATCAAAGGAATTCATTTTAAAAGTAATTCTTTACTAATAGAATAGAATATCAAGTAAATTATTATTTTATTATTATTCTAGCAACGTAAAAAAACAACAAATGGCACAACAACAGACTAAATATGGTCAACGCACATTAACTAATATAGAAAATTTCATAAAACCAAATACATCTATAATAAACTGCACACTATTGAACATCAAATGGACATAGAAATATGTCAATACACAGAAACAGAAACAGGAAGAAAACTTTTATTATTAAATGGACTATTTTATCCAAGTTAAGGTGGATGAAATTACGTACTTATGAAAATTCATTTTATGAAAAAGTCTATTTATTGAACATCGAAATTACAGATACAAAGCGTATTCTTCTCCAAAAATAATATACGTGCATAAAAATTCATTTTCTGAAATAGTATATTAACTGTCGAAATTGCAATTTATTACATAGTCTTTTTTTCTAAAACATTATTTGTGAGTGTAAATACCATTACAACATTAAAAACAATACGTTGAATTCTAAAGTAAAATCATTTGGACTACTCTCTTTATCAGATAGCAATGTTTAAGCAACTGTTAAGTTAATCAAAGTTGTTGAAATTAAATAAATAATATTTTTTATTAAGCCTTATTCGGTTTATTTATTTTATAAATTAATTACAAAAGAAAATAAGAAGAAAATCTTCATATTCCCAGCAAATTGAAATCGAGATTTAGCGACCTCATTGAGGTTATTCGAATGAATTACTGCATTTCATGTGTTAGAAAATCACGTTGTTGGTGTTTATCACATTCATTTTTATGGAGAGATTTATTTAGCAAAGGAAGTCCATATTGTAACATTTTACTATTTCAAAAATATATATATTTCTCACTTCTTTTGTGATATGCCTATTTTCTGCATTTTAGAATGAGATAATTACACTGCTGTTCTGAATAGAGAAACGTTTCGAATCCCATCACACAAAACAAACTCAATTTTGAGACTGACTAATGCCCTAGTACAGTGGTGGCGAACCTTTTCTAGCACGCGTGCTAAAATTACCTTAATAAGAGAAAATTTGCCTGTTGGCGTGCCAGTACCTATCACAACAAATTTGTGTATATTCGTATAATATAGTGCATAGTATGTCTTTTTACACACAGGAAGACATATATACTAAATGATTCAAATGATATATCGACAACAAAGTAAGAAATATAGTTTTTTCATGTTTATCGAATTCTTTGTACGAATCCGGCATCTTCAAGACTTGACAAATAATATTAAACGCTAACAAAAATAGGTTGCATTAGTGGAAAACGTTAACGGAGTTATATTTGGTGGAGGTGGCACTCTCTTAGAAGAAACAATTAGGTATCTCATGAAAAATCGTTATACGTAAAATTGATTTAATAAATGACGTTAATTAAGTAATGAGGAAGATGAATGACATGAGCGGAGTGATCCAAGGCATTAACTTCCGTTTGACAAATTCCAATTAAAAACTTATCAGATGTTAACGATGTACTAATAAAAATGTCAAATAGTAAATTCAGTGCTGATGCCAGGGGCAGATTGGGCCGCCGGCGAATAATCAAAATATAACCGTATACGAAGCCACTTATTCGCATCGTCTTAATACCTTCATTTATTAGATTTCTGGAGCCATTTTTGTATGTCGCTGTGTTAGCGAGTGGCACATTTTATTTCGTTTTCCATTTTGTGGCGTGCCAACGAAAATAGTTCCGCGTGCTACCCTTGGCACGCGTGCCATAGGTTCGCCATCACTGCCCTAGTAAGTATAGAATGGAAATTCCGTTTTTAACATAACAATTTTTTATCTTTAATGTGATATTATATATTTGTTTAATATAGTGAAGTACATTATGGAAACTTATTTTTAGAGTAATGAACTTTATTTATCTTTTCACGGAATGAAATGATTAATTAGAAAAAAATTTGACAGTGTATCACAAGCACAGACATTCACTCACACGTCACTTCGTCCATTATTGTCTAATATAGTTATGTCCTTACAGAATAAAATTAGATATGAAAGAATATCAGTTGTTCTTATATGTTTTATTTAAAGGTTTTAGGACTTGACGATTCAATGAAAATAATAGAAAATGCGTTTACAAATAGAGGTTATGGCCACAGATACTAAGGTATTCTGATATGCGATTACTTCTTTTATATTATTTATGTTACATTAGTTACGTTCGTAAGTCTTTGGGTGCACCGAAACCTTGGCGAAACAATTATGGGTGAAAGATCATTGGGTGAAACCTTATGTGGGTGAACTGGATTGTGGGAAAAAAACCTATGGGTGAAAAGGCCTGGATGAAAGGTCATTGTATGAAACTTCTCGTGGGTGAAGTGCCTGTGGGTGAAACGTCCCTTAGGTGAAGTGCTTTATATTATTATATAATTGAAAAGAGTTATAATTTCTCGAAAAACTACGGAACAACAAAATACTTTTCACGTTTTACCGTCACTGCTATCAGGGTTGCATCTCCTTTGTGATCCCTTATAGCCCTGGAGAAAAACAAACCTATTCGCTCCTTCCTACAGTCGATAACCCAAATTTAATCGTCATGCTTGTGCTTTCAGTAATACGTGAGAATTGCAGTTATCTATGATACCCTCAAATACAGTGCGTGATGCAATTAGTGTTTTGGATAGAGTAAAATCTTACATATTTACGGAAGAAAATGTTGATGATGATGTTTTCATAATATGCATGATATTGAAAATTAGAGTTATGTTTATATGCTTATGAGAATAAACTAGATGTTAATTCGATTAAAGAAAAATGAAAAAATATATTTCCGTAACTCGAATTTTCTATAACTCGAATAATTTTTGCTTTCCTTTGAGATTCGAGTTATAGAAGTTCCACTGTATATCTAAAAATATTTAAAAATATACGATATCTCCATAACTTGAAATTTCTATTACTCAAATATTTATTACTTTTCCTTGAGATTCGAGTTATTTAAGTTCAACTGTAATTCGTTATGACGGCATTAATTTCCATCAAAAGCATTAAATCACTGAAATCGTAACGTATAATATCAGATCCATTTAAAAGCATTCAGGCCGTTGCCATAGTATTTAAAGATTTTCATTCTTGTAAAGAAAAGAAATTCACACTTTTTCCGATTAAAAGTAGACATTTACACTAATTCAGTAAATATTTGAATTCTTCCTTCAAAAATTATGAACTACGTTCTTTCAGATAGACAACTGTTCTTATCCCAATTTTAAATAATTTTAAAATGCATTTTTAGAAAGCCTTGCACTGAATCGCATGCTTTTCTTATGGGGTACTGAAATGGAACATTGGGGTTAAAAAGACCCCCTTAAATATGAACTTTTTGTGATTTTCGATTTTTCTCGTCGGTTATTCTACTCCAGCGGTGCCCAAACTACGGCCCGCGGGCCAAATGCGGCCCGCGAAAGGTTTTTGTTCGGCCCGCGAAGCTAAGGCGAAAAATCAATTCGAAAAATTTAACACACAAATTCATACATTTTTGAAAATTTTCATAATAAAACTTTAAATATTGAAATGTTAGCCATGAAAACCTTATTTAGACATAATTTTCACTTAATGGCATCTCAGAATATATAGAAAATTTCCTATTTAAACTCTAATCCGGCCCGTCCAAGAATTGACAACTTCCAATGCGGCCCGCCAAGGGATTCGCAACCATTGATGTGGCCCGCCATTAGAAAGGTTTGGGCACCGCTGTTCTACTCGATCAACCTTTTTTCTTTTTAATCTAATTGTGAAATATATGAATATGTTTATGTATTCTTCAAATATTAACTCGATTAACTAACTAGCTTAAATTACCCGGCTTTGCTCGGGTTTTTAAATCAAAACAAAAAATATTGAGGAAGATTTGAGAATAAAACCAAGCAACGAAACCAGGTTAATTTTTATTGTAGTGCTTATTGGTATGAAATATTTCTTGTCTTCCCATCTTTTGCCCAAATAAATAAACCTTTCCTGCATCCTTTATCGATAAATTTGGCGACTGTATTTTTTAACAAATAATCATAATAAACAATCGATGGAATCACTTTTAAAATATAGTTACTTCACTCAAATTAAGTTCCAGTGGAAGAAAGTGCATGATATTATGTGGTCATGAATCTCAAAAACATTAAAAACTTGGGCAGGAATTGCAAGCTCTTGGGATGCAATTGATGGAAACACATTTGAAGATATATTCAAATTTAGCTTACCCATACGTTATCCCATGCAAAGGCTGATTTTGTGGGTTTAATTTTTATGTATTACAATCTAATAAGTATAACTGGCTTAATTGATGCATAAAAATGTTCATTTGAAAGGAAAGCAAAACATACATATAGATGTTCAAGGAAGGAAGAGTTAACGATTATAATGTTGGTCTAAATTAAAGAATTGTTATAGAAGTTTTCTTATTTTACTTTCTGAGATATCTTTCAGTTTATTCTTTTTAAATGTTAATGAAAAACATATTTCGCTGTCTACTAAGTATAAAGAATATGCAGAATACATAAAAAGTTTTTAGAGGACGAAAGCACTTATAAATTTATATAAAAACAATTTAAATCTAAACAGGATGATTTTCATTTCATGCCTTTAATTATTTTGTGAAACAATAATTATCCTTTATAATTTTGTTTTCATGTGGTTTACATAACATTGAATAAGTTGTTGATGTATTGAAATTATATACTGATTATTCTAATTTGCCTTTCACTGATTAGAGGATAAACACTCGGTTCTAATTTTGATTTGATTTGTATGCGCAACAAAAAAGTTGTTAAAACACTTTGAAAAAATTTGGCGGTTCTTGAATTTTGATCCCACAACTATAAGTCGTAATTGTGTGCTCTCGTGGTCTTTTTGTTAGAAATATTGTAGTCAATCCGAATAAATTATTTAATCTTTAACTAATAGATCATATGAAGAGCAAATATGCAAAATAAGTTAAACTTTTGGAAAACAGAAAAAACAGCTGACAGAAAAAGTTAATTGTTTTAATTAATACATACTATGTAGGTTTTTATGAAAAATTTCAAACTTCAATTTTCAATATATCGTTAGTAGCTCAATAACTTTGGCTAAGATTAATAAAGGTAAAGTACTTCTTTAGCCAAACAATTAGAGGGTTACAACACCCAATGTATTTCGCCCACAAGGTGGGCATCGTCAGGGGCAAAACCTGTTTCAACAGGGACTGGGAGTCAACTGCAAGGTTATTCAATTTTCAAGGTAACCCGTATTATTGTAATTGAAATTTTGGATGTAACTTTTTTGCATTAAATCTTATATGATATTAAATATTATATATTATATTTTCAAATAATTTTTGGCGAAAGCTTATTACGTCACTTTCTGTAATTGAAGAACACTGGTACACTGACTTCTTGTTTACGGTACCATGATTGCAGGATATGTTTTTCCATAGGAATCACTGTATCGAGTTTTCTTTCTTTTCTCTCGATCTGTTTTTTCTTCTTGCGCTCTCTTGTAGCTTCACTCACAATCACTAAAGTTTCACTAGAACATTGTACGACATGTGAATCCACCTTTACTGACCTAACAAGTAACGTTGATACCGACAACTGGTGAAAATAAACAACACGTGATAGAAGCACGCATGCACGTACCCAGAAATTTATTCCGGGGGGTCTGAGGCCGAAAACTATTCTCCAGCAATTGATAAAATAAAAGTCATATTCAAATAATATAAACTTTTACCACGTCTTTAGGTCTCATAACTCAACGCAACAAGTGGCAGTGTAGCAAGAGGCATGATAGCAAGTTTGTAGCGTGGTTATCGCAGATTCCGCAAATGTCGGAACACCGGAGGGGGGGGGGGCGGAGGAGGCGGACCCCCCTCTTGGGCACGTCTTTGGAAGCACGCATACGCAGTGGGTCATAGCGCATAACTCCATCCCTCGTAGATGCTATGGATTTAATGCAGTTTGCATCAAAAACGAATCTGGATATAACTTGTTTTGAAAAAAAATATATTTTCGTTGGCTTGTCCAGCCTCGGATATGACTTATTTTTGAACCAAACACCGCAGAACTTTACAAAGGCCTACTTCATTAATCGATTGCCATGTTTAGCTCAAATTGCGTTAAAAATGGATTTAACTTGTTTTGCATATTCATTCTTCATATAAGAACTTGGGAGAGAAAAATATGCTGTCTGCCGATAGAATCAGGATGTTGTCGAATTTTTATCTCCAAAACTTGAAGTCGTAATTATGTGGTCTTGCGGACTTTTTTGAGGAAAAAGTTGTCTTCTATTCGAATAAGTGTTTTAATAGGCAGTGGCGGAGCGCCTAACGGTCAAATATATAATATATAAAGAAGAGTGCATGTCTGTCTCTCCTCTATGCATTCGGACACCACGACTGCCAGCGCAGCCAAATTCTGCATTGAATCTGCTTTCACGCAGGGGGAGATCGAAGGGTACATTCAATTCCAAGGTCGCAAGTTCGATTCCAGGAACCTTTCTTTTTAGGCGAGTTTCGCTTCCGGCATAAGCGTCTTTTAGCTTCGGCTTTCCGTCCGTCAGCATATGAAATTTGATATTAAGGACTTACAGTCAAAGACAATAAGAAAATCACATAAATCATGCAAGCCAATCAGGGGCACCACTGTACTGGTGATAAAGAATGAACTTTCAGTCATATCTCGTAAAGTATTGGTTATATAAAATAGTTTTTAAATAAACTTATAGAACTAGTAACGTAGAGTATTTATTTTCCTATATATAGGAGTAGCCATTATCAATAAAATCAAAAAAAGGAAGTCTTAATTCGAGTTGAACATAGAGAAATTAATTCGTGGATACCTAACTGTTGCCAGCGAAAACAATCTTAGATATAATTGAATCAAATAAGATCTGCTATAATTACAAAATACATTTAATTCCTTACATGTGCATGACAGATTTCGTAAACGGACGGAAATGGGCTATCTACGGCGAAGAAAAGAACGTAAACGTAAATATTACAACTACTGAACACAAGGGAGGTATGTTTTAAGTAATTTTCGATTGTTTGGTTAATTAAAACTGATTAGAAAATAAATCGGTAAATAAAAATTATACATTTCCCTGGAATAATTTCTGATATATCGTTTTGCAGTATGTAGTCATTAAAATTACGTAATATGTTCATTGATGCACCAACTAAGGGGGAAGAAGTAATTTTTAACAGAGAGAGGTATAATCGGGTCGTGGTGTTTTGCTGTTTTTGTCAAATTATATCGTATAGTTTCAAATACTCCATCGTACGAAACGCGCCTGTTTGTGGTACATTACATTTTCCTAACTTGTTTCCCATTATAATAGCATGGGAATGAGTGCATCGTATCTTCGCTTTGCATTTAAAAAATTACGTATATTCATCGTAGAAACTGGGGGCTTGGACCAAAAATGCCTAAAAAATAGATTTTTATTTTCATACTGTCAATTGTCAAAGAGGCATCAAACCGATACACAAATTTGTTTTTATTCCGAAAATTCGACGTTTTTTCGAGCTGAAATCTGGTGCTCACGGCGGCCAACAAGCACGCGAAAATTTGATAGCGTTTGTTTGTTTTAATTGAAGTTAAACGAAAGAAACTTTTTCTCTAAAGTGCCAGGGTTCGAGTCCTGATGCAACATTTCCTTTGTTTACGAGATTTTCGTGTGAAGCAGTCTTGGAAAATTCTCGAATTTTTATATCAATACATTTTTTAATCAGAAACAAAGGATGTGGCACAGGAATGGGAAAAATACATAAGGAACTATACAGAAAACAGACATCATCGGCAAAAATAGAAATGGAAGATCAGGAAAACATTGAAGAAGATAACTTAACCAAGTATTATGGAGAGCGAAGTAGAAAAAGCGATAGTGGAACTAAAGAAAGGGAAAGCCACAGGCAGCGATGTAATGCCGGTTGAGGTACTTAAAGTCATGGGATGAGAAGGACTAATAGCGATCACGAAATTAATTAATAAGATTTACGACACAGGAGAGTGGCTTCGTGATTTCCTAGAAGTAACAATGATCCCTCTAAAGAAGAAGCCAAAGGCAATGCAGTGTAACGACTACAGAACGATAAGCCTTCTGTCACACAGTTTGAAGATCATCACGAGGATTCTTAATAAAAGGCTGGAGGAAAAGGCAGAAGAAATGCTAGTGGAAGATCAATTCAGTTCCAGAAAAGGACGAGGAACTAGAGATGCGATAGGGGTGGTTAGAATCATATCAGAAAGGGCAATAGAGTACAGTCAAGATATCTGCGTATGTTTCGTAGACGGGCAGAAGGCCTTTGATAGAGTAAAATGGGTAATGTTGATGAAGATATTAAATGATATAGGTGTAGACTGGAAAGAGAGGAGATTGATCAGGAATCTATATGTGAATAAAGTTGTCAAGGTCAGGTTGGAGAATGCGGACACCTGCGGAGTAAATATCGGTAGAGGAGTATGACAGGGCTGCTGTCTATCGCTGACCCTATTCAATATATATGGAGAAAGTGTAATGCAAGAAGCGTTAGAAGGTACAGGAGATTTAAAAATTGGGGAGAGGATTATAAGAACAGTAAATTACGCGGATGATCAAGTACTTGTAGCAAGAAAGGAAGACGAACTCCAGAAAATGATAAATAGACTAGTAATAACAGGTAGAAAATACGGTATGGAAATAAATACAGAAAAATTCAAAGTCATTCGAATATCAGGCAAAGAAGAAAATCGGAACATAAGTATTGAAGGATAGCCTTTAGAACAAGTTTCAGACTATAAATATGTACCTTGAAAGCATCATAACAAGTGAAGCAAAATGTACGGATGAGATCAGAACTAGAATAGGAAAAGCAAAAGCGGCTTTCAGAAGAAAGAAACACCTACTCACGGGGAATATAAGGGAAAATATCCGCAAAAACACAAAATGCTGAGTGGAGTATAGCTTTGTATGGGACAGAAACATGGACGCTAAGGAAAAATGACATCAAATATTTGGAAAGCTTTGAAATGTGGACTTGGAGGAGAATGCTGCTAATGACCAAATACATTTTTAAAGATGTAGAAAACGTCATATTGTTAGCAAAATGTTAGTTATTAATCATCGATAGAGTTAAATAATTAACTTGGTGGAAATGAGAAAGAATCGCAATAGAAGTTCTTAAAATTATCTCACTTGCTCTATGTTAATTTAAAAGGACACTTCTTTTATCGCCTTAAAGCACAACCAGTGACTTTCGTTTCTTTTCCCATTGCAGGTGCTGTGAATACCTTCCTTATCCTCCATTTCCAATGTCATATCTTCACCCATTTTTCCCTTCGTGAGCCCCAAAGTGTGATGTGGTCATTTTGTGATGAAGCCGTGTGTGTGTGCGTGCGTTTGAGTGTGTCAAGAGGAATCTCTTTCATCGCGTGGGAATATTTTCTGGAAAATTGGCACCACACCAAAGGTAGGAAGGCGTTTTTTCTTTCCTTTCGATTTACTCTCAGCTTCGGTTTAAAGGTGTTTAAACTGTCGCAGCCAAAGGAATTCGATCGAAATTAATGTTGGTGTTATCAATCAGGATATGCCATAATTAGAGATGGGCTGATGGAGATTAAAGTGAACGCAAGCCTTAAGTCAAAAGTAGATTAAAAAGTTTTATAAATTTTATAAGCCAATTGGTCATTCACATCCTCGCATTGCTTGAAATAAATCCATCCATGTATCGGTCAAATTTTCTGAAGTTGTGCCAATTTTTTATCGATTACTAAATAAATAGTTACGCATAGTTCTCTTGAATCAGCATGGGATCAAAAAATCACTGAAATTCTCCATTATTGATGGAAAATATCTGTATCTTGTTGAGCGGCTAGGGTACACGTGAAATTAATAATATTTATGGTTTATACCACATGCTAATGAGACTGAAGGCTTGATAGAGAAGGTTGGCAAATAATGTGGTATATAAAAAAATATTTTAAAATCAGCGCATGTCTAAAGCTAATCAATTGGGGTCGAAGGCCTCCACGTTAAATTTGGACTAGCTGTATAAACTCTGGTCTTTCCGAGTAAAACGTTTTGCAGCCGTGATATGCGTACTGTGGTATTATTCCATATAATTTTTGTGACCATTAATTTATAATACAATACAGAGAAAAGAGCGAACTTTGCAGTCAATCAAGTATTAAAAAATAACATTTTTTTACCAAGGCCTCAATATCAATTTCTTAATAGCGTTTTCATTTTGCCTTTCGATATTTGATGAGTAATAACAAATTAAAGGATTAAAGTAATGAGCTACATTTTCAGATTTTTCAAAGCTTTAACAAATGTTTAGTTATATTTCTCGAAAAAGTCTATATTTTTCGGTTGTTTAAATTTGATAAAAAATGTCAATCAAGGCAGATTTTTTTGCAAATTTATAAATGTAAGCCCAGGTATATGACTATAACTTTTACGAGACGTTAAAAATTTAAAGGAAATGAAAAATATTTCTGCGAACTGCTTACTGTATTCGTTAAAAAAGGGAGAAAGGCAAAAAAGTTTTATACTTGAAACACCAAAGGAAAACCAATGTCTAAGCTGAAACGTTTGGTGTGAATTTTTGCGATGCCAATAATTGTGATACTTATATATGAGAGGTTTTCTTTCGATGTTGCTTTCAAAGTTTCTTACAAAGCAAATTGTTATCTAGAATTAAAGGTGATCGACAAAAATTTCTGTAAATTCTTCAACCACAAACCTGAAAAACAACAACGCTGTATTGAAAAATATCAGCCAATATAGAATACAGTCAAGCTGTGGATGGTGAACGGCATTAAAATAGCAACGTGAGAGGTTAGCTTGTTAACTGAAATATATTTTATATAATTGCGAAATAACTCGAAGAAATAAAATAACTTCCACAACAGCCGCTTTCACGACAGCATAAGGGTGAAAATGCTGCAGAACCGTGTGCCTACTAATTTAGCAGATCATAGAGAAATTTTTATGGAAGGCTGGCGGCTAGTATTGAAAAGACATATCGGCTTATGTCGACACAAATACTCTTCGACCACGTGTCTCGTAGCGGCTTCGGTCTAGGGTTAAAAGGATCCCCCAAGATGGCACGCACTGACCCTGAACGAGAGTAGGTATAGCAAGACTCGCATCAATGCATGTAGTAAACCTTCGGCTTAAATTTCCAATACAGTCTTTTCCTAATCTCGAAATGAATTGGTGGGTGCAACTAACCGGTAGACAACGCGCCAGTCCTTTGATTTGACTGCCTGCTTCAGCCTGAAGGAAGTAATTGTTTGAGGAGATGCTATTAAGCCCTTAAAGAGTCACATGAAGCTCAAGAAGAGGCGTATTGCGAACTGGCAACGTGATGAACTTAAAACTTTAAAAATAAGTTAAAACTTCTCGAAGGAATTCCGTTAAAATAATGTTACAGCGAATCCCAACAACATCGAAAAATTGTATTCTAGGAAAAAAGGAACTCTTATGGAAAGATTTTCATTGTGGTCAAACTTTGACGCCTCTTTCGAGAGATCACACAACCGTCAACCACTTAACTCAACTTGGGGGTAGGAAAATGGAACAAATCCAACCACCAACCATTTAACCCAACCCGGGGGAGGAAAATGGAACGAATCCAACCCCAGACCACTTAACTCTATCCGGGGAGAAGAAATAGAACGAATCCAACCCCCAACCATCTTACCCAACCCGGGGGAGGAAAATGGAACGAATCCAATCTCAATCAACAACCCAACCCGGGGGAAGAAAATGGAACGAATCCTAACCACTTAACCCAACTCAGAAGAAGAAAATGGATCGAGTCGAACTCCCAGCAACTTAACTTGGACTCGAGTACTAGGATACAATGAAAATATTATAGAATTTTTAATAGAGGTCCGGGATAAACGAATAGTACCAAAAGAACTTAACTGATTCCTTAAATGGACCAACATTATATTCTGCATTAATTAGGTGGCACCGAGGCGATTATAGGAAGAGCGTAGCCATTATTTCAAAGTGACTCGATAAAACCCTTAAGATAAATCGAGAACTAGGTGAGCGATGAAAGGGCGAAGGCAAATTGGCGCTCTGCAACTCAATCTCTGTCGTAAAGGGCCGCTTATGATAAGAGGAAGAATCGGAAGATGGAGAAAAGGAGGAGAAGAGATGGAGGGTAGGAGGCGGAGGAGACGGACAAGGAAGGGGTCAAAGGGAGGCGGTAGAGGGGGGGACCAGGGATGGGGGAGAGAGAGGAAGATACTGCGGCAAGGAGGTGAGATTGCGAACTTAACAATGAAGGACGCGAAATTACGATTGGAGGAAAATGTAAAGGGGGATGGGAAGCAGAATTATGGGATTGGAAATGAGTCGTGAGTGAGAAGATATGAAGTGAAGGGGAAATATAGATAAAGAAAGAGAGAGAGAGGATGTGGGAGGGAGGATAAAGGGAGGAGATGGATGGATGAGGGAAAGAGATTTATCCACGCAGATTTAGCTACTTCTTTTACTCTATGGATTCATTTGAATAAAAAATTTAAAAAGAAAGTTTCCTCTGAAAGGGATGATCCTTTCATAAAATGTAAATGGCAAGAAACATCGAAATGGTTTTGTTACGCAATCCAAAGGCGGTCATGTGCTGGTGTTTAGAGGAATTTTCTCTAAAAAAAAAGCTCTCCAAAATGTGGCGCTCATCTCCGTTGAAGATTTTTACCTATGAATAGTAATGTTCTAGTTTCGTTTTGCTTCCTTGATGTTAGATGTATAATCACTTCGCCACGCCTTATTTCAACCTCTCTAAGGGAACGCGCTATCGAATGCTTATCGGTTAAATTTAAAAGTTGAGACTGAAACTAATCTGCAAAATACAATTTTTTCTATAATTATTAAAATCCATCACAAGCTTTAAATACATCAATAAAAGATAGAGAATGTAAATATATGAATACGTGGAAGATAGTCGCTGCGTTTAAGCCTGTGGACTAATTAACGTGGTTCAAAAGGAATGCTTTAATTGGAAGTATCTTTTTATCCCGCACAGTTATCTAGATTGAAATTACTTATATATAAGGAAAACGATCATTGCCGATGGGAGAAGGAAAAACTAAAAAAAAATATTCAAGAGAAAGGCGAGGAAATACAGTAGCTCCTTGCTAAATAGCTGTATAGTTACTTTTAAAAATAAGGAATATTTTGCAAAATTCTGAACAAATTTCCATTATGTAAAACCACACTTTCCTGGCAAAGCCGAAATTTCTTTCTCGTGTTGTAGAATCACGAGGCGCACATGATGGTGATAGGCTAATAATGCAATATAGATAATTTAACGCATAGGAAAGCTCGCAAAGAAACTACGTTTTTGCCAAGAAAAAAGTACGTGGAATAAATATCGTGTATGTTTACAAATGGGTTGTAGATAAGATGGTGAGAATTCCAAACGAGTTTTGGGAAAATGGCAAACAGAATGAAGAGAGCAGACTGACTGACCCTTGAAGCACGCATTTTTCCTAATTTTTAAATGACCTGGCATGCTTTAAAAATTATCCAGAGGGTACGTTTAAATTGTTAATAATAAAATTTTATTAATTAATACATTTCATTGTTTTCTTTTGTAATAAATATAGATATTTACTCTTTTGAAAATATGGAACCAACGGTTTTGGCTCCAGCGGTTTTTTCCAGGAATGCAACCACCGCGGATAGCGAGTCTACAGTATCGCATATTGAATATATTAATTTATAGAGGAAAATTTATAAAAAAGTTGTTCTACTAAGTAAATTTCTGTAGATAAATATACCTAGGTTCAAAAATAAGAGACGTTTCAATATACTTTAAAAGCAATTTATAATGTAGCTTCTTATCAAATCGTTAAATTAAATTATATGAATTAACGCTCTTTTGAGATTCAAAGTTTTCCATGCAGCTTTTAGTACCTCTCATTTAAAGAAGAAAAAAACAATGTGAAGTTTCGCATATTTGAAAACTTGCCTCGATAAAAGAATTTGGACAACTTAACGCTTACCATATATTTGGGGAGACAGAAACAAGGAAAGAAATTTAATCTTGAATATAAGCAGTTTAACGAATGCTGAGTTTTTTCTAGTTATTTAAATTATTTTATTTCCTTTGTAAAATTCCACCGTTTTTAAATGTAGCGCATTGAAGATATTCTTGGGATCTTGAGGGAATTCCAGGTTGGATAGGGAGAAAGTTGGCTCGAGGGAGGAATAAGTGGTTCTCTCGCCGGGAGATCCCTTGAAGGATTAGGATGCCAAATAGAAAATCAAAGGAACTCCTGCTGAGTTTTTGAAAAAGTTAACTTATCGTTACTTGCTTGATGATTTTCGTGTGTTATTTGTTCTAACATAAATTGAAAGAAGCGAATGGTTTTTTGCTGCGAGTGGCACTTTGCCATCATATCTACCAACTCATTCCTCATCTACGGTCATAATCACACTGGCGATGGCTCCTTCCATTGTCTCTCCCCTCCACAATTTCCCGCCCCTCCGCTGTGTGGCGTCCCACTTAACTTTCCCACGGATCCCGATTTAAGATGGAGAATTTACATCTATTATGGAGGTATTTCACTCGATAGAGATCCACGGATTTTGCCTCGTCACCGAAAATTTTCCGCAGAAACTTGGGATCCGTAGAGAGCAATTTTCGAAAGGAGAGTGAATTCTCCAATGCTGGAGAAGAAAGAATTTGTGGCAGCGAATTTGAGAACTTGGAGAGTAATATATTCTCTCCGATTTTTCTCTCTTTTGCTGTTACTATCACCTCGAGAGAGCATTGTCACGCTGAAAAGTGGTCGAAGGAATCTCGTGACCGATTGCTAATGCTCGCGTTTACTGTCCACTCATAAATATGTGGGAAAGGTTATGATGCAGGACTGTGACCCTCAGCATCTGCTTGCGGCGTTGAAGGGTGACTGAAATAGACGAAACGGTCAGACCTGATGATGAGTCCTGCCGTTTTCCACGATCAATATTCAGGACTGAATATCTCGCGACAATTTCCACACCCTCATAATTTGATTATTGACGACGTAGATTGGCCACCGAATCTAAATATACACTGTCCTAAATTTCACCGGTTGGCAGAAATTCAACGCGCCAAATTATGACAGCAAATAAAAAAATTAGAAAAAATTATTTATCTCAGGTATCTCGTTTATTTTGTGAGGCTATTGGAGCTACCTGAGATGAGTAGTTTTTTCAATTCTCGATTTTAAGTGCTTATTCTTGAACTCATATACATAATTGTAAATTCGCATAGGATCTAAAAAAGGTAACAATATTTAAACACCTCGAAAATTGCTGATATTTCAATCTTGGAGAGAAAGCGTCACTCGAAGAAACTTAACCGATGCGAAAAGCCTCAGTTATGAATAGATACTAGAAGGTATTCCCTGAGAATTGCATAGTGCCCGGAAGATATCGGGTTATTAGGCTCTTATAACGGTCAGTACTAAATGCGATAGATAGGCAACACCAATTAGCGGAGATGGAGTTGAACAATTAAGGTTCATCGTAGGATTAGTTTCCTCCAAAACGTAAGCATTATATGCTAAAATAGAGCTTCTACAATCCCGTGAGAGCGATGTACATTCGATGTCATTTCCTAAATGTTTTTTTTTTTCGTCTGCCACACGCGGCCTCATTCCCCCTAATATTCCTATCATAGCATCTGACTCTCATTTGAAGGGACGCGG
The DNA here is from genome assembly GCA_028673005.1 of Tanypteryx hageni. NCBI lineage: Eukaryota > Metazoa > Arthropoda > Insecta > Odonata > Petaluridae > Tanypteryx > Tanypteryx hageni. The sequence goes on along the minus strand of CM054115.1, from coordinate 189,335,135 downwards.
GAGTTGGTTTGCATTCAAGCGCCCTTCAAAATTCTCAAGGTTCCGCCAGTCGTAGTCCTAGATGGCGTATAATTTGCATAATTTTGAGGTAATGCCCAGACGCCGAATGATATTTTTCCCCTTCCTTTCCTATTTTATGATCGCTTGCTCACGGCCAAAGGATGCTCTTTCCTGGTTTGATTACTTCGTATTTTGAACTGTCCGAGGCTCAATTCCATTGTTATGCCAGAGATAAACATTCCGCGAGTGGTTTAGAGTTTGGACTGTACACTACAATTAAAAATGCGGGGAACTGACCCAACGAGGAAGAGAAAAAGTATGTTAGATGTTAAAGAGTGTTATCCGTACAGTTCCATGTGTGAGATTTTTAACACGCAATTAAATCTAGCATTGACACTAGGGATGGAAAACGTAACGTAACGAAAACCGATAACGTTATAATAACGATTAAATTGCTTTTTTTGACAATAACGTAACGATACATACATATCGTTATAATAACCAATAACGTTTAACGTAACGTTATTATAACGTTATCAAAATATTAATTGCAATGAAGTTATAATAACTTCAGCAAACCAAAATGATTTGGCCAGGCAACTTTGCACAAAGTGCAGCTAACTTCAGTGCGTTTCGTCACGCGCTCAGTGTCAGCTGTCATGTCGTGAACTAGGGATGGAATAATGCTAAAAAGGATTAGTTTTCGTTAAATAACGTAAAAAACGTAAACTGTTAAGTCTGCGAGGTGTTAGCAACGTAATCCGCTATTTATCTTGATCCACGATTCCAAGCCGCATTGTCTGAAAAGCATTGCATTGGAGCAAAATTTCATTTAAAAAGATTCGGACAACTCTAAAGAATATAAGTAGAAATTTTAGTCAAGAGACTAATCGTTCCGCTAAACAATGAAGCACATTCATCGACCGACGATGATGAATTTGATCAATTTAAAACTAAAATTTCTGTAAGAAATTCAGTTTCAGATGTGACTGCAAATAACGAAGAAATCAATATAGCTGCACTTTTATGTGCTTTAACCAACTAAGCTATCAAACCAGCCTGATTCTCCTTATTCGAATTGGGCTATTTAGGGTTAAGGATTTTAGGCTTGCTTTATAGCTTAGTTGGTTAAAGCACCTGCCCGGTACGTGGGGAGACCCGGGTTCGATTCCCGGGTCAAGTACAGAAATTTTCTCCTTCTAAAATGTCAAAACAGTTTCAGCTTTATGTGAACATGCGTAATATGTAATTTTAACATATTTGTAATATAAAAGTTTTACAAAATAACGTTATATAACGTAACAATTAAATTGCATAGCGTTACGAAAACGTCCTTTGTAACGTTACAGAATAACGTAACGATTTGAAACGTTATTCCATCCCTGATTGACACGAAACGAATGTAGACGATGGTATCTATTTGGCCAAATAGCTCGAATTATTCTAATCGCAGATTTTTGCTAGTAACGTGACACTCGCTTAACTAATGCACCAAATCGCTAAAACTGAAAGGGTGAAATTGTTTTTTGAAAGAGCCGTTCCTAAAAAAAAACTGAAAAATAAAACGATGTGCAATGAAACACAATAATTATAGCGCATTATAGTGTCGGAGTGCTATAACAAGAGTTATTTCGCGTAAGGAATTTCTGGGACAATTTTAGGTGAGAATACCCAAACTCGTGGCTTCCATAATAATGTTAGCCGAACGACGTAAGTAACCGAATTCGTCAAGGGGAGGGCTTGATTATCGCCTGATATATTTGATGTAATGCAATCACACTCGGTTTTCTGAGGAGAGAGCAACTCATAATTCGGGACGGACGTATCAAAGCGATTCCTGGAATAGTTACCCTTTTGAAGACCCAAATGGAGCGCTACGCGCTCTCTCTCTCTATCCCGATCCAAAGTTCTCTCTTTCCACAGTTCCAGAGCTTCTGGTCCTTCGTTTTGCATCGCGCTCGCCATTGTCGCCCGCGGAGGGGAGAGGGCAGTGTGGCACCAAACAGCTCTGAGATTGGAAATTTTTATCAAGTAACGCATTTCAGATACGAACGAAATTGATCCATTCGTGGAAGCCATTGTTTCAAATGCGTCAACGATACGCCGTGAATATCCACTGAGAAAAGATCTGATGTGACCTCATTGCTCAAAACTGAAAGGCGATATGAGTACTTTTCTGTGTACGAGTTGTTGGTGCTTGGATGCTGCAAGTGCTTAAAAAATCACCGTACACCAAGATCTAAATTCGTAAATAAACCAACGCTATCTCCATAGCAACGGCGCTTGAGCCACGCGGACCCTATGTAAATAAGATAATAAACTGTAGGAGTTCCTGCAGAATATTTCTATTTTACCGCGAAATAAAGTCACCAATCCGCAATGTCCAAATTCTCTGGCAATCGGCTCACGGCCAAGTTTTCGTATTTCATGTTTTGTGACTCGGATCGTCCTGTATTAGCAATAACGGTACTGGTTCATTATCCCTCCGTAAAACTATTCTTCATTAATTATTCCTCTCGAAATTTTCTCATAATATTCGATTTTCTATTGGTGGTTATTGTTGTATTCGTTTTATTTCCTTCCCTCGGATTGCGTTGAGTGGTTTGCCGTTGGATCCGTTCTATTTCCTCTCCCCGGGATGTGTTGAGTGGTTGGATTTTCTTTTAAAAAATTGCGGGAAATAATTAATGAAAAATAGTTTGCGGGGGATAATTAACCAGTACTCCAATAACAATAATCATCCTTAAGGCAATAGTTTAGGTGTTAAACTGAAATTTATGGAAAAATTTGGTTATTTTGGATTATTGCGTCACCATCCGCACCTTTTAGTACGTATCACGATAAAAAAAATCCTGAACTACATATAACGTCGTTATAGTTTTCCTTCGTTACTAAGAGAGGCGTATGGCATTACTGTTTCCACAGTTTCTTCAACCATATTTTAATAATTGAAAAGAATTAAAAATTTCTCGGAAATTTTACGAAACATTCATTTTTTCACGTTTTGCTAAAATTTCGTGTTTTAGGATTATGATGTCATCATAAGTTTACGTCGTAGTTTTAAATTAGTGACATTATAATATAACTAATGGTATCCGCAAAAACTTTTGCAAAGCCAGTCAGAAATCTGCCTGTTTAAAAGAAATAATAGACCAATTCTCCTTATAAAATTATACAGCTGACATTTTGAATTCCGTTTGTTTTTATAATTCATATGTGCAATTTTAATTGCTTCTCCCTTATGAAAAAGGTAACATTGCAGTATTGAAATAAGAAAGAAGATTTTTTTCTTTTGGTCAATCGTTAAAAATTCCCAGTCTACACGCAGTTAACTGAATAAAATAATCTGTAATTACAGCTATAATTTCGATGCTTCTTAAAGGGCGCGAAGCGAATAACGCAATTCTTTTGTCTATTTGAAGGCTTAATAGATGCTACTTCAATCGGAGGCAACAATGCGGGTCGCCTTGGCAACACCCGGTATGAAAAAGTCATTAAATTTCGAAAAAAAACGCGTTTCTGACAAATTCTTACATGTAACATCTAAACATCGCAAGAATAAGATATTTTATAGTTTTAGCCGTCGAATAACGCAAAAAACGGAGATATTCGGTCCCTATATATGTATTTTAGTGAATGAAGGAAATAAACCTTGCACATTGAAACCTCGAAATTCCTGTGTAAACATATGGGAAAATATAATTGTCTCCTGGAGTCGAACTTAGGACACTTATGTAAACGAAAATAGTTTTCTCGAGGTCTCCTAGTTGACAAAAACAAAATGGCATTTACAGCATTTCTCTATGACAAACCGTTCAAGAGGTAAAAGGGGGACGGACGTATGGGCAAACGGACGGACAGACACTGCGTAATTATATATATATATATATATATATATATATATATATATATATATATATATATATATATATATATATATAAGATCCGATATATTTCTAAATGAAATGCTTTCATCTTCAAGTTGATTTGCATTCTTGTTGGTTTCGTGTAATTGTGCATGATTAACTGGGATTATAAATTCGCGTCGTATCTGTCCACATATTCAAGAAATTTCTATGCTGTTTTAAAATTGAATCAATTCTTTGGTTTCAGTAAATAATGCGACGATAACGAAAATAAGTAAATATTCAATTTGTCATTGGCGTCGTGTTAATGAATGACAAAAATGCCTACGAAAGCTGAGTACATTTTTAATCTTTGACTAGGAACATAAAAATAAAATTTATATAAATTTATTTGACAAGAATCACGTTTGATATGCACCAAGAAGTAAAAACATAAATAAAAATTTATACAACTGAATATTCCTGTAGGTAAAAATAGTCTTGCTTAACAGATAAATTTTCATTAATATTTATTTGTAAAATCTTATGTGGGCCCAAAACGTTTGTTACTTTCTAAAATATTCAATTATTTGAATTTTATATTTCTGTTTACCTCTTATTGCGTGTAAAAGTTGGTTCCATTAATTATTTATTTACATTTTATTTTAACTTAATATTTATTCATACATACCCGTCAATTTGGCGAGCAACTACACTATTATCTATTATGATAATAGAAATGTTTAGTCTATCCTAAGCGTTGTGATTGGGTGTTTCACTATGCATTGTGACTGGCTGCTGAGCTTTAGTGTTAATTCTTAATTAAGTGTTATACTCCGCTATTGCAGATCTTTAATTGTGTTAATGAGTTATTAAGTTCATTATTAAAAAAATTATAATCGGAAATTTAATATTTAAAATGTGCAAAAGAGAGAAATGCACACGTTACGGAACGTAAAAAGGCATGCAGACAACGGATGTGCACTACCACTTATATTTGTCAGTTGAGTTGTATCAAATCTAAAACTTACTTAATTATAAGATGTTGCTAAATGAACATAACAGCAAATAATGGAAGATAAAGTATTCCCCAAGTTAATCGCTGTTTCGTTTTGAAAGTGCACAACCGGTATATGTTTTTGCGCTATATTTGACAGTCAATGTTTAGTGGGTTTCAGGTAGTTTCATAATATATTTCATCATGAATATTATCCTCATTGCCTAGACTTGTTAACAAGCAGTGTATAGAAATCCTAAATGCCAATTTTCGTTCCACAAAAGACATGAATTCTCTTTCTATCGGAGCCCGTGTTGCAGTGAGAGAAATTCCCTTCCCTTTTCTTTTGGGCATAAGTCGGTTGACTGCATATATCGTAGGTCTGTCGCATTCATAAGAACATGCACGGATTTCGGCCGCGCACGGAGGGGAAGTTCCCTCTGTCATCTTGGCTACTCCCACCCCACCGCTAGCCCATCCTTATCTTCCTTAGGTTGTCAGTTCTCACGGTTCTCACTGTTTACAGTTAATAGCCTAGACGAAGTTTTGCGAATATTTGGAAAGTGTAGTTAGAAAAGGACCGAGATTGCGATAGGTCGGGCGTTAAGGAAGGGTGAGAGGGGAGAGTGCCAAGTGGAGTGAGGGATTAGGCCACACCCACAGTACACCCAAAATGTTCTTTTGATTGCGATAGACCTTTTTAAAAACTGGAATCCCTCGCAGCCGCGGCTATTAAATCAAAACAAATCCCTTGTAATTGCGTTCCGAACACAGGGGATAAGGAGAATAAGGAACCTCATACGGGCGCCATTATATTTTGATCTCCAAAGAAGATGGGCAGGAGAGGAGGTTAGGGAGTTTGCTATAAGGAGGCAGAAGGCGAGTGGGTGGGAAAAGAGTTATAGATAGAGGGGGAGGAGAGGATGAGAGAGGGAGAGGGGGGAGGGAGGGAGGGATGGGGGAGGGATGGAGGGGGAGGGATGGAGAGGGGGAGGGGAGTGGAGGTGGGAGGGAGGCATGAAGGGGTGCACGGAGGGATGCAGGGGGGCAGGGATGGATGGAGGAGGGCAGGGAGTGATGGAGGGGGCAGGGAGGGATGGAGGAGGGGAGGGAGGGAGGGGAGGATGGGGAGAGGGAGGGAGGAGGAGAGAGTGAGAGAGATCGTGGAAAGGGACGGGTGAAAGAGAAAAAGAATAGGAGGTATGGAGAGAAAGACGAGTGTGAGGTTTTTTGGAGAGACTGCTGCTGAGGAAGAGAGCGAAAGAAAAGTGAGTATGCTTTTGTTTAAGGGGGTGTAACCATTTCCGTATGCTGAGAACGTTTCGTAAATTTAGAATTTTTTCTCGGTATTTCCATCAATTTCTCGGCAAGGTTCTACCGAACAACCGCGTCCTGGAAATGGTCGTCGAACAACATCGTCACTTCGAAACAATAGGCTGTGACTGAACCATTTCGACGGGTATCGCACGCGGTCAATCCTTTTTGTATGATCGATTAAAGTCTTTATTTCACGATAGACCGTAAGCGATTTCGGCGTTACTCGAGGAGTATTATCAGTGTAAAAACGATTACCGTTGAATTGAAGAAGGAAATAAAATAGGATTTAGGAGAAAGATCGAGGGCAAAGGGAGTGATTTTGGAAGGCATTAAGCGAGAGAGAAAGTGGAATAGAGAAAAAGAGAGGGGTAGAGAAAGAGAGGGGTAGAGATAGAGGGGTAGAGAAAGAGAGGTAGAGAAAGAGAGAGAGCTAGAGAATGAGATGGGTAGAGAAAGGGAGGGGTAGAGAAAGAGAGAAGGATAGAGAAAGTGAGAGGGGTTGAGAAAGAGAGGGGGGCAGAGAAAAAGAGAAGGATAGAGAAAGAGAGGGGGCAGAGAAAGAGAGGGTGCAGAGAAAGAGAGGGGTGAAAGAAAGAGAGGTGGTGCAGAGAAAGGGAGGGGGCAGAAAAAGAGCGGCATAGAAAGGGAGGGCGGCAGAGAAAGAAAGGGGGCAGAGAAAGAGAGAGGACAGAGAAAGGGTGGGCGTCAGAGAAAGAGAGGGCCAGAGAAAGAGAGGGCCAGAGAAAGAGAGGGCCAGAGAAAGAGGGAGCAGTGGATAGGGGGAGAAATAAAAGATAGGTATAGGTAGGGATACGAAAAAAGTATCGATACTTTACTCATATCGGTAATTTTCTTTCGATACCAAGTACTTTCGTACTCGATTCTTTTCTTTCGATTTTCTAGTGATATCGGTACTTCCGGACCGATACTTTTGTGGTATCGATACTTTTCATTCGATACATCATATGATTACGGTATCGATACTTTCGTTTCGATATCGTATCCCTAGGTATAGGTGTACCGCAAGCCTAAGAACATTCGCGGATTTCGGCCGCGCACTGAGGGGAAATTCCTCCGTCACGGAGGAGAAGTTACCTCGGTCGTCTTGACTTCCTCCACCCCACTACTAGCCCATCCTTCTCCTCCTTAGATTGTCAGTTCACACTATTTACAGTTGCTGCCTAGAAGATATTTTGTGAATAATTGGCAACAGCGTAGTTAGAAAAGAACCGGTACAGCGATAGCCGTGCGGAAAGGAGGGAGAGAGGGGAGGATTCCAATCGGAGTGAGGGATTAGGCCACACCCACTGTACACCCAAAATGTTATTTTGATCACGGTAGATCTTTTTTATAGAGAGAGAATAAGTTGGAAGAGAGGCAATGAAGAGCCACCCTTCCTATCTAGATTATTAGTATTTATATCGTATTTTTTTCGTTTTATCTTTTTGTGCGCCTATAGAATTTTATAAAAAACATTTGTGAATTACTTTCAGCGAATTTAGGGAAAAAACTATTATTTTCTTATGTTCCTGATACCTCCAAAATCCCTTGTCGCAGGAAATAGATAAAAGAAAGCTTTATTAAGAAATATTTACGTGTGTTTTGGTTGTCTCGTGACTCTTCCCGAAAATCTTTTTTACGTGTTTTCATTCGCTTCGTTTGAAAGATTTTGTGAAAGGGATGAATATAAATCCGGGTGTGAATAATAATTCCTGGTTATATAATTTAGTAATATTTTTGGGTTTTTCATGCATTATAGTGAGGTTTGTGGATTGTGACATAGGTAGCAACCTATGCTGTTAGAGCGAGTGGAGACGTCAATCAAGCACGCTGTGAACGTGGGTAACCGCGCGTCTGGATCAGGTCGCCAGTGTCACGACCATGCTCGAAGTTCAAATGCACGTAATGGAGCGGCGAATTCTCGTTTTTATTTCAAGCGCACGCGCAAATTCTGTTTAGAGATTATAGAATAGGGTTGTCCAACCTACGGCCCGCGAAGGATTTTTGTGCGGCCCGTGAAGCCACGATGAAAAAGCAATCCGAAAAATTTAACTCACAAATTCATACATTATTATGAATATTTGGCAATTAAACCTTTAATATTGAATTATTAACTATTAAAAACCTTATTTAGACCAGATTTACACTTATTTGGTACATAAAAATCCGGTTTAAACTCTAACCTTTCCCACCGAAGAATTGGCAACTTCCAATGCGGCCCGCCATGTAGGAAAGGCTGTACACCACTGTTATAGTAGCTACCGCTGTTCTCTTGATGCAAACATCTGCACCAAAGAGTAAACAGAAGTGGATGCGAAACTCTTGTCACGATCGGTAATCGAACCCCGGAGCCTTCATTGTTTCGAAATTTAACCATGCCAAAAAAATTACTCCCACCGCACTTGCACCATGCCTTATAGATAAGCATGCAATTTTGAAGAAGTTCAGCAAGCTGAAGGGATAAGTTCGATTTTTTGTCATGCGTTACTTCTCATTCACTCCCATTCGGTGGAAAATTCACGAGATATCCGCGAAATACCAAATATTACGCTCAGAAAAAAGTCCTAAAATATGTCGAATGTCTCAAGGTATGTAGGCACGAGCAGTGGCAGATGAATGCGCATTGAGAGAATAAGGAGAGAGAATGAGAAGGGAATGTATTGCGTGGTATACGTATATATTATTAGCTGAATAAAGGAGCGAATATAAAGGAGGATAATAGAAAGGAAGCGAGAGGGAAATATGGACGTGGGAGGCGAAGACGGTGAAGCGGAAGGCATCGGCGTGGGCGAAACAAGGTAATCAATCCGCTCGTTACGACCTGCTTGACGGCGACGTTCATTCTTGCTGATAACATATGTGATGGGAGCGCTTTTCTGCTGCAAATTGGTTAGAAATCTTCATTCATCGATCTGCGATTCAAATTAGTTTAAAACTTTAATAGAGGAGATGAATGGCAAATTATCGCTTAGGACGGCTACTTAGCAGCTCATTGCGCCTGTTGGTATCGTTTCACAACAACATAAATAGTCTAAAATCGTCTATTACAGCTGTTTTGAAACTATTTGTTGCGGCAAATAAAACAAATCTACCTTTCACGCTCAAGCTGGAATACTTAAATCAAAGTAAGTGAGGTTTTAGAAAAATCTGACGTATAGACTTCGAGTATATTTTGTTCTGATTCCAGTTTAAACCAAACAGATTTGTAATCAATATTGTATGGCACTGCTTTTTAAAAATAATGTTTTGTTTAAAGCTTTATGATTAGTATAAGACTGAAGCAGGTAGTTTTCCTTCTTGATGCAAGCTATGCGATCAATGATCTGTTTTAATATAAGGATTGGAATAAAATGCATTTTTAAAGTCCCGCTGAGAAACATGAAACTATAATATCAATAATGAGGTCAGGCTCAACTCTGTGGAATTTACTCATCATGAAAAAAAGGAACTTAGTTACTTCCACAAATTTTAATTTTAAACGACCGGTTTCACTACGATCGTAGCATCATCAGGTGATAAAATATAAATCGTCATATATATATATATATATATATATATATATATATATATATATATATATATATAAGAAAACGAATGGAAGGTAATTGAATAAACGGTTGTGGAAAGGAAGGCGAAAGCAACATAGTAGCAAAATGTTACAAAAAGTTACAAAAACTTGGTAAAGGGCCAAAGACAACAAAGTTGATACAAAGTATTTACAAAATATTCGGTAAGCTAAATAGAGGAGAATGATTGTGGAAAAGGTATTCATTTAAGAGAAGCGAGTCTTGACAAATAATTATCTCTAGCTGTTCAAGAGCATCCAATTGGCGACCTTTAATTTCAAAATGGAGGAATTTAGGGTTGAAGGAACTATGATGATTGAGGTTTAAAAGATGTTTCACAAATTATAAGGAAATTGGGTTTAGAAAGGGGTATACTAAGAAGGCGGTGAAGCATAGAATGAAAAGAAGCGTGTTTGTGAGAAAAATGATGGGAAGAGTGATTGGGAATGACCTGATCTGTGTAAGTGGGTTTACAGAAAATCGCAAAGGTAGGTGTACTGTTCAGCAGAGACAAAGTGAGATCTAAAAAGTTAAGCAAACCATTGGTTTCAGATTCGACCGTAAAAGAAATGGAAGGATGGAGGGAATTTAAAAGGGTTAAAAATTCAGAAAGTTGGTCATCCGTACCACTCCAGACACAAAATGTCATCCACATACCTAACCCAAAATTCGGAATAAGTTAATAAAGAATGGCCAGAATTAAAAAGTTTAACATCTAAATTGTTGATAAAGGTGTCGGCAAGGAAAGGGGAAAGAGGGGACCCCATCGCGAGACTGTTTGTTTATAAAAGTTATTGTCAAAAAGGAAATAGTTTTGCTCAGAATACGCTTCAAGTAAGTTAGAAAAATCAGTTATCAAACTTTGATTGACACCTGCTTTGGAAAGCTACGATGCTACGATCGTAGTGAAACCGGTCGTTTGAAATTAAATTTGTGGAAGTAACTAAGTTCCTTTTTTCATGATGAAACTATAATCATTATTGGGATTACAGCGGAAAAGGAATCGAAGGGAAAATGGAATTGAAGACACAATTGAGAACCTAAGGATTTCCCCTAAGGCCGCCTTTTGTCATAGAACATAATGGAGTGAGTGGATCGGGTGGGAAGTCAAAAAGGCTTAAAGAGAGATCCATAGACATTTGACACAAAGAACATGAAGTCCATCTGACGAAATTGGAGGAAAGAGAGCCATGCGATGGGAAATATTGGGAAATCTGGGAAGGGATTTTGTCCATCAATGGAATGACCACAGGAGATTGAAAACTCGTATAAAAGTCGGTTTGATGATGAACAAAGTGCGGCTTTCGGAGCTTACTACTATCTCTGTTTTTATCTCGTATGGAACTTGACAAACTATGCTTTCAAAGTAATGGAATTGGGGTCATGACCTTAAAAGATCTCCAATCTGGAATAAAGTGCACGTTTGCTCTTCGAACTCGCAGGTACATCAGAAATTCAAATGAATTTATTATGATATCCGTTCGCAGTTCAATTAAGGAATGCATTTCAGTTTGACTCTCTACCCATGCGAATAATTCGAGACTTGCTACAATTTTTTCCCACATTCTGCTCAAATTTTATCTTAAAAAACATGAATTGTCATTCTCCAAAAACGTCGAAACGAAAATAAATTAGAGGTCTTAAAGATGCAAAAACTGTTTTAAAAACTGGTATAATTAATTTGCGATTTTACGCGAATATGGCTGAAATATCGAAATGTTTCTTTAATTTTCCGCACATTTAAAGAAAATGTGAAAAAAATTCTCGAGTGCTCATTTTATCCCGCCCTCAGCTGCATTTGTCACTTAAAAATTTAGAGCTTGCCATCAAGGATGATTAGGGATTTATTGGCGAAGCGAAGCGAGGTCTCTCCTGTTGAGTCTGTGAATTTTGTCTGTCTGTTTGTTTGTTCTACGATAAATGCTGTCTCGCTTCTCTGATTTTCACCAAAATTCGTGTGCATGTTCAAATAACTTTGTTAGAGTCGACTGTCTATAGTTTTTTTTAGAACACCACTCTTATAGTTCCTGCGTAAATTGCGTTAGCGCATTGCGCTAATTTCCAAATCTTATCCAATCAAAACGAAATTTAGCGCACATACAGACAGCGCTGTAACTAGACATATTAGCACCCGGGGAAAACTACCAAATATGCGCCCCTTCCATAAAAAATTCTCTAATACCTATACGGATTTAGGGAGAAAATTAATAAATAAAAATGAACTATAAATGATATAGTTTCTTACAATAAATGTACATAATTTAAATACATAATTATAAATATAATTACATACATAATTACAGAAAGTATAAATATTTTAATATTAAAGAGTTATTCTATGTGATTTTAATGCAGCACACTCATCAATAGCGTCATCGAAATTAATAGTTTTTGCTATGCGTAATATTTGGAACAAGTATAGTAGTGAAATCTCTCGTCCTTGTGACATGCACAACTTGCCTTTAACAATTTTTGAGCCCCTTTTTTAGTTACGCCCGGGGCAGATGCCCCGATTGCCCCGCCCTAGCTACGGCGTTGCGTACAGAAAGCATAAAACAATGAAGAAAACGCGCGCAATTTGCGTTCGCGCGGTCTCTCCTGTAGAGTCCCTGTGCACTTTGTCGGTTTATTTGTTTGTCTGTTCCACTATAACCGCTGTCTCAACGAGGAGACAAGGTTCAGGTTCATTTTCCATTCTTTCCTTATTTGGTGCGTTTCTTTACATTTACATTTCTTTCATGCATATTTGACTGCTGAGGGCAGCGCTTTCAATTCTATTAAAATTTTAAATCTCCACTGTATGAAGTGCAGGAGAACTATGAAGACGATAATAATGTTGAACATGTGATTCTCCCCCCCAGCGCTGGTTAGTAATCCGACCACTTCACTCTTACACATACTTATTTGGTCATTTTGGCCGACGCGACTCGGCATTGAGATAGTCAAAGCGTCATTCTCGCTTTGTGACGCAGGTGAGTCTAATTGGGGAAAATTCGAAATACGATATTTAAAGATAGTTCTTATTTTAAGCCATTCGTATCATAATAATTGGAGCAATTATCTTGTAGATTTGATATGTAAATGCAAGAACAAATACTTAAATATAGTTTGAGGAGAGGTTTATATTTGTTTTAATGTAACCAAATTATTTTTTTACCAAATTTTGATCTGTGCGTTTTTTTTTAAATCGGGCAGGTTTTTCCTGATCTTGATTTTTTTCTTAATAACATAATATCAAGGAGAATACAATTCCCTTGCAAAGTAGTATATTTATCTTCAACGGAAGATTAACGATAACGGAATATCATTCGCCAATCAAATGTCACATTTATATTCCTCAGTTCCTTCCTATGTTTAAAAACTCAAGATTTTCTCACGGACTGGAAAAAATATCCAACTTTCTCTCATAGAAGGAAACATTGTCAACGGAAAAATAAAAAAATGCTGATTTTCAACGAAAGAAGCATCTTAAAATTGATACCATATTGAATTTGAAGACATAAATGAACTTGTATTAGTAAATTGCAAATTCAAAATATAATATAAAAGAATGTAATACGTGAATTTGTACAACGAACTCTTTGCGTTTCGACTTCGATGTGTTTTTTATACATAGTTACTGAAACACGAGGCAATTTCTTGGAATGTACTGAAAAACTTGGGTGTTGATCAGAGCTCACCGAAAATGAACATTTTTCCTTCGTTTCCGTGGTGCGTGTTATGAAAACCATCGCCGAGCAGTTTTCCATGGGATCGCAGATACAAACTTGAAACGGGGGTTCGCAACGGCTGCCGTATCCAACTGTTTCCTTTCTACTCGTGCACTCCAAAGCCTCGTCGCGAGCGAAAGATATACATTAAGAGTTCGAGAGAGACCTTCCTCCCACCAAAAGTGACCATTGTTTGGAGCGAACGACGAGCAAATATTGACACTCGATGTTTCTCTTCGTATGCGTTTTGCATAAATATGTTCCCTTCTCGCTCTCCCTCCGTCCTCTCGCCGAGGTGTGTACGTTTTAAACCCAAGTCTCGCTTTATCCCGAGTTCCCTTGGAGTGGAAATCGCTTCCACATGTTGTTCGATGAGAGGGATATTTCGTTTCAAGGTTGAATTTTGCATAGCAGCTAATGCGCGGTTTATTTTTAATTGAGAAAATGGGATGGGCGCAGACAATAAAAACGTTGAATATTCGAGAGTGATAAGCTTTTTTAAATTAGTGAGTAATTGAGGGAAAAGGGAGACGAAGAAGATGTGTGTGTAAATAATGAGTTCGAGGTATTCGATGTGAAATACGAGGAAAAGTATGTAGCGGTTGAATTTAATTCAACGCCCAAAGAAATAGTATCGCAATAGTGATTGCGTCGCGGGGATAGCGGAATTGGAACGTTTATCTCGGGTATTATGACATGGTTAATGGAACTAAATTTTACCATAGCGTTTATTTTTTCACCAGCAACACAATCCTTCACAAAAATAGTGGTGGAGATAAAGGTAGGTAATCGAAATGATTAATGAAATTCAAATATTTATAAAATAAATTTATATTAACGCTTTAAATGAACAAATATAACATTTTCCAGTCGGATGAACTTTTATTTTGGGGTTTTTCTGATCGTAGAAATTTCAATTTTTGCGCTCACAATTGATAAAAAGTTATTGTAAATTTTTTTACTGCATACTTGAAACAAATATAGCAAATGAAGTGAAGAATGTATATATGTATGCGTATGTGCATATATTAGAGCTAGCAAAAACAGCATGAAATGGCAAATTGATTTAGGAAGAATAACAGATTTAGACTAGTTCGAAAAAAAACAGGAAATCCGACTTTAGAATATGATTGGCAAGCATCAGGTGTATTGGAGCATAGCTTTGAGTGCACCGCGAAGATATAGGCGGGAAAAGGGTGCGGCGGCTCCGAATAGATGGCGTTAAGCGATCTACATTTTCTGCCGAGGCACATAGAAGCGGCGTTGCCCCAGTTGCTCGAATACCCAATACTTGAATTCCCAGTTGCTGGAATCCCACTTCCCATAGTAAAAACTGGGGTGAGGAAAAGGGGTTTTTACGAATAGGAAGAAAAAAGGAGAAATAACCGAGGGTAATTTACGGGTTTGCAGCAAAAAGGAAAATGGAAGGAGTAGGAGGGGAAAGGTGGGGTACGATGAGGGAACATAGTCGACATTGGTATCAATCGACAGAGAATTCTATAACGATTACGAATACGCAGCGTAAAAACGAAAATAATGTGGGGGGAAAAGGGGGGAAGGCGTAAAGGACGCCAAGGAAGCAGTCGACATTGGTATCAATCGACAGAGAATTTTATAACGATTACGAATACGCGACGTAAACACGAAAATATTATGGGGGGAAGGAAAAGGGGGGAAGGCGTAAGGTACGCCAAGGAAGCAGTCGACATTGGTATCAATCGACAGAGAATTTTATAACGATTACGATTACGCGACGTAAACACGAAAATATTATGGGGGGAGGGAAAAGGGGGGAAGGCGTAAGGTACGCCAAGGAAGCAGTCGACATTGGTATCAATCGACAGAGAATTTTATAACGATTACGAATACGCGACGTAAACACGAAAATATTGTGGGGGGAGGGCGTAAGGTACGCCAAGGAAACACAGTCGACATTGGTATCAATCGACAGAGAATTTTATAACGATTACGAATACGAAGAGTAAAAACGAAAATAATGCGGGGGGAGGGCGTAAGGTACGCCTTGGATACAGTCCTGTACTTTAACTTCTCTGGGCTCAAGTAGGTGATTCACAGAGGGATGTTAACAATAAGTAAGGAAACTTGTAGATTCCCCGGATGCCGTCAAAAAGATAAACTGGTGGAGATTATGTCTCACGCCAACATCATTACGATTCACGGAAGGACCAAAATGATATGTCTAAGTATAAACCATCTTGTATAGAAATATAATGTATTACTGAAAACATTTATTAGTTACAAAAAAAACATTGATTGAACCTTACAATAGTACAACTAAGAGATGAACTACGTCAAAAACATTACTCTCTTATCAATTTAGATAACAAGGGGAATAGATTAGATCGAGATTACTTAGATAAAACATTAGATATTGTGTGCTTAGACGAGGATCTGAAAGAAAGAGGTATTAATGGTATAGTTAATAATATTGTTAATAAGTTAGAAATTGAAACGTTTACAAATATAAAATTTTATATTTAACATTTTTATAAAAGACACAAGATATGATTAGTTTTTGGTAAACATCGGTCAACCGAAATTGGGTGTTTACTTGTCACTTACCCGTTATTTTAAAATATTTGCTTTAATATTTGATAAATGTAAATATCTATATTGGAATAAAAGTTGTAGGAAATTTAATTTTCTACAACCTTTGTTTGAAACATTTCCCCATATAATGCACTGTTTAAGAGATATATTTTTAGCTTGCACCACCATGCTCACTACCGAAGACTATTGGTAACAATTAACGCTTAATAGTAATGCTCCTTTTTCTTTTCTTTTTGTTGGAGCTTTGTGGCTATATCCAATATCAGAAGGCTATGGTTTGAGTCTCTGTTCTTTGTAAAGTCTAAAATTTTCTTGGTTTCTTAAAATATTAATTATTATGTAACCTATTTGGAATTTTTAGAAATATTACAAATTTGGAGAATATCATGTGGTGGCCACATCAGATTTTTTTATTTTGACTATCGATGAAGAATTTTTTATTTGTTTTATTGGCATTCCCTCAAATAGTTGTTTCATATCGTCTTATAGATTCAAGTAATATTTGTAGGAACTATACTTTTTATATAATAGAATTGGCAAGTTATTTTTCTTAAACAGTCATTTAGTTTCTTTATGTGGATATCAAATCTATAATATTCATCAATGATAACTCCTAAGTATTTATATTGTTTCACTTGTTCTGTGTATTTACAATTGAATCTTACATTTGAGAAATGATTATGGGCACATTTATATTAATGAAATGTACAGTTTATAATTTTTTGGTTTTGAGCCATGTTTTTAATATGCATGGTTTTTAACTTACTAATATTAATTATCATGTCATTGCCATGTGTCCATATAATATTATTCAGGTCTTTCTGCATGCTTATTTTAGCTACCTCAAATTCTCTATGTTATTATATAAGTACAGCAACATCTGCATATAATTTCAGTTCACAGTTTCCAATGCAGTTAAATATGCTCTTTATATAAATTGTGAAAAGTATAGGCTGGCACTCTCCATTTCAACCAATTTTTCTCCACCTAAAGTATCATTTAGTCTAACTCTCATGGTTCTGATTCTTTAGTAGCTGCTAAACCAATCAAGAATTAATCAGGTCAAAAGCATTTTTAAAGTCAATACAAGTGAAAATTATTTGATTATTTTATCCTAGTTTTGATTTATCATTTCTGAGATGTGTTACAATGCTTCATTTGTTCCTCTGTTTTATTTTTTGGAAACGAAATTGCTTACTGGAAATTATTTTGTTTTTACATATGAAGTTTAATAAATGTTTAGCTACAAATTTTTTCATTATTTTGCTAATTCATGGCAGTATAGAGATTGGTTTATAGTTTTTTAAATCACTAAATTTACATCCTTTATTAATGGGATTTATAATAGTGGCTTTTAAATTGTCTGGGACTGTACCATATTGTATACTGTTGTTAATTATTCTTGTTATGATAGGAATGATGACTTTGTTCTATTTAATTTCTTTAATTCTAATGTTATCTATTCCTGCAGCTTTATTATTTAGTTCACTCAGAATTTAAGTTATTGTATTTTCCATAGCCTCGGGTATATAAATACTGCTTTGCATGGAAAGATGGTTCATTCTGCTTAGTTTCAAATTACAATTCAGTTTCAAATTTGTTATTTGAGAGGTGAATTGTTCAGCAAGCTTATCTACTAAATCATTGACTTTAAAGCTATTGTTATGTTTAATTATTAAGTTATCTGAATTTGTAGATTTGAATTTACAGTTATTTTGTTACTTTCTTGCCAAACTTTTTTATATCTTTAATATCAGAGAATCTGGACTTAAAATAATTTTTTAAAGATTTTTTATTTCTGATTGGACTCTATTCCTTATTGGTCTTTATATGTCACATTAGTCAGATTGCTTTTTTACTATCTAGAATTTTTATCTCAAGTTTTTTTGTTTGTTTAGTTTAGCTGTCATCCAATAATTTTTTAGTTTGAGATGAGAAGATTCTTTAGTTGACAATGCATGGATTTTTTTATGCTTCTTCTTTACATTTGTTAGGATCATTTTCATTTAAGAGATATTCCCAATTAAGCAATTCAATTATTGCTTTGGATTTGAAATTGTCAAGTTAAATTATTTTTTCTTTCATCTGGTTAGTTACAGTCACAATAGTTTAGATTCAAACCGATGATTTTATGGTCAGGTATTTTAAAGTGTAGTATTAGTGCTTCAGAAGTAGAAATTAGTCCTTTGGAGTAGATATGGTTAATGCATGAGCTAATTACTTGTGATCTATTTTTTCTCTGTTGTATTCTTTAATTATTTCTGCAAATGCATGGTAGGAAGCATATCTCTGTATTTAGTATTTATTGCATCTTTTGCCGTTATATTTATATTCTAACCCCCTATGATAACAATTTCCATTTCTGTTGAGTTATATATAATCATATCTAGTTCATTAATACATAATATTTTGCTGAAGTTTCCCAATCTTCCATTGAAAATCTAGTTGAAGATTAGTCAGGATTAATGATATGCTGGTATAGATTTTGTTTAGATCTTCAGTATTGATTTTAAGCAGCCTTTTATTTTCATCCTTAATAACATAAGTGAAACCATTTTTATCCAAACGAAGTTATATCTGGCATGTTTGCATAGTTTCCTGGTTATCCAGAATAGGTCTCCATAATATTTGGTTAAGACCTCATTAACATCAAATCTGCTATTATTATTATTGCTCAAAATATCTGTTAATGATTTTCGGTTATTGCGGAAAATATTTTTTTTCTTTTAAACGAAACTTCCCACGATTTCACTTTTGTTATCTGCTAGGCGATTTTTAACAACATACACATCATCAAAATCATTTTCGCTAAACGTTTCTATTTCTAACTTATTAACAATATTATAAACTAAACCATTAATACCTCTTTCTATCAGATCCTCGTCTAAGCACACAATATCTAATGTTTTACCTAAGTAATCTCGATCTAATCTATTCCCCTTGTTTTCTAAATTAATAACAGTGTAATGTTTTTCACGTAGTTCATCTCTTAGTTGTACTATTGTAAGGTTCAGATCATCAATGTTTTCTTTTGTAACTAAAAAATGTTTTCAGTAATACATTATATTTCTATACTAGAAGGTTTATACTTAGACATATCATTTTGGTCCTTCCGTGAATCGTAATGATGTTGGCGTGAGACATAATCTCCACCAGTTTATCTTTTTGACGGCATCCGGGGAATCTACAAGTTTCCTTACTTATTGTTAACATCCCTCTGTGAATCACCTACTTGAGCCCAGAGAAGTTAAAGTACAGGACTGTATCCAAGGCGTACCTTACGCCCTCCCCCCGCATTATTTTCGTTTTTACGCTTCGTATTCGTAATCGTTATAAAATTCTCTGTCGATTGATACCAATGTCGACTGTGTTTCCTTGGCGTACCTTACGCCCTCCCCCCACAATATTTTCGTGTTTACGTCGCGTATTCGTAATCGTTATAAAATTCTCTGTCGATTGATACCAATGTCGACTGCTTCCTTGGCGTACCTTACGCCTTCCCCCCTTTTCCCCCCACATTATTTTCGTGTTTACGTCGCGTATTCGTAATCGTTATAAAATTCTCTGTCGATTGATACCAATGTCGACTGCTTCCTTGGCGTACCTTACGCCTTCCCCCCTTTTCCCCCCACATTATTTTCGTGTTTACGTCGCGTATTCGTAATCGTTATAAAATTCTCTGTCGATTGATACCAATGTCGACTGCTTCCTTGGCGTACCTTACGCCTTCCCCCCTTTTCCCCCCACATTATTTTCGTTTTTACGCTGCGTATTCGTAATCGTTATAGAATTCTCTGTCGATTGATACCAATGTCGACTATGTTCCCTCATCGTACCCCACCTTTCCCCTCCTACTCCTTCCATTTTCCTTTTTGCTGCATATCCGTAAATTACCCTCGGTTATTTCTCCTTTTTTCTTCCTATTTGTAAAAACTCCTCTTTTACCCAACCCAGTTTTTACTATGGGAAGTGGGATTCTAGCAACTGGGAATTCGAGCATTTGGTATTGGAGCATTTGAGACTATGGCAAGTGGGATTAATGGAAACTGGGTTTTATGGCAAGTAGGATTCGAGCATTCAAATTCGAGCAACTGGGACAAAACCATGGCAGCGAACGGTGAGATAAGGGTTGCGGGGGAGGAATAGGGGAAGGGGGGAGGAATGTGGAGTGGGGGAGGAATGTGGAGTGGGGAGGAATGTGGAGTGGGAAGAGGGTGGCAGAAAGGAAGGGGAGGCGGAAAGCCAGCGGAACACTCCGGAGGGTTAGGAAAGGGAGTGAGTGGGAAGGTCCCCCAGCCTACGTCACGCGTCTTTCAGGGCGAGGTCGTAAAAGTTGCACGCACTCTCCAGTCCGCCAACTCACTTGCCGCCACTCCACTGTCCTGCGATTCCCAGGTTTCTTCTTTTCTCGATCCTGACGACATGCTCGCGCTTGGATCCCTATTTTATGAGCCATTCTAATCGCCAAACGGAAGGGTTGTCACGATCCGGCACTACGCGCATAGCTCTACTATTTCATCTGCCACGCCGAAAATCTATCCTAAAATCCACCGCTGCTCCTTCCACACGCCCTCTGCTCCATTTCTCTCTCAATCACGATTAATGGCTCGAACCAGCTCACCACTCCTTCAAGCGGACGCCTCTCCTCCTCTTCGCTGCATCTAATATCGTTTCCATTTACTACGCGGCTCTTTAATCCCGCCGTCGGATAATCTCTCCCCGGATGGGAAGCGACCCAACCCAGCCCAAATCAAAAGCGACCTCTCTGCCCTCACCAAGGCGATTCGCACGCCAGCGGAAAATCACGCCGCCTTTTCTAACATTCCTAAGCGACCCCCAAGGGTCTTCTTTCCTTCTCGCCCTTACTTCAAGGGCACAAAGGGCTGGAGTCCCCGCTGCCGCCCCCAACGGACTCGCGCTGAGATTTGGTAATTACGAGGAATCGCACGATCCAATTCCACTCGAATGGAAACATTAGGAGAGGGAGAATTGGCGGCAAGCCATTCCCTGTAATATCTCCGTGCCAGTAGCTTATTCCTAACGGAAGAGGGATAGTGAAGGAGGTATATGAGATTGGAAAGAGAGAGAGAGAGAAGAATGGGCAGAAGGAAAGAAGTTTAGGAGGAGGTTGAATATTCGAGTGCCGTGTATCGGAATTGTTGCCACCGAACACAAACGGTTCTCACCCGATCCTTTTTCCCTTCTCTACGAAAAGAGTCCTCTCTCTTTCACTCTCATCCTTGAGTGACGCTTCCGATCGCCTGGATGACTCTCCTCGCCCGAAAGATTGGGGCGACCTCAGGGTGGGTGGCGAGAGGGGGGCGTGGGCGTCATGGAAGGAGTAAACCGATTGAAAGCGTAACGGGGCGAATGATGTCCTCTGAAAACTGTGACGTTCATTTTCGTCTTTTAATGAAAGGTTTCCCTTGGTTGTCGGATTTTTCTCCAATCCTTAGATTCGTCTACTTTTGTCGAAATAAGCAGAAAAATGTATGAATTTAGCGAAAAATAAGCAGAAAATTTTGTTTAGCTACAAATAGGCAGAAAAATATATCAATTTTGCTAAACATAATTAGAAGAATGCCTGAATTTGGCTCAAAATAAAACAGAAAAATTGCTAACTAAAAGCAGAAAAATATATGATTTTTCAAAATGATAAAGAAACCTATTAAATTTAGACAATTAAGAAAAAATATAGATTGTTACTTTATACAAATTTTATCACCACAAACTGTAATTTTTATTCTTTATCATCACAGTCTTCAAGAAAAATCGTTCTATTAATTTTGTGATTGTTTTTCTCTTTAATTAAAATATTTAAATAGTTTTTGTTTACATTAATATGTTTTTGCGATTTTATTTTTGGAATTAACCGTAAAAGGAAACCCATTTGTAAAATCGATGACATTCAATTTTAGAAATATAGAAAATGAAAAAATAAAGAAATAGTGGGTTACTGTTAGTTTGTGATGTCATATTTAATTTGGCGCAAAGAAAACATGCCGCGATTTAAACCACTAAACATGAAAACTGATATTTTGCGAAACTCCCGCTATCTAATATTCTGTAATTACATCATTACTGAAAGAGATCTGGAAAACCATCTTTTGTCGGTTTCTAGCAGGACCACCAATGGCTTTGAAGCAGTTGATTATTCCGTGACAGGAACGCGTCTGTTACATTTGCAGAATCTTAGACAGATTCTCTATTTACATAATTTTTAGATCTGTCAACATTTTCAATTTGATTGAAATGCCGTTTTAAATCCATGTATACTGAACTGGGGGATTTCAGACGAAACAAATTTCTCGGAATTGTATTGGTCGTGGATAATTTAATAAATTTTCTTTGAATAAATGGCGACAAAGCAAAATTTTGTGAGATTTGGTAGTCTCGGTTCTCAGAGATATCATCTTCATAGTATTTCTACCTTCCAGGATGTTTTGGGCACACCCAATCCAATCTGTGCTATTCAAATCTTTTCTCTTCAAGTTCTCATATACTATTCCTTCTTTCAATCCATCAAAAATACCTTTCCTCTTCCCGCCTCTTTCCTAACATTCTTCATTACATGAATCTTTTCAGTAAATCTTTTTCTTTCAAATTTGAACCACCCATTTCTTCTGTCAGCCCCTAATTACTCTAATTTAGGTCCT
The DNA here is from genome assembly GCA_028673005.1 of Tanypteryx hageni. Lineage (NCBI taxonomy): Eukaryota > Metazoa > Arthropoda > Insecta > Odonata > Petaluridae > Tanypteryx > Tanypteryx hageni. The sequence continues at coordinate 189,312,473 of CM054115.1, read as the reverse complement.
TTCTTCCCCCACTATCTACTATACTCCCTTATTCGTCTTTCTCTCTCTCCAACTAATTTTCTCTTATCTACACTACACCCACATCTCAAACGTCTTTAATCTGCGCGCATCTTTTTCTCAGAGACATGGCAGCGAAAAAAGATGTATGTATGGCAAAGAAACAAAACTCTCGATAGTTTTTTACACCATTAAATTTATACTAACTCCATTATTTGAATATATATATATATATATATATATATATATATATATATATATATATATATATATATATATATATATATATTTACGACCTGATGATTCCATCTGGCCTACGCGCAATGGGTATCTGAGAGGTAGTGTAATGAATAGCTGGTCAGTTTAAAAATTATAGGAAGAAAGATACCTTCCCGATTGGTTATTAAATATATTTGAATTTGAATGCCCAGCCGCCGCTTACTATGTGCGTAAGACGCTCCCTCCATCTAGCGGAAAAGGCGGAGTTATCGCCCTACTGATTTTTTCGAGAAATTCCGAATTTACTATCAAAGCTGTGCTATTTGGGAAGTTCGAGCTGAAGGTGATGGAATATAACCGGAAGTGGATTCGGGCGAATCCATCTCGAATCGCGAAGGCAGCCGCAGAAACACGCAAAACTTTATCAGTCGTATGTTTTGCATTCGTATGATCAAAATTTTGTAGGGGTCGATGCAATTATGTATGTAACATAAGGAGAGATAGCTTTTGCATAATTTAATTTTTGTACATATGGTGTGCATTTATAGTCCGAAGTGATTGTTCTATGAAATTTTGTATCTTAACGGGCTAGAAAATAAGGAAAGAAATACTATTTTAATGGGAGCGATAGAAATTATAGATAGAAATTATAACCCCGCAAAAAATGAAATTCTCTGAAATTAATTAAACTTGGATGGAAGTGGTTTGGATGAAAGAACTCCGCGATGAAATGAACGAATGAACCTTAGATAAACGAATCTTTCGATTGAATTATTAAAATTTTTGTTTTTGGCTAACTATAATGATGCCCTCAGCTTGAAAACACACGTCATTTCCATCGGATGAAAGCGAGGAATAAAAGTTGAATGCGAGAGAGGAATTCAAGAATTTAAATAATTATAAATAAACATCTGACAAAGGAGAAGAAATGGAATGCTTCGAGTAACATAAAAAAAAGAGACGAGATTCGATGACAACCCAAGTGAATAAGGGGAGAATATATAAATAGAAACGGCAAAAGGAAAAACGTTGAAGGTGAATTTAAAAAAAGGAACTTGACAAACGGTACGCAGATGTGAATTTAAAAAATATATATCCGAATTGCGCTTTGAAAGGAATTCCTTGTGAGATCCCCCTCACTTTTAATTCGAGACGGTTGGTTCAGATAGTGTCAGGATGAAGAAATGATGATTTTTCTGTTTTAAAATAATTAATGGACTGTTTTATATTTTCTTGCATCGAAAACATTGGCGGTTCAAAGCCATTGTTCTCTCGATGATCATTTTCATCTTTTTAATTTCTGCGTTTCTTATCTAGCAATTGCCGCAAACTTTGTGTTAATTTTTAACTTTTAATCAAATGACATCCAGCGGCTAACATAAGGTGAAATTTACTTTTTTCAATACTAGAGTAATTGACCGTCAAAAAAGACGGTCCGCCATGAATGGGGTAGTAAATTAAAATTAATATAATTCATGTCGTAGATCTTAGCAACGTATACATATCTCATGGTGAACACTTAATGGCTCTAAAATTTAATACAAATTATTTCATCATCATCATTATTATTATTGATGAATTAAACGTTGATAAAAGCTGCATGATTTGCAAGACCGTCTGATTTGAACAACTTAACCTTAACAAAAATACGGTTGAAAAAAATAGACAACATGTTTGTTGCTATGTAACCAAAACAATTACGAAATTGAGAACAGCAATTGAACGAACGATTTAGGAAGAATATTTTCCATATAAAAGCATTGGAATCTAAAATGCGGCAACAATGTCAGTTGCCATGGCAAATAAAAGTGAAAAATCCGTTGTATCGTTTTACAAAGAAATTTTTTGCCTAATCGGATCGGATTAAAACTCCCTTAGCGCCGGACAATTTTTTACATTGCCCATTATTGTGTTCGGGCCTCGAATTAGTTTCTCGATTCTAACACATTTTAAATTGCAAATTGGAACTATAAAACACTCGCTCCAATGATAAACAAATGGAGAAATTTAATAGTTTAAGGTAGCGACGGAGAGCAATTTCCTAATAAGATTCCGTGCACGCAAAGAGAAGACCCATAGCAGATACTTGAAGAGATTGCACGTCCCATGGATATCTCGGGAGATAGCGGCACGTTATCTGAGAGGCTGAGGAGGGAAGCATCACGGCAGGATGGAATAATAGGTGACAACGGTCGATAAATCAATATTTTCCAATGCTCACAACGAGTATCTTTAGTTTCCACGATGAAATTAAAGGGTTTTGTGCATATGCGATTTTTTTATTAATGGAAAGATTTGTGGTACCTATTTTTATAGCCCCAGATTAATTTATATGAAAGAATTGATACTGAGTATTAAGTGGACTGTGCGGATTTCATGACAACGTTTGAGAGGCGTTATCAAGCTAGAGACATTAAATGGCGAAAAAAATACTATTTAAAAATTGAATATCAAATATAATTAATAAGGTCAGGCTCAACTTTGTGGAATTTACTCATAATGAAAAGAATACTTAGTGGTTTCCACAACTTTAATAAACACGACCGGTTTCACTACGATCGTAGCATCTTTTCCCAACCGCTCATCCTTTTACCTCCCATTCGTTTTCTTTGTAACCGCTATTGTCTCCCTCTCCCCCCTCATTTTACCCTATATATATATAATTATATATATGGATGTCAACAAGGTGTTGGGATGAGGAGTTCTCTCTCTGTAGCTGAAGAAGGAGTAGTTCCGAAAGCTTTACGTTTGTGATGTTTCTGTGTTTTTGTGTTATTTTACGTGTGTCGCTTCGACATCCCCGGGGTCTCGCCAACCTGAAGTCGTCTGATTGGTGAGTGCTCACTGGGTTTCCTCATCCCAACACCTTGTTGACATCCATATATTCATTTTACCTTTCCTTTTCCGTAAGTTGTTATAATTATATATATATATATATATATATATATATATATATATATATATATATATGGAACAATTTATATATTTTCACCTGATGATGCTACGATCGTAGTGAAACCGGTCGTGTTTATTAAAGTTGTGGAAACCACTAAGTATTATTTTCATTATGAATATCAAATATTTATTTTTGCTATAAACAGAAAATTTGCACGAATCATTGAATGAGAGAAATAAGATAAGTATGTAAGAGTTCGAATCCGAAGGAATTAACTTTTTTTCAACACGGAATAAAAAAGACAATGCATATGTAATCCTAATTAGCATTTTATGTGGTATCTTTGACGGGAATTGTAAACTTTTCGCTATAAATTTATACCTTAAAATGGAGAAAAATTAAAATTCCGTTTTGGACCGCTGTCCAATTTATGTCAGACATTTAAACGGCAAAATAGGAGTTACTTCGATATTTCTGCTGTAAAATTAAAATATGGTTTTTGGTGCTGTAAATCGGCGATCGTGAGTATCAAATTCGTTATCTAAAACCTGTTCCTCATGTACGCTAGAGAACTCACTCTCAGTCGCCAAGTCTTAATCAAGAAAAACGTCGATATCCTCGTCTTTTGTTTCCTCTCCATTTTCAGAGTCAAGTAAAAATGAACAGGCAAACCAGAAACAAATAGCACGAGATATATCAGTGTTGAGGCGAGAAATTTTTGGGCGTAATCTTCCTTCTGCCTTTTCTTTCTTTTACCTTACTCCGCATGCAGAAAACCCCACTTTCACTTTGACACGCACTTTGTGCGAGGGCAATCTTCCCGGGAGGGATAGGACAAGGAACTACGTGAATGGGCATTTTGGTCCTAGTCTCCCCTCGTGTTCTTCTTTCTATCCGGTTTGGTGCTTCCCTTTTCGCACGGAAAACTCCACATTGCCTTAGTGAGGCACTTTGGGAGAAGGTGACGCTTTTCATAGCTATCTGCGCTCTCTGGCCACTGGCATCTATCGTTTTGTTTAATGACCATTACTAACCGGAAATCCCTGCCTGAAACACGAGTTCCCAAGAAATTCCATTTCTAGATAAATTTGAAGAGTAAATGCCTCCTCACCTCTCAGATGTAAGATGTATAAGGAAAAAATCGGCATGGAATTAAGCTAAAATAATAAACGATTAAGATAGCTGCGACTAGGGAATGCAATACCGGTATCCCGGAATACCGGCCAGCTTTTCAATACCGAAATACCGATCTATTTAATACCGGTATTTCGGTATTAAAGGATATAAAATTTTGCAACGAATTACCAGTATATATGTACAATTTACCATCGCTACAAAATACGACCAAATGCGCATATGAACACAACAATATGAAAATCGAAAACAGAGTTCAACAATGACGATCCAATTTAAAAGTTTGCATAACGATGACATTGCTACACGTTTTAATTCTGTTCTTGAGATTAGTTCATTTCTTTTTTCGTGAGCCTGTGCAATTGCTTTGTCGGAATTAAAATTATGCGATAAGTATTTGAAAAGCCAAGGTAAATATGAAGATCTTTTCGTAATGATATTAAAATATAAATTATATATTTGTTATAATTTCAAACAAACTGACCTAGCCATCTCATCTCTCGGGACGGCCAAGGTTGCCAGACGTTTCGATTTGTGCGAGATTGTCCCGTACGTTAGCACAATACCCCGTGTCCCGTAATGATAACTGGCTTTAGAGGCTCGAATTGAACAAAGGAGCACTAATTTATTTGGTGTTATTCAAGATCTTCACAATGCAAATCAGATTACTGATGAAGAAGATGCATATTTTTCAATTACGCCACACAGCACAAATTTGATTGCCAAACGAATATAATGTCTTTTACAACGTTTATCGGGTATTTAGTAGATGCAAATACTTCTTCCCATTCAGAATTTGGTACCATTAATGCAATATATATAAGTATTGGTAATGAAGCAACTGCGTCTTCTGTAAAAGTCCCCAAAACAATGCAATAAAGGTTACAAACGGCTATAAATGATAAGATGAAAATTAGATCTAAGAAGGCATTGAAAAATAGCAGTTCCAAAGATAAAAGCAAACTTAAAAAGGAAATGGCCATCTTTGAGGAAGAGGGTGTTCGAGGGGTCAATTTAAAATTAGTGTACGAATAACTTCTCACCATTCCACCAACGAGCGTGGAACCTGAAAGAGCCCTTTCTTCATCTGGGCAAATTTGCACGAAAATTCGTACACGCCTTAACGATGAATGCATTTGTGTTTATTGCGTGCTAATTTTAATTCAATTAAAACAAATAACAATCAAATAGTTTTTCTTTGATTTAAGTTTAAACTTAAATTTTACTGTGCGTTTTTGAACCAAAAACATGTTTTCCACTATATATTCCATGCAATTACAATAAATAATAATTGAAGTATGCTTTGAATAAGTCTTGTGTTTCTTGTACCTCACTATTCCTGATTTTCTTTGTTTTTTTTTTAAATACCGGTTTTAATACCGCTATACCGGTATTGACAGAAATAAATACCGAAATACCGGTATTGATTTCTGCGACCGGTATTGCATTCCCTAGCTGCGACGCCTACGTAGCGACAGCCAATCTTCAAAGGTATATCATGCCTGACGCCCATGTGGCGACAGCCGTATTTTAACCGTCGTCACTATTGCATGCAATATTGGAGTGTTTCACACGACTTATGAATTAATATACACTCGTGACCTATGACTTCTAGTAAAGATAATATACAAATGATAGACTCATTATAAGATTATTATGCGTAAATAAATTTAGAGAACAAAGACCATTCAACTTTAATGACAAACACCCATACAAACTCATAAGAGTTATTTTTTGCGCTGTGTATTGTTCGAAATCTCTTTTTGACAATCTGCGATTATTTTTCGCTCTCCGCCGTAAACTGATGAAAGGCGCGCGTCTTTATAAGCGTCCTAATGACTCAATTTTCCATCCACGCTATAAGCTATAAAGACAGCAATATGCTCGAAACGACTCGATTAAAGGAGATATGACCGAATTTGTACACGTCGCCCTCGTGTAATTGCCAATGACGGAAATTTATCATTTAATAAGTTTTTTTTCTCTTCGTTATATTGCCTCTCAAATACAACAGAGGATTCGTCATCATTCCGCGCATGCGTGTGGTGGTTGCACCACGATAACTATTAAATCATCTGCAATCGTTTTATTTCGGGAAAGATATTTTTGAACAAAGTACAAATACTCCTGCATTAATTAAAAATGAATTTTATGAAAATTTGTATTAACAAACTTGACACGAAAAAATTATCTCCGCTTGGGTTTTCTAAAAAAATGGTTCAAAAGTTATCCTTGATGAAGAATGGAAACGCATCAATTATAATATTCAACGAGCGTTGAAAATTTATATTTCTTTGCGGGCCTTATTTGGTGGAGCAGGAAGTGTTCAGATGCATACGCGTCTCAGATCCACTTAATGGAGCAAGAAGTTTGGGCTGAAAAAGAGACACCTTTGACGTTCTCTTCTTTGGAGTGAACTGACGAGTGAGAAAGGAGGAATTCGAATCATGTTAAAGGCGAAGTTTGCCGGGCGACGCAGTTTGGAAAATCTTGGAACGCTTTGCGCTGCGAACGAGTCGTTTCCGCTCGTGACGCGTTCGAATGGAAAATCAACGGAATTTCCCATAATGCTTGGGTCTTGTTAAATTCTATGAAGAGATGGAGTGAAAATGATAAAGATTTGTCGATATCACTAATGAATGAAATGGATAAGTTACAGAATATATATGGCGTTAATTTCAGATTCGCAAAATCTTGCCGTCGATTTATAAAATCAATTTCCCGTCTCTGAAAAGTCTTCCATAACGGCAGAACTTTTACCCAGAGTCACATTCTACAATTTACAATTTAGGGATCACGGGCGCTTTTCAAAATCTCCGCCGAAGAGGGCAGCGGAATTTTATGCTGGATAAGTGCTGAATCCGCAGAAAACTACGACGCTGCATAGCATTCTGTTTTTACGACTCGAGATTGTTTCAGATGAACCTGAATTTATGAGATCACTAATTTAAGGTACATACATGCCAGGGGTCCGAAAATATTGTGAATTTTTCCTTTCATACCTTTAAAGTGCTACGTCATTCGAAAAATTCGTGCGTGCAAAATTTCGAATTGGTTTTTTTGATTGAAGTTAATCATTTTAAATGTAGCAAGAAGTGTGTTTATCCGAATCAGCTATTTTCACGGTCTGTTTCGATGCGTGATATGGTATCTTTGTTTTTATGACAATTGATTTTTTTTAACTTAAACCTGAAACAAGTGGTAATCCTATTAAAGGAACAGTTTTAATTATTTTTCGATAATATACGACATGAATGAAACAGAAGCCGTCGTTATTTTCTGTATTTAGAACTAGCTACAAACTTATCATGCGATATCATGTTCTTTTTCCTTAAAAAGACTGATCAGTACCTTGTAATTTTGATCCCATTCAGAATAAATGTCTGTCGGCACTTTCTTAAAACGAAAGCCTAAAATCTTTTTAATGTAGAACTTGGGTTCACTGGTGTATGTAAGCTTTTGCTTAGCGAAGAAAACCGGGTAAAAATTCTGCTTTATTGTCTGGAAGAAAAAACGTCAAAAATCACATTCTCCTGATTGATAAGGATCGCTTTAAAAAGTGTAGTTTAATTTATTTCCTGAGAACAAACTCCAACCTTGTTGTTCAAGATCAAAAGAGAAAGATGATATTCGTCTTTCTTAAATTCACCTCTCAATCTCTCGGTACGGATATTGTGATCTATAGGATCAACCTCCAAGCGTCTAACCGAGATAAATTCGGAGGGTCGATACTTTTCCTCTTAAAAAAAGATCAAAGAGCAGCTAGTTTCAGAAAGGGATTGATGGACCATTCCCTTCCTTCGGAAGTCCTTGTGTTAGCTGGGAATCTCCCCAGTAAAAGAGACACTTTCTCATACATAGCACGACGACGAGATGCCTTCGAATTTTACACCTTTTTCTCGGAGGCAGCCTTTTTGGCGACCTTATAAGGTTTTTCTCGCGCTTGGTCCCTGACATGAATCCCAAAGCGCCGGCAATTGTTTAAAAGGTCGTATAGTCGAATATTCGGGGAAGAAGGGAGAAATGGTGTGTCGTATGGAGGGGAAGTCGAATATTCGGGGAAGAAGGGAGAAATGGTGTGTCGTATGGAGGGGTAAAAGGGGAGAAGGAGATAAGTGTGAGTGTAGAAGACGAGGAAGCCGATAGGAGGGAGACTGAGAGAGCGAGGAGGTGGAGGAGAATGAGAAGTCTAAAGATACACAGAAATAGATGTAAATTGCATGGAAACGTGTAGACAAATATCGATATGTGCATAACTGTGTAAACAAGGAGTGGACGGAGAGAGAGAGAAGGGCAACGAAAACTGAAACATCAAGAGTGGATCCTCTGTGCCTTGCAGTTGTTTTTGAAGCATTTAGCCCACGCAACATGATCTGTAAATAGGCAAGATTTAATCAAAGTCGATGGAGATGCATGAAGTAAATCTGACGTATTGTTTTGATGATACAGGAGTCTAAGTGCAAATTCGCTGACGGCTTTACCGAAACAACTTTTTTCCTACACATCAGGTCCTATAATTTACTATCACATTATAATATCACAATTTTAATGTTATCTCCTCATTACCTTCATGAATGTGTTTTCCATCAACCTAAAACCTTTTACACAAGGCATATCAAGCAATTGTTTTACATTTTTCGCAAAGAATCAGTAGATTATAAATGTCGGCGATGAAGAATATTCAAACAAAAACTTTTAACTTACATAAATTACTTACGGAATTTTAACAAAACAATTTAACATTTTTATCGGTTTATTTATGCTATATTCCCTAATTAACATCTATTGTGACACAGCGTAGTCTGACTAAATAAAATCCAAGATAATATTACAATTTAAATAAAAGAAAGAACCCGTCCAGAATATGTTATATGGAGAAAAGAAATTCATAATAATCTTAATAGAAAGTTGACCCTCGAGTATAAAACGACACCGCATTTGTGTATCACCGAGAATCCATTTCACTCGAAAATATTAAATTTAAGACAAGATTTGGAACAATCGCTTATTGCGCTTTAATAAGTGACACATTCAGTGAAAGAATTAGTTCCCCAAAACTGATTCTGCTTCGTTTTAAAGAGCAATTGTTCGGGCAACGCCTTTAAACGGATTTCTTGACTCGTTTCCATGGGGTGATGTCAATTTCTTGATTAAGAGTGAGACCGTTAGAGGGAGACCTCTCTTTTCTACCTCTCTCTCATTCCCTCTTTGGCTCCCTCTATACCACTCTCTCTACCTTCCACCCTTTTTCCTTTCCTATTTCTCTCTACCTTCCACCTTCCTGTCTTCCCCTCTCCCTCTCTATCCCCCCTCTCCCTCTTTATTCCCCCTCTCTATTCCCCCTCTCTCTCTTTTTCCCCCTCTCTCCCATTTCCCCCCCTCTCTCTCTCTTTCCCCCCCTCTCTCTCTTTCCCCCCTCTCTCCCATTTCCCCCTCTCCCATTTCCCCCTCTCTCCCATTTCCCCCCTCTCTCTCTTTCCCCCCTCGCTCCCTTTTCTCCCTCTCTCTCTCTCTCTTCCTTCCTCCCTCTCTCTTTCTCCCTCCCTCTCTTTCTCCCTCTCTCTTTTTCTCCCTCCCTCTCTCTTTCTCCCTCCCTCTCTCTTCCCTCTTCTCCCTCTCTCTTCACTCTTCTCCATCTCTCTTCCCTCTTCTTCCTCTCTCTACCCTCTTTTCCCTCTCTCTACCCTCTTCTCCCTCTCTTTCCCCTTCTCTCCCTTACTCCTCCTTTTCTCTCATTTCTCCTTTTCTCTCCCTTCTCCCTTTCTCTCTTCCCCATTTTCTCCCTCTCTCCCCCACTCCGTTTCTTCCCCTTCTCCCTTTCTCTCCCTCTTTCTTCGCAGCATGTTTCAACGTTTCAGTTAATGTACGAATATCATTTCATCCAGTAATGAATTTTGGCCGTAGCAATTATCAATTCAGCTGGAAGTAACTGAGGAATTGTTTCTGAATTTTATCCGAAATTCAAATAGAAAAGTAGCCAAGGGCAAGGAGACTGCTGACGCTGGGTTAATTTCATTTGGAATAATTATGAAGACATTTTCAATGAAAACCTATAGTCATAATTATCACTTTATTTCGCAACTAATTAACGGGCTGCCGAGTGCAACGGAAGTCAAACTTTGCTTCGAAAGATGATGTGCTGCGGAGAGGTTTGCGCAGTCATGAGTGAGTGGCGTTTATAAGGCTTATAACAGCGGCGGACAAACTACGGCCCTCGAGGTCATTTCAAGTGTCCCGCGAATCCATCACGAAACCGAACCGATAAATGTAATAAGAATAACTTCATACTTTTATACAGAGATTTTGGCCGAAAAAACTTTTAAACCTCTTCTAATAACATCATAACATTAAGAAATTAATTATCGACGATTTCCACTAATGGGGTCCCACTTGGTCTCTTGAATAACTTCCGATTTGAACTCTAATTCGGCCCACCGAAGCAATTACAATTGATAAAGCAGTCCGCCTAAGCATTCGCGACTGCCAATGCGGTGAAATTCCCCCCCCCCTTGGTTTAGAGCATGATATGAGCGGCATCCAATGCATTCTAATCAGGGTAAAACTTAGAATAATACCCGCGTAACGCCGTATTTATCAGCGAAGGTCGCGACGAGCGATTGTATAGAGGCGACGGAATTTTAATCGACAATGGATCCAGTAAATGGAGCTTCTCTACGTACGTATCTGTGAAGACACGTTGGATTCCTCAGCGCTGTACAGCGGCTGTCGAGGGAATTTGCGAGGTTTGCAGTACAATGCTGCGTTCGCAGGATATGTTCACGGAATACGATGCATTCGAGGCCGATTCAGTTTCTTTCACAGATTTTGCGATGACAGTGACTCGCCGCTTAGTATGATGGCGGAAGAGAGATTGGATTTACTTTAATATGAATAGTAAAACATTAAAGAGATGAAAACGAAGATATGAAGAATGAAGATCAAAGGTCTATCCGATAAAATACGAAGGTAAAAGAGAATGATGGCGTCGTTAAATGATTAATTGGGCTTTTTTCCGGCCTTAATGTACTTAAATTAAGAGTACAGGTTGTACTACAAACAATTTTATAAATATGGTTATAAGAACAATAGAGGTTAATCTAAAAAGTAAATAAAACCTTTAATTTTCAATAAACTAGTGATAAACCTGAAGGAAAGCGTTCAAATATTTGATGATAATTTTTTCCTCTATGGAAAGGCTATAATGCGAGAAAATGAGAAACAAAAAACTACGTTGAAAGAAAAAAATATTAGCATTTTTTTGCCGTATACCACATATAGAAATGACGTTTTTATATATTTTTAAAATATATTGAACGCCAGAGAGTTATACAACAAATCCATATAAAAATATAAAGAGATTATTAGCTTAAAAAGCAGACGCATCCATCTACGAAAACAATAACGTTCATAGAAAATAAGTGAAACAATTATTTTTAATGCTGTTATCTCTTTGACACAGTTTTTAAATTGTGATCTAAAATAAAATTTTTGTTTGAACTTCCAATTGTTTGATAGATACCTTTTTTCGTGTAATTAATGTCATCCGACGGTGACGTTTTCAATTGGAGAGAACGAGGAATATAGTGAAATGGCAACCGCATTGAATCAATTATAATTACCCAATAGACTTTGGGACTCTGCTTTCTGAAAATGGAATCACTACCTCTATGAAGTGCATGGATAAAATAAATATGCAAACTAATCACCGATAAATTTCGTTTTAAAGCTTTGTATTAAAAATACTCTTTCTTGCAGATAGATTTTCGCTGACTTTTGTCGAGGGTCCAATTACGTATTCGAAGTTTTAAATTAAACTCGAGAGAGAAAGTATGAGGCGTACAAATTAAAAGTATTCCACAGCTGCAATCATTATATCCGAAAACTTAAACCGATATGGTGAGAGTGATGTCGTTTTTGCGGGAAAGGAAATAGGAGATATCTGGAATTGTTGGGATCAACAGATCCGTTTGGAAAAACCAGACCATCGGCAAGGATATGTTGCAAACTTTTGGATGGCGAGGGAAATGGTAGTTGAAAAATTTGGATGAGAGGAAGAAAAGAGGAAGAGTGAGATGCTGGAGGAGAGGAGTGAGAGGAAGGAGGGTAGGGAGAGGGAGGGGAGGGAGAGGGAGGAGGGGAGGGGGAAGGGGAGAAGGAAGGAGGAGAGAGGAGAGGAGGGAGGGGGGAGGGAGAGGGGGGAGGGGGAGGGAGAGGGAGGAGGGAGAGTGAGGAGGAGGGAGATGGAGGAGGGGGGGGAGTAGGGGGAGGGGGGAGGAGTGGGAGGAGGGGGAGAGGGAGGAGGGGTAGGGAGGAGAGGGAGGAGGGGGAGGGAGAGGGAGGAGGGAGGAGATTGATTGATTGATTGATTTGGTCTTTATTTGGGGCGAGAAGGGGAAGGGAGGGCGAGGTTGGGAGGGAAGGCGAGGTTGGGAGGGAGGGCGAGGTGACGGTGGGAAAGGGAGGGAGGAAGGCGGTTGGGTTACTCGTATGGGAGTCATTTTTCTCGGCCCAATCCTTTTTCTTCAATATCGAGCAAGGGATAACCTTTTTCTCCACGATCCCTTTGAGCTCTCCTTCCATTCCGCCCCCCTCTCCCCATCCCTCACACCTCCGCCCTCATAATCCACTCGCCGTCCTCGTGGAAAGAAAAACACTCCTGCAGACTTTTTTGCCCACGGCTCTTCTTTTCGCCCCCTTTCTCTCCCGTTTTCAATTTTCTCCTTAGATAAATAAGAATAAACTATGCCAAAGATTATAAAGATAGTCCCTGTGGCCATCAAACGATTTATCGATGCCGAGGTGAAATATTATTTGTTGGATAAAAGGCGGGTTCTATAAAATGAATCGTTAAAATGGTTATTTCACTACGTGAAATTTACTGGGATTGCAGCACTTCACGGCCAAACTTTATGTCGAAATTCGTTTTTTAATTTTAGTCGAAAAGCGAGAGATATTCATCATTTATCGAACTTGGAACATCATAATCAGAATAATAGAGACGCATAACGCTAACTCATCTTTCTCCCTACGATAGCGGTTTTCACATAGTACATGCATTCATTCTCTCGTAACGTCAAACTCAAATGAAACGGCATGATAACTATTCCCCGATTAATTTCAAAATTCAAATGAATATCTGTCGCGCGAGTAATTTTGGTGGTATCTAAGTGGATTAATAAAGGAAAATTTGGATCAGCCATCGAGTCCATAATCGAAGTGATAATAAATAATTTCTCCACGTCCTCGTAAAACGGCCCTCAATTTTGAAATGATTTTGAGCTCGTTATACAGACAATGAGTACTAATTTCTGTCATTAATTTCCATTTTAAGCATTTTCTGATATTCGCGGGATAGTTTTTTATGGCACCGAGTGAGTGACAAGTCAATGCAAAACTATCCTTCTTAATTCTATCCCTGTGGCCATTTGTTTCTACCTTTTATGCTTACGTATTTATGTCCGTATGTTCATACGCTTGTATTCATGCGAGAATGTGCCTGTTTCTGCATCTAGCTATCATTTAATTTATACAGTTCGTTGCTTCGCTTTGCTTCTCCCCATTCTAGCTGCGTCTTCCTTTCCCTACATTCTCCCATTCATTCTTTCTTTCCCACTTAAAAACTTTCTCTATTCTCGGAACCGAACACCTTTCATTTGCCATTCTAAACGGCTGATATTTTCAATGGTCTTGCGCTCATTCACATTCTTTACCATATCCTTTCCGCCCTTTTCCCATTCGCTTCCTCAAATCCTTTTTCACCCTTTCATCCGTCATAGAATAGCACCACTTACACCACCCACACCCTCTATGTAATAATAGCTCTGTATTCGTTAAAATAAGCCTATTTTTTCGGGGAAGTTTCTCAGTAATTTTTAAGCCAAAATCGGAGATGTGTTATCGATGTTATGTATCCTTAAATCAGTCAGAAGTTTAAAAAAAGAATAATCTACTACTCATAGCTACTCGTACGAAACAAATTTATATAGGAACGGCATTTAAAACATAACGAAAAGGATAATCCAGGTATCGGATTAACGTGATTACGTCGTAGGCATGAAATATGAAAACATTCTCTGCTAATTTTAAATATGGCGGTTCTGAATGAAGGTAGGATTTGCAGAAGTAATTAATAAATCCTAAGGTCAAAGATAAACAGGAATTTTTAGGCAAATGCCAGTTTTTTACATAGCATTTCGAAATTTCAAGTATGTACTGCAGTTCACGAAAATTTACGCACTAATGTGGATGCCAATACGAATCAGGTCATTTTAATCGACCGTTCGACAATCATCTGTATTACTCAGCTTCTAAATACGTATATTATTCAATACAAGTTATGCTAACATTATTAAATGCTTTGAAAATGTATTAACGAGCTGAATTTGTATCATTTTTCTATTATTATCTCTTTTTAGACGTTTGCACAGTGGTTCATCGACTTTTTACTTTCTCCATATACGAAGTATAAAGTAAGTAGGTCTTATTTTCATGAAAGAAAATCGAATTCGGGATTTCAACGGAAATACATGTTTTAAGATCCCCTGAACACATTTTGACTATTTTCTCTGTCTGTGGGTGTCTGTGACCGGAATTTTGTGGGCGCTCTAATTCAAAAACATTATCCGATCAGCATAAAATTTCATGTTTACCATTTAATTTATTAGGTTTTAGCTAAAATCGGTATATCGTAAGTGGATGTTTATTCTTATCATTTTTCCGTTTGTGTCAAATATTTTCTGTAATTCTTTATTAACGTAATCATATTTAATTACCGAAGTTATAGATAATTTTATTCTCTACAATTATTGTATTTTATAATTTTTTGTGGTGCCAATTTTTAAGGAGATATTTGAGTTCAATATTGACTACGATTCCAGAGCCACCAACCCGTAAATTGCCAACTACATATGAAGAAAGTCATGTGTAGTATCTCAATTTAAAAAATTTACTACCATTCTTAATTTATAGCAACAATATTGGCAATTTCAGAATTTATTCGTCGTTGTATCCCTATGTAGAGTATTATAAAAAATTATACATCTGTAGACTCTGTAGTTAAAAGATGCAATTAATTAGTCACTTAGTCAGCCAATGAGATCAAAGCAACGTCATGTAAATAAAGCCGACTCACAAAAACGTGTCAATTGCAGTGTTGGCGTTCATTCCCATTTATTTATGAAAACTTAAAATCTTTATAACAGGAAATGAATGCTCGACATTATCTGTGTCATACAAACAGCATTTTTGAGTGCGCTTTCTGTGGAATATCGTTCTTTGCTAGAAGTCGATTATTTCTTACGAGTTACGCCCGCAGACATGAATGTAGCTTGTGTTACATTTCATTCCGTATCATAGCTAAAAGGACATTCTTGATGGGATTACGTGGTGCGCTGGCATTTGTTCCTATCTGTGTGTGATCAGCTGCTAAGGAAATATCGTCGGTCGCGTGAGCCGTATCGATGGTGAGATCAATACCCAAGGCGGTGGAGGACATAAAAGCCATAACAATCAGAGAAGGTCTGACTTAAACATATTATGGAAAGAAAAAAGGCAACGGAGAGACCATAGTGTGAGAAAATAAAAACTTTTGCCAAAAAATCACATTTTTCAATACTAAAAAGTAAAATTAAACATGGAAAATTACATTAATCATGGAAGGAGCAATAAGGTTCAGCTGAAGCTCATAGACAGTTTATAAAAAAATATTTTCAAATCGATTAAAAGATTATGGCCAACTTAGCCGCACACATTTTACGGGTAACGCAAATAATACGTGGGAAAGGGCAGATGTCGCAGGTATTTAATATCGCAGGTTCTCCTTGATGTTTAGGGTTGGGTCCAATTCGCGCCGCACCAGAACAACCCTGAAATAAATACCGAATGTAAACCAATTAAAGCGTTTCAGACAATCGCATAATCAACAAAAACGCAGCAGAAAACTATTTATCGCAGACTAAGCAACTCGAAGTCTCCAAAAACGAGACGCCTAACAGAGCGCAGCGAATTCGTCCGAATAGGCGCGAGGGTTAATGTCCCCGTCTCACGCCTTTCCTTGCAAACTCCCGCCCTCCTCCCCTCCTCCCCGGATTCCATTTCCGGTCACTCCTCTCTCCGGTTCCAGGACTTTACGTCCAGTTCTATACGTCCAACGAAAAAATGTCCATTTCTTTGGCGTCCACAGACGATATGTCCATTATTATATGTCCAGTACTAAAAGTCTACTAAAAATCGTGTCCACACTTTGAAATTGTCCACAAATAGATATTTACATATACTTAAATAAAGTATTGTTGCATAAAAAGACGTTGTGCAACCATACTGAATGAACGAAAGTTTTATTTACCATTTTCATTCGAATAATAAGACGAATACAAGAAAATATTGGCGATGCGAGAAAATGGAAATTTGTAAATGAACTGAAATCATTATATTTAAAATTGGAAATCACACCCATGAGCCAAATCGAGCTGAAAACGAAGCTGCGATTAACGCAGTCACTACAGTCATCCCTACAGCACAAACTCACGGGTGTGTTCCATTTCGCACAAGCAATATGGAGTACAAGCCGTCAATTACGGACTCAAAGTTCCGTTTACTGAAAACGAAGAAATACGGAACGACGTGAGTAGATTAATGTCCTTACCATTCGTGCCTGTAAATGATGTAGTTGACGTTTTCAACATGCTCCTTGATGACCTAAATGAGGATGTCGTCGAACTAGCGAACTACATGGAAGTTACCTATTTGCGCGGTCGCCCAGCCCGTAGTCGTAGATCAGCAGTTCCACCAAGATTCGAGCCTGCTATTTGGAATGTTTCTGAATTAGTTCTCAACCGCTCGCAAAGAACCAACAATATAGTTGAAGGGTGGAACTCAAGATTTAAAAAACTAATTTCTATCCACCATACCACAATTTGGAAATTTTTAGAGCATATAAAAAAAGACCAGGCTTACAACGAAACATTGATAACATTGAGTGTTGCGGGACGAAGAATTAGAAACCGATAAAGAAGAGATATATTACGCAACAAGGCTAAGTAGAGAGGATTGTAGGCAAATATGATTGATTCGCTGATTGATTCGACCCTTTATTAGGCGAGGTTAAGCCCAGTTGGGCCTCTCTTCCACCTAACCTCTTGAAGAAAATAAAACGAACAATACTACCACTCTATACCTACTTTCGTTCAGTCACAACCTCAAGTTAAATTCAGTCACAACACAAGAGAACCAAGATTAATAACCACAAGGACAAATTATTACACACTAAATGAATGTGTTAAATAACTTATATGCTATATAATAATAATATAATACATAAATACTAATAATATGTTAATATGTTTAAATTAATGCATAAAAAATTGGACATTGGACATAAATTTATACTGGTCAAAAATCACATTGGACATGAAAGAATTGGACATAAATATTGTGGGAATATAGTGATCTGAAGATCCTATGCAGATAGGCATAAGCTGTACTGTTGGGAATATTTTAGAAACGAGAGGGAGGAGTTTTCTGCGATGTATCTCTTTGAGGACATCCGTTGGGGCTGGTTGATACGAGCCTGGCTAGTTCAGCCCCAACCCTCCCTCGCCCTCCTCCCTCCCTCGCCCTCCTCCCTCCCTCGCCCTCCCTCCCTCCATCACCCCCTTCCTCCCTCGCCCTCCTCCCTCCCTCGCCTTCCTCCCTCCCTCGCCCTCCTCCCTCCCTCGCCCTCCTCCCTCCCTCGCCCTCCTCCCTCCCTCGCCCTCCTCCCTCCCTCGCCCTCCTCCCTCCCTCGCCCTCCTCCCTCCCTCGCTCTCCTCCCTCCCTCTCCCTCCCTCCCTCTCTCTCTCCCTCTCTCTCTCTCTACCCTTCCCTCCCCTCTCTCTCCCCTCCCCCCTCTCTCTCCTCCTTTCTCTCTCCTTTCTCTCTCCCTCCTCTCCCTCCCTTTCTCTCTCTCCCTCCCTTTCTCTCCCTCCCTCTCTCTCCCTCCCTTTCTCTCTCTCCCTCCCGCTTCTCCCTCCCTTTCTCTCCCTCACTTTCTCTCCGTCTCCCTTTCTCTCTCTCCCCTTTCCCCCCTGCCTTTTCTCCCATCCTTTCTCTCTCCCTCTTTCTCTCCCCTTTTTCTCCCTCTTTTTCTCTCTCCCTCTTTTTCTGTCTCTCCCTTTGTTTCTTTCTCTCCCTCCCATTCTCTCCCTTCCTTTCTCTTCCTCTCCCTCTCTGCGAATCTATTCCCACTCCGGATTCGCCTCTCGGCTTCTGATGCGGCTCTGGTAAGTCACTGCGTCTTCATTTCCTAAAGATTCCGAGGTCGCCTTTAGATGTAGTTGGAGAAAAGAGTTCGAGGGAGAGGTCGTTGTGTCTAGGGCGAATATTTTGGAACACGTATAGGGCGGGGCAAAAGTAATGTTAAGGGGAATGGATGGGAGCGGAAAAGGCTGGGTTGAGAGGAAGTTGATTTGTACGTAAATATCTGCGCCGACCCTAATTCAGGACTACTTGGCGTTCCTATCTCTCTCAACGTCTCTCTTTCTCCATTTCTCTCCCTTCACCTCTCTCCTTTTCTCCCGTTTTCTCCTTTATCTACCAACTGGAAAAAATTTTAAATTCCCTCTCTCGTCAACTGACACTCTCTATTCTCTCACTCCCTTTCGCTGACTGAATCTTGACGAGACAGATTTTTCGAAAAAAAAATGAAGGATGTTTTCCCTACCACATATAATATTTCTGTTTCATTGATTCCCCCTGGATGTTATGATCTTCTCCCCGGACGCATTATCTCCCTTGTCCACCCTCTGCATCGTATTTCGTTCTTTCCCCCTAAATAGCGCGGATGTGTGATCGCGTCAACCTACATGTCTTCACCATTCTAACTTTTCCCACAAAATCCCTAGGATCTTCTCGAATGCGCGGAACGATAATTCTCTTATGATTGATTTTTTTAAGGCTGCGTATATCACTGAACAGAGAGAAGAGAGAGAGAGGGAGGGGAGAAAGAGGGGGGAGAATAGAGAGGGGGGAGAATAGAGAGGGGGGAGAAAAGAGAGAGAGAAAGATGTTGGGGAGAGTGAGAGTGCACGCACAGACCCTATAGCCTTGTTCGGACTTGAACATTCTGCCGTAACGTAACAGTGTAATGTAACACGACTGCTCAAGTGTGGACGGTGTTACTGACTGCATCATTCGCCTCTGTTCGGTTCTCGACGTGCTCTATCCAAACTTGTCGGTTTCTCAACGAAACATCAAAGGCTGTTGTCACACCACGTGCGCTAGTGCTAACGGCTTTCCAGTTTTCAGTCGAACCACGACTTACGAAGAACTGATAGATCACAAGTGCGCGCCTTGTTCTTTGGAATGCTAGCGGTGTTGATACACGTGAGCCCTGAGCCTCATAATGTAACATGTAATGTAAGACACAACACGTAAGATGTTATATTTCACTGTTATGCTACGACGGAATGTTCAAGTGTAGACAGGGCTTAAGGAAGGAAAATCGCGTTTAGAGATCAGGAACCCACCACGCGCCAGTGAGCGACTCTCGTCTAACTAGGAATGATCAAGGGACGGCCGAGGGGCGGTAGGGTCGCATACTCCCAAAGAGGGCCCCGTAAAGATATCCGGCGCCCGGCAGCTATATAGTCGGCCGAGAGATATTTTTAGGAAAGCGATCGCTATCGCGTCGGAAATCCGTTCTCTGTCACGATGTAACTCGCCCAAATTGCGAGGGCCAGAATGAAATTGTCTCGGGCGTGGAGAGGTGACGTCGCACCGCTGTTTCCCTTAAAACTCGCCGGGCGGAGTTTTTACGACGGAAGGGAGTGGGGGCGGAGAGGGGATGGGGTGGGGGAGGAGAGGGGAGGGGGTGGGGACAGAGGGGATTGAGGGGGCGGAGAGGGGATGGGATGGGGCGGAGAATGGATGAGGGAATGGGGTAGGGGCGGGTAGGGCGAGATGGGCGCGGAGGCTCGACAAGGCCGCCGAAAAAAATATCTACCTAGAGACCGATTTTAAGGTCGCGTGGGGTTACGGTCGCGTATAGTAGATTTCCCTTGAAATCGCCTCTCTCCCTCCCTCTGGAATGTTAGATAGTATTAGGTTTTAGGGTATTTCGCAAAATAAAATTTATCGCAACTTCCTTCGGCGAAGAATGTTCTATTCGTTTTCGTACATTGTTACTCTGTCAGAACTAGTTTAACTCTTTTAGATATTTTCATGGTACGAAGAACAAAGGATGAAAGTTCCAATAAGTGCAGTGTATTATTCAGTTAATGATTTATTAAAGAAATAGCCGTAATTGTCAGATTCCTGGTATTAGAATACATGTTATGTGGATTTTGTATGATTTTACCGCGCTTATGCTATATGCGTCTATTTGGATCCAAGTTTTATTTACTATGGGTGCATCGCACATGGAAGGCTTTTTTTACATGCGTTGTGCACGCTTAAGTAGCCGCATCGGTGGTTGCGAACCGCATTGGTCGTTGCCTAGGCTTCGACGGGCCTCATTAGAGATTAAATCGGAACTCACCTAGATATTCTGTGATACCATACATGTGAAAATTGATTCTGAATGCGGTTTTTAGAGTAAAAGTTCAGTATTAAATGTTTTATTATTGTAATTTGAGTTAAGAAATATGAATTTTTTTGTTCTAAATTTTTCGGCTCTCTTGTTCATCATAGCTTCGCGGGCCGGATTAAACGCTCTGGGGGGCCGCATGTGGCCCGCGGGACTTAGTTTACCCACCAATGCTTTAAAGGATACGGCCACTTGGGGTGAAGGTTCTCCTCAATTCCTCCTTCCTTTTATCATTTTCGGTTTATTTTGCGTTTTAGAATCTAAAAATTTGCCGTTTAATGGAAAAATATTTAGAATTAACCATAGTCGATTTTCTCGATATGCCCATTCCATGCGCTTGTCTGGGGTTGAATTGATTTTTCGATGCAATCATTTGCTCTACGACCGTGCACACCTATTAATTGTTTTACAATTTTCAGTGAAGGTCGCTTTTTATTTTAAATGAAGCTGCGTTGGGCGCCACATTATTTATTATTACTCGCTCTTTGGAAAGTAAGTATCGTAACGATATTTTCATCACGGATAAATGGCTATATTTTTCTCGTTTGTTGCTAATGCCCACGTAAAATAAAATTCAAAGTCAGTGATCGGTCTTCACGTGGCTCTAACTTAATTTTTAGTTGGATGATAGAGCAACGATGGGATAGGGATGCATTAAAACTCACGAAATTTTTTAATGAAATTTAATTCATATCGATCGCACAGTCATTAATTTTTATGTAAGGGAAAAATGGTGCTTTCCAAATATTCTCACAATCATTTAACAGCTATTGGATGGACATTAACAAATGATTGGTAACATAATGTTAGATTTCCGTATTCGATAAGTAAGTATGAATTGCTATTTTATATGAAAAAAAGGTTTCAAAATAATGAAATTGCTTAATTAACGGTCTAGATAACTCCTGCAGCCATCAAAACTTTTATTTAGCCTTTTTTTGGACCCGATGATTTGTGATTTAAAAAATTTTCAATTTGGAACTTCTTGATGTGATACTATAAAGAAGAGCAGTCGCTGCTTTACGGAAACGAGGGTTTTAAGGATAAAAAATCCTCTGCTTAAAAATGCAAAGCATGGAATGAATAAAGAATGTTTCTCGAGAAACTTATCATCACTCGAAATCAGATATCTCTCCGCCGATATTACTATTCGCTGATTCCCTCCACCTAAATTGGTCTTTTCTATAGAGGAATTTACTTAAAGTAAATAGAAGAGCTCAAAAGTAACAACGTTAAGATTAGATTACATGACGCGGCAATTTGTTATCGCAGTGGTCTACCTACTAGGAGTTTAAAAGTTTTTAAAATTAAAAATAACGGGAAATCTACGGAATTCATTCAGTCTTAATGATTTACAAATGTATACGTCGTTGAGTCAAGTGATAAAAATCGGATTCCATTCCCAAAATAACTCCTCGTTTGAACAGCGAGTGGTGTATTAACACCCCAGCTATTATGTTTTGCCAAATTCGGCAAGGAAAATGACAGGAAAAGTTATTTGTAGCAGAAATTCTTCGAATGTGACTTCCTAATTCTCATTTATTCAGTTTACGTATACCAGGCTCTATTATTAAGAATGAATTGCTTTCTGTGATTGTGAACACACCCTTATTCGGGATTTGTTTTGATAGTTTTATAAATTGGCTGCTCTTGTTCATAAAGTTCCGCGGCATTTTCTGCATCATTTGCCGGTATTCCCATGAGTTATGAAATTGAACATATTGTTGAGATGGATAAATTTTGATTGATAAATTTTCTCAATTATTAATTTAGCTAATTTATGACTATCTCTCAGTGCCACAAAAATATATCGCGCTGAAATTTAGATGTAAAATGAATGTTAAACATTTCAAAATTTCACACTAAATTAACCAAATATTATTAATGGCATGATAAAAACGAACTTGTGTATTACACTCATGCATATAAATGTAAAATTTATTCCATGTCCCACGAAAAGAGCTCTGCTATCTAAATATACAACTAGGTTAATCGAGGAAACATTGCGATATCGGAAAAATATTTATGATGATGATAAATAAATTTTTTCGTTGGGGGAATACGTTGAAAGAATAAAAAAATACTTTTTTTACGGCTCCTAATTGTATGAACCATATCGGCTGAACTAATGAAATTAGGAAACTATTATCTATACTAAGGAATAGTGACAAAAGTTCTCTGTCGATACTTCCGTTTGCCTATTTGTCCTTCTGAACAGCTGCGCTTAATATCTATTAAAGAGTACTTATTTTCCATCAAACTAACGCTGTTGAAACAAGCAAGAGTAGCTTTAAAAAATAAAATACATAGAGCAAATAGTTTCGAAAAATAATGCTTCGCGGAATTTGCAAATTCCGCTATCTTCTCGATATTTCATTTTTCGATATAATCCTGTAAATTCCAATAAAGTGAAATGAAGCTTTTGAACGCCTTGCTAGCTAGGTTTTAAATGCGAGTTATGCAGCTTTGATGGAAAAGCAGAGAATCGATCCATTGCAAAAGCCATCTTCTCCATTGCAGGCACGGATGATTGTTTCTCTGAACTCAGCAACCGTAGAGTTATTTTTTTATCGTAATTCGCCATTTGCCGCGGTGGATTTTTTTAACAAGCTCTCGCCACCTCTAACAATGGAGCCGCTATACGAGAACGGTTGTTTTGGAGATCAAAGGGTCCATTTTGGGCCCCAAAAGAAACAAATGGCCTTTTGGAATAAATGCCGCTATTGAGAGCGCCCATTTTCCCACTTTTATTACACATCTCGCGATGGACCATTGAGAAGGTTTTTGATTGGCTGCGGGTTCTAGAGAAGGAAGAAATGATTTCGAAATAGTATAGATGAGCAAAAACGATTCATAAAATTTTCTGAATCGTTTGTATTCTTGAACGTAAAGAAGCTAAACTAGGTTTGATTTTTATTGCTCGGAGATTTCTAGCAACAATTCGTTTGAAAGTAGAATTTATCTGGGCTTGCATACGCTACGGATTAATCAACAGCACACGGATTTGTTTTTGCGAATTTTCCAATTTAAATTTTGGTAAATTATGAATTATAAATGCTAATTATCATTCTGTGTTATTGGTCCACGCAAGAATCATATTTATTTACGAAGTTCAGTTGATAAGCAAAAACCTTGTATCGATTCGAATTGCTATTTAACCTTTTGGAGGAAACATGGACTCTTAGAAAGAAAAGACTAAAGAGGAGAAAAATGAAATGCAGGGCACTAGATTTATACTGCAGAGAATAACGAAAGTATATGTTAAGGAATAAAATAAATATAGGCATTGTCTTTCTAGGAAGTACTATCGATGACACAATACGCGAAATGCACATAAGGTTTTCCCAACATTTTTCCTGCAATTGGGGTTACAAAATTTATCAGTTGCTATTTAAAAGCGTTGATACGAATATAATGTTATTCTATGACTATTTCACGATTTGCATTTTTGCTGCTGAAAATTATTTTGGTTTTAAGTTTATTTATAACCATCAGAGTACTCGAATTTGTCTTAGGTATAATAGTTTGTATTCATTTAGAATTAAAATATATTACATCGATTATATACTTCAGTGTTGAATAACGTTTAAAAGAAAACGGAGAGGGATAGGTGATGTCCTAGTTCATAAAAACACCTGCCAATGGAAATATGACTAACGAGCGTTGAAATAACCCATTCGGTGGAAGGAAATCACATTTAGGGCGAAAGCTTTCTCTGCATTACGTACCCTATGTTCGAGCGTTGAAGCGCGCCTCTGGAATGAGAGGAATGAAAGATTTGAAGGGTGGATACTCTAGAATTCTCTCTTCCTTGTAACTCCACTGGAGTATGAGCGAGAGAGGAGATGGGAGGACGGAAGAGATGGGAGGAGAGAGGAGATGGGAGGAGAGAGGAGATGGGAGATGGGAGGGGAGATGGGAGGAGAGAGGAGATGGGAGGAGAGAGGAGTTGGGAGGCGGGAGGAGATGGGAAGAGGGAGATGGGAATAGAGAGGAGATGGGAGGAGGGAGGAGATGGAAGAATGGAGGAGATGGGAGGAGAGAGGAGATGGAATTAGAGAGGAGAGGAAGAATATGTTAGGGAAGAGGCCTTCCGCGCTTAATTCCAGCTGTTTACAAGACTCTGCATATTTATATTTCTCGCGCACGACGAGACTTCCCTTTCCAATGTCAAGGGTATCATGTTATGCAGCTATTTGATTAACTCCACTCTCCATAGTAGACTAGATAGTGATAATGATGGCATGTTTGAGACATTAATTGACGGTGTATCAACTAATTTATAAGACAAAGTATAACTAAATGCAACATCAAAGTCTTGGTTATTTTCAATCAGCAATTGATGTAATTAATGAAAGACAAATGAAGAATAATAAATAGTCTTTTGATCGTCAATAATAAAGAAATTTGCGAATTTTTCGAAAGAGGAATTAAAGCCGGCATACAAATAAACTAATACAATTTGGATTTATATGTTAAATATTATGGATATAAATAGAAAATTCTACAAAATCAGAGAACAATTCCCCAAGTGCACTTCCTTGGAGAAGGCAATAATCAGCCGCGGCTCTATTTAATTAGATGGATTAGTAAAGAATTCGTAGATATTCTGATGCCAAGAGATGGCTTCAAGCGTAAAAGAATCTATAGATAAGAGAGCACCAATTAAGGCATAACAGCAATTTTACGCGTATTCGAGAGATTATAAAACGGAGAAAGTTAATTACTAAAGATTGCTTAATTGAGAGCGGGTGCATAATTATTTGAAATAAGAAAATGGCATTTTATGGATGATTAGATATTTCACTGCCTATAATAACGGTCAGGGGATGAACTGCAAACATATCCTCCTAAGGAACCAGTCCGCAAAAGGAGAAAGTTAATTCAATTCTGAAAGCATCGGCCTCGTTATGCAAGTGGATTCCCGAGTAACCCAAGAGTTATTATTGAATTGCTGTTTCGAAAACCCAGGATACTTCGTCAGATGTGGTCGAATGTTATAATATAAAAATGCTTAGGGAAGAGGAAAGGTAAATAGATATATGTGCGGTAACTAGGTGTTGAGGTAAGGAAGCCCAGGGGACACTTACCAGTAAGAGAGAGCCACTGGGGTGCCGGATAGACACTTGGGCAGTTAGGACGGAGCTTTCGGGATGCCCCCTTCATCAACTACATGGAGACAGCACAACACTTCCCTCAACGTCTAGTTGCCGGAAGAATCTATTAAAAATGAGGGAACCTCAAGGAGAAGAGTGGAGGAGGGATCGATGATATAAATGATAAAAATGGGGAAGAGAAACTGGATGGAGCATATCCTGAGAAAAGGTCTCCATGGTTAAATATGCGATTGAAGAGAAACTTGAATGCAAAAGAGAAAGAGAAAGGAAAAGATTTCAGATGATAGACGACTTGAATACACACACATACATATACGTGCGTGTGCGCGCGCACTTGCGTGAGTTTCTACATGAGGAGTACTGGTTTATCTGGACCACTTTAATTGCAATGACTACCAAGCCACATCTAAGCTCTCCTGTGGAATTCTCTAGCATTTATCGAAGAAGGATTGCGCATATTTTTTGCATTGTATTCTATGTACGAGGGTAAGTCAAAAAAAAGGGATTTTTTTTAATTCTCGCTCGGTTGAGTGTGAGACGAAACTCTCATTTTACATTATTCTCTCGTAATACTAAAAGTACTTGAAAATAGTTAAACGATACGATACCCTCGGTGACACTGCTGCTGCCGACCACAAATCAAATAGCATACACTGGATATATATCACGAAATGTACTAACAGTTATATTGCAGTGACATAATACAAAGCACAAATATAGTACAATACTTGGTAGAATTCCACTTGAGAAATCACAAATGATATGGAAAAGGGTTCGACTCGCAGATAACCTTTCCACAGGGGCGTTCGCTCAGCTGTCTTCGCTCTCTCTCCTCGTCCTATCTCGTTCCCTCTCTCTCTCCTTCACTGCCTCTGCTCGTGGCGACGTTGTCGGTTTGGAACTAATTCAGTTCGCAGTGAAGTGCCGGTAGATTGCGCTGCACTCGCGAACGCTAATTGGTTCTACCCTCGATCTACTAGTGTCCTCTTCCGGGCTAATGTCTGTTGCTATAAAAGAAGAAAAACTGATGGGGAACTCGATAAACTGTCAAAAGTAGGAAAATGCTGCAAGTGGTAACAATGTTCGTACTCATACCGTTGGTTTAGTGTAGTGTAGTCAATGACAGTTATTGTGTCGTAGCACTACATAAGCGGGTAATTATTCTGTGACGTTAAATATGGAAGCATTGTCGATTTGCACAAAAAAAGAAATGCGGGGAGTGATTTGATTCATGTTTGCAGAAGGTGTTAAACCTGTGGAAATTATTTGTTGAATGCAGGCTCAATACGGTGATAATTGTTTATCGCGCAGTTAAATTTACAAGTGGATAACTCATTTCAAAAAAGGGATAACTTTTGTATACGATGAGGAGAGATCAGGAAGGCCGTCAACATGGACTGAA
This sequence comes from Tanypteryx hageni, assembly GCA_028673005.1. NCBI lineage: Eukaryota > Metazoa > Arthropoda > Insecta > Odonata > Petaluridae > Tanypteryx > Tanypteryx hageni. Next base: position 189,285,147 of record CM054115.1, on the reverse strand, counting down.
AACAATATTTAAGTCGTTGAAAGAATGGTTCGAGAAAACAGACGAATCAATGGACGACATTGCGGAGGCTTTAAACATTAGTCATGGTTCAGCATATTCCAACTTTTACACCACGCTAAATTTTCGAAAAGAGTGTGCAAGGTGGGTCCCTCGACAATTGTCCGCGCAGCATAAGGCTCGACGGTTGAAAGCCTCACGTACCCATTTGACACGTTTTCGCCGTGAGGGAGATGAATTTTTAGAGCGAATCGTAACCACAGGCGAAACTTGGGTGCATCATTATGAACCGGAGAGCAAAGCTCCGATTATGGCTTGAAAACACCCGTCATAACCCGTGGTTAAGAATTTCAAGAGTCAACCATCAGTCGGTAAGATTATGCTGACACTTTTTTGGGATATGGAAGGTGCGATTTTGGTTCGTTTCACTCCAAAGGGTGAAACTGTTAACAGTCAGAACTATTGTGATGTGTTACGAACGAAACTGAAGCCCGCGATCAGATCCAAACGCTGTGGAAAACTTCGAAAGGGCGTCATCATGTTGCATGACAACGCCCATCCTCATACGGTCGAAACAGTAAATGAGTTGTGGTTCGAATGGATGAAGCACCCACCATACAGTCCAGATCTCGCTCCCAGCGATTTCCATGTTTGGCCTAATGAAAGAACCGCTAAGAGGAAGAAGATTTTCATCCGATGAAAATCCGCGGTGCAAAATTGGTTAAAGGCGCAACCAATCAAATTTTTTTCTAACGGAATTAAAAAACATGTGAAATGCTGGAACCGGTGCATTGAAGTCGAGAGGGATTACACTGAAAAGTATTATTTGTTTCGTTTCTGTATATTTGAAATAAATGTGCTTTTTTTAAAGAGTCCCTTTACTTTTTGACTTACCCTCGTAATTAACAATGTTAATGCGCTGTTATCCTATATTCAAACTCAGAGACTACTAACGAATATGGGGTAAATATAAAATAGTAAGAAAATTAAATTATTCACAGTTTTTGCTCTTCTCTTTCACAGTATGAGTGATTATGTGACTCTCTCTTAACCGATAGTCTTTTTCTAATAAAAAAGCGTTTTATCATTACTTTTTTTTATATTTCATCAGAACTTTTGACTCTCTAAGAAAGGAAAATTAAAACTTTTTCAGCTCCAAGTGAGTATTACAAAAAATTTTCAGGAAATGCGACTAAATCATGAAGGAAAACTTTCATAAAATTTGAATTATTTTCATCCAGAGCCTTCAGCTCCAAAATATAGAACAGAATTTTTGAGTCGGTAAAAAAACTAAAACATAGGCACTTAAATTACAAAATTGAAAAATAATGTAATTGGTTATTGAAGATACATGCGATAATTACATTTTCTATTTCCATATACTTATTTTTTTAATTAGTTCCGTACGCGTTAATCAGGATGTGATTCAGAGTGAAAGTCGATTAAGTTTCAAGTGCACCTTTTCCTCGCTTTACACGAGGGATGTGTTCTTGGGCCCGTAAAAAGCGGGACTAACGGCGTATGGGGAAAAACAAACATTTCAATAGACAAACATTCTACAACATGTTTATACGAATGGAAAAACACCCATTCACCACGAAAGTCCGAGGGCCTGGCTGTACTCCGTCTAATTTCACTCAACCCGTCTGTGTTTGCCCATCAATGAGTGAAACCCACTCGGTGTGTACTGAAACAGAAATTAACCGCGCACGAGTGAAACCGTGCAAATCTGGATAAATGTGTATGTAATTTTCTCTTACTAGTGGTACCCGCAAAAACTTTTGCGAGGTCAGTCAGAAATCAGCATGTTTAAAAGTAATAATAGCCAATGTCTCCTTCTAAAATTAGAAACTGTTATTTTAAATGTCATGTTTGTTTTTATAATTCATATGTGCAATTTTAATTGTCTCTCTCTTACGAAAAAGGTCACATTCCAGTATTGAAATAAAGAAAAGATTTTTTTCTTTTGGTCAATCGTTAAAAATGCCCACAGCCCACACGCATCATTAATTATTTACGTTGAAATCTATTGTTTGACATTACTACAACTACAATTCCGATGCTTCATAAACAGCGCGAAGTGGATAACGCAATTATTTTGGCTATTTGAAGGCTTAATAGACGCTAATTCAATCGAAGGTAACAATGTGGGTCTCATTGGCAACCCCCGGAAACAGTACGAAAAAGTCATAAAATTTATAAAAGAAATACGTGTTTCTGAGAAATTATTCCGTGCAACATCAAAAAATTGCAAGAATAAGATGTTTTATAGTTTTAGCCGTCGAACAAAGCAAAGACGGAGAAATTCTGTTCATAGTTACGATTTTAATGAATGAAAGAAATATACCTTGCACCTTGAAAAATCAATACTCCTGTGTAAAAATATGGAAAAATATAATCGTCTCCCTGAATCGAATCTGGGACACTTCCGTAAACGAAAATAGTTTTCTCGAGGTCTTATAGTTGGCAGAAACAAAATGGCGTTTACAGCATTTCTCTATGACAAACTGTTCAAGAGATAAAAGGGGGGACGGACAGACAGACGGACGGACTGAAAGACGGACAGGCGGACGGACAGACAGGCGGACAGACATTAGGTAATTATATATAAAGATTCTTTCTTGCATTCTACTATAATTGTGAATGTATACAACACTTCACTATCTATCCTGTCACTGAAACTTATTGAATGTGTTAAAATTGTTACATTTATTGCGGTCTATAGATAAGTACTAAATAACAAACAATTTGGACTTGAGATATGAATTGAGCTCTTAAAGGGTTTAACTGCGCCATTTTTACGAACAAAATGGCTTTAACGCTCATAATCTGCTTTTAATTTCTTTCTTTCTTTCAATTTCGACAGGTCATCTGCTAGTCCATGCAACATTTATCCTAGAAAGAAATGTCAAAAATTTAAATACAACAAAACAAAATATCAAATTTATTTGAATCGCGACCAGTATTCCATTTAAGAAGATATGGCAACCAACGGCCATTTTCCTTCGAATTTTACCCTTTCGAAACTTGACCGTCTACTTTCAAAGGGATTAGCAGCGGTATACTGCTCTGCTCTGACCTATGGTCCCCTGCAAGTATTCCTCTCGTGCGGTTGCAGTTCAAACGTTACCCTAAAGTCAATAACGCTCTTTCGAAAAATTTAAAAAAATGTACAGGCGGCAAGCTTAATAAAAAAATTCCTTTTTTCTGCAGAAATCCTCTCTGTCAACATATAATAAATTATTTTTCATTACTTATTTAGGAAAAAACGAACGGCCACGAACGTGCACAGTGGTGCTTAATAGAGATACTTCATTACTGTACAATTATTGATGGCAATTAATGCCAGTAAGCGAACATATTGCGGTGTCCATTGGATGGTTTGTCGAAAACGGACTTAGGATCCATCCAGTCAACGCCTTTGGCATTTCTCCAATGAAAAACTATAGTTGTGTCGAAGATGAAAATCAAACGAGGGATTCACTTGCCGTGACACTCTTTCCTCTCCTCCCTTCCACTCCTTCCCTCCAGGTTGTTTTCCTTCCTTACCTCTCTCCCACACTCTTCCTCCCTTACCTCTCGCCCGCCGTCTTCCTCCATTATATCTGACCCACCCTCTCCTTCCATTACCTCCCGCACACTCTCTTCCTCCCTTACCTCGTACCCACCCTCTTCCTCCCTTACCTTTCACCCACCCTCTTCCTTACCTCTCGCACACCCTCTTCCTCCCTTACCTCTCACCTACCCTCTTCCTCCCTTCTTCCTCCCTTACCTCTCACCTACCCTCTTCCTCCCTTCTTCCTCCCTTACCTCTCACCTACCCTCTTCCTCCCTTCTTCCTCCCTTACCTCTCACCCACTTTCTTCCTCCCTTCGCTCTCGCCCGCTGTCTTCCTCCCTTATCTCTGATCCACCCTCTTCTTCCCTTACCTCTCACCCACCGTCTTCCTTCCTTACCTCTCGCCCACCCTCTTCGTCATCTACCTCTCGCCCACACTCTTCCTCACTTCATCTTTTCCCTAGCTCTCTTCCTTTCCCTTTCCCTCTTCCTCACTTACCTCTCACCCACCCTCTTCCTTCCTTACCTCTCGCCCACCCTCTTCGTCACCTACCTCTCGCCCACCCTCTTCCTCACTTCATCTTTTGCCTAGCTCTCTTCCTCTCCCTTTCCCTCTTCCTCCCCCTTTCCCTCTTCCTCCCTTACCACGCACCCACCCTCTTCCTTACCTCTCGCCCACCCTCTTCCTCCCTTACCTCTCACCTACCCTCTTCCTCCCTTACCTCTCACCCACTCTCTTCCTCCCTTCGCTCTCGCCCGCTGTCTTCCTCCCTTATCTCTGATCCACCCTCTTCTTCCCTTACCACTCACCCACCCTCTTCCTTCCTTACCTCTCGCCCACCCTCTTCCTCACTTCATCTTTTCCCTAGCTCTCTTCCTCTCACTTTCCCTTTTCCTCTCTCTCTTCCCCTTCTCCTCTGCTATTGCGTCCATCCATCATTTTCCTCTTTCACGCACTCCTATCTTCTCCGCTCGTTTTTCATTCCGTTTCGCCCGTCCGTTCTCTCCTTTATCTCCTCCTCTTCCCATCTTCTCCTATTCCCTTATTTCGAGACGCTTATTTTTCCCCTTTCTTCCTTTTCAATCTCTTCCAATCCTTGTTTTACATTTTCTCTCTCACATCCTCCCGTAATTCCTCCCTCTTTTCTCTTTTTCTCGCAATAATTCTTTTTCCCTTTCCTTCCACTTTCTCCATGAAGATCTTTTTTACTTTAATTCTATCTCAAGTATTCGATTAACTCACACGCTCTTATCTCTCCTCAGCTCATCCTCCTTGCTGCGTCATCATTTAAGTCGTTCCCTTCTCCACCTTCTTGAATCTCTATTTCCTTAAATCTTCTTTTTTTCTTAAAATACATTTTTTCTATTTTTTTGACAATTTGTAACTTTGACTTTTTTTACCTCAGCATAACAAGTACTAAAACGTGCAGTTCACCATTCTCGCGATAATACTGTCTGTTTTATGCGCTACTTATTGTTATCTATTTGTCTTTATTTCGTTCATTTTGAGCTGCTATCTGACTTCCTTAGGCTCGCACTTAGCACATTCCGCATCCCATAATTGTATCTTTCCAGCCATTCTCACTCTCTCTCTCTACGTTCTCATAACATTTTATTCTCTCTCCCCCAATCTTTCTTTCCCTTTGAGTCTCTCACTCTCTTGCCTCTGCCGTATATTATATACTTACTCGTTGTCTTCGCACGTATAGACCTCGGGTCCTTTGAAAAAGAAGAACTGGACTGAGATGTGACGTTGAGCGTTGAAAGGGAGAAGAAAGTTATCGAAAGCGTAGAGTTTGGGACATGGAAATTGAGGAGGGAAAGAAATGTAGGGACGGAGCGGTATCTCCTAGTGGAAGTGGGAATAGAGAGACAGAGAAATGGAGATAAATTCCTAAAGGCACAAGGGAAAATGGAGAGTTAGAGAGATAAAAAAGGAAGAAGAGATGGGTGGAGAGAGGCGGCAGAAGGGAGATTAATTGGGAGGGAGGGCGAATAAGAGGGTCACATGGAGAGGAAGGAACGGAGGGGCGTGGAATGGATAGGGATTGGTTGATAGGAGTTGTTTGGGAGCTGCGAAGGAGAGAGAGAGAGGATGCTGCAGAAGCAGTGGTGCCATTTTGTTGCGAGGCGCCCTCTAATGGTACGATTAGAGGTGCTGGAGTTGCGGCAGGGATTAGTTCTCTCGCAATCTCTACGCATCTCTCGTTTTTTCTACGCATTTCCTCTCTCTCTCTCTACGCATCTCTCTCTCTCTCTCTCTAACTCTCTATCTCTTTAACTCTCTCTCCCTCAGTGTGTGAGGTTAGAGTCAATTTTGGCGAGAGGGAAGAAGGGAAGGAAGGGGGAGGGGTAGTAAATGTGGATGTCCGGACCAGCGAGTGTGAAGGAGATCCGAGGCGAAAACTCCTTCATTGCTGAGAAATATGAGAAATATACAACCAAAGATCCGGCGAATAAATTATTCGAGCTCGAAAGATAAAGGGGATATCAAAGAGAATATAAAAAGAGATTTTCGGAAGAAAGCGTGTCAACGAAGGTATTCCCCGACAAACGGTTCGTCAGCGGGAGTTTTCAAGTGGATCTAATCGGCAACTCGGATGTCGCACCATTGCATTGCATTTTGTGCGAAAGGAGAGCGAATATCCTTCTTAAATAAGTCTACGATTTTTCGTTATATCTAATTCTATACGGCGTTAAACACTTAAAGTATATTTTTAGTGAAATTTCAGAATAGTTTTTGACGCTGCGAACTTGAAATAATTGAACGCAGAACCAAAAATATGTCATCATCAAAATGGCACAGTTCTCTCCAACTAACCTAATAAAAAAAATGAAATAATGTTTGAAACGTATTAAACGCTTTTGTTTGTAGATTAAAAATAGAATAATTTGTTAATCTATAAGCAAATTAACTCTGAGCTTATATTGCATAACAATAGCAATCTTGTCTCACGATCAGATTTAAAATCTTGGAATCCATTATTACCATAATTAAGGGTTTATAAAACTAATAAACAAAACAATTTGAATTTATGTTAAATAATTGGGGTGGACTTTTCTGACTCTTGATGCAACTTATATGGAAACTCGACGTTGATGACGTTTAGTTTTAGGAAGAGAGAGAGAGATAGGAAAAAGAAATTCCTCTGAGAGTAATATATCTGTCAAAATGTCAATAAAGTGAGCGTGTGACGTCTCAGCTCGAGATATTGCGAGTTTCATCGGACGCGATCCTTTTATCGCCGCGCATTTAACGGTTGAGATCTAGAATTGCAAGTTTTAATACATGACACTACTTTTTCACCACCGCGGACCAAAACTTTCAGTTCGTCTTTGTTCGACTACAAATTTGAAAAAAGATGCTTTAAATTATGGAGGAGGAGAAAATGATTAGATAGTTGGCGGAAATTATTGAAATAAATGAAGTGGATGAAAAGGGGCCTTGAAGCAAAAATCACGGAATTTAAACAAGACGCTTTAATTGGTGAAACATAAATTTTAGCAAACCGACACAACTGAATACCCTCTAAACATCAAGATATTTAAATTAAGCCAAAACACCGTTATGTAATTAAAACCTTAATGAAGCTATATTCAATTCGGCAGCGTTCCAAATAGATGGAAAACTTGCGAAAATGACACAGTTGACATTTAATATGACCAGATTTCTTATTCATTTTAAGATGAACGGACGAGATCTGGAAAACTTGTCGCGACAAGAAATATCTGGTGCTCCGATAAAATAAGAACAAAAGATTAAAGCAAAAGGCGAGCGAAGATGGAGGCCAGGGAAAGAAAAGAAATTGGAACGGAGCCAAAAGGGCGAAGCGAGAGGTACAAATGGATGGAGGGAAGGAGGAGAGAGAGAGAGGGGGGGGAGAAAAGAAGAAGAGAGAGAGAGAGAGAGGGGGAGGGAGGGAAGGAGGAGAGAGAGAGGGGGGGAGGGAGGGAAGGAGGAGAGAGAGAGGGGGGAGGGAGGGAATGAGGAGAGAGAGAGGGGGGAGGGAGGGAAGGAGAAGAGAGAGAGAGGGGGGGAGGGAAGGAGGAGAGAGAGAGAGGGGGAGGGAGGGAAGGAGGAGAGAGAGAGAGAGAGAGGGGGGAGGGAGGGAAGGAGGAGAGAGAGAGGGGGGAGGGAGGGAATGAGGAGAGAGAGAGGGGGGAGGGAGGGAAGGAGGAGAGAGAGAGAGGGGGGGAGGGAAGGAGGAGAGAGAGAGAGGGGGAGGGAGGGAAGGAGGAGAGAGAGAGAGGGGGGGAGGGAAGGAGGAGAGAGAGAGAGGGGGGGGAGGGAGGGAAGGAGGAGAGAGAGAGGGGGATGGGAAAAAGAAAGGAGTGTCGGAATAGGATAAGATTATAGGAAAAGGAGCGCTGGAAAAAAGGGTTGGAAAGGACTTAATATTTTGAAAGTGTTTGTTCCGAGGATAAGGGAGAGAGCGAGAAAGGGAAAGGGAGGGAGAAGGGGGAGATTGGAATAGAAAGAGGGGAAGAGTGAGAATGGAGATGAGGAAGGGAGGGAAGGAGAAAGGGGGAGGGAGGGAGATAGGAGGAAACGGGAGGGAGAAATGAGGAGAAAGGAGGGGAAGGGAGGGAGGGTGAAATGAGGGGAATGGAGGAAGGGAGGAGGGAGGGAGAAATGAGGGGAAGGGAGGGAGGGAGGGAGAAAGGAGGGGAAGGCGGGGAGAAAGGAGGGGAAAGGAGGGAGGGAGAAAGAAGGGGGGAGTAGTGATGGAAAGGAGAGTTATTCGGAATGCGACCTGGTTTTGACAAATATTGCATCAGAACAGAGGTTTGCTGTGGAGGAAGCGATTTGATCGAGGAAGTCTAAGAACAACCACCCACGGGCAAAATAGTTGACATCCGAACGGAGGAGAAGTGTCCCTTCGACAAGCCTCAAAAGACATCAACATGGCGTATCGGGGGGGGGGGGGGGAATTAGCCACGGACCCTTTGCCGTCTGTGTCGTTTTCGCTTTTCCACAATATACTTACGTCACAAGAAAAAGACCCGATAACATACACGTGCTAATTTAGAAACTCTTAATGGACAGAACGATGTAAAAAATATTGCTATACCCGACTCGCTAACATTTGCGTTATATTGTTTGCATAAGAGGTTTCGAGAAACAAGTGGAATGTCAAAGAATGCACTTGGATGTGCTTACTTCACCCATCCCAATGAGCAGGCGCTGTTTTTTTATTTATCAATAATTTCACATACAGCGTAATAGCCAATTTAAAGTAAAAAACCAACAATAGAAAAGTCGTAAGTACTAAAATAACAATAAAATACAACAAATTAAAAAAGAAAACTAGACAATAGCAAATATTTGGACATTGCTTATGGTCATTTAACTTTAATATGTGTGCTTCCAAGCTTAATAAATGATTTAATTAATTGGAAAAACGGATCAACATAGGGGGACAATGTATTCAAAAGAGAGGGTAGACGAAAAAAGAGAGAATGTTTAGCAAGGGAAATCGTTGGGGTAGACATATGAAATAGGGAAGACCGGGTAGTTCTACATGGGACTCGGAAATTTAAATAGGATAGTAAGTTAGGACAGTCTGTAATAGAATTTAAGATATTATATATAAAAGAAAGATCACACTTAGCTATAGTAACAAATAGATTATCCAACGAAAGAGCCGATAAAATAGCATCATTGGAAGCACACCGAAGATAAGGCACACGAAATTTCACTATTCTCAGGAAAAAGTTGGAAATCCCCACAAAGAATGCGAACTCCGATGCCCGAAATCATGGCCATATTGTTTAAACTCGTAATTGTTGATTTCAAAATCTTGTATTATTAGCAACAATAAACCTAGGTATGATTAAAGAAAGTTATTTATAACAATTTATCTTAATAGCGCTTATTTAAATGAATGGATTTGTATTTTATTTAGTATGAGATTGAAAATAATTTTTTATTTGAACAAAAATTTCATCCAGAAATCAACAGTTGGATTTGTTCATTAAAATGACGTCACGGAAGAAATGTGTGTCCAACAGTTTTTTCCTGCTCCTCCTTCAAAGGCATTCCATATTTTACTCATCCTAACGGCTTAATCTCTTTGATAAGATTTCTTTCCACATCAGTCCTCGCCATGTCGAATATATCCCGTGCTCTCGTCGCATCTCACACTCCATTTCGTCCTGCGCAACCCTTTGCTAAGTAGTTCCAAAGGCATGATTCCATTTTTAACCTACTTTCCAGAATGGAAATAGACTTATAGTTTCGTCGTTGTTTCCGTCTGTCCGTCTGTCTGTTCCTATTAACTTTCAAACCAATAGACCGGTTTTCATGACACTTGATGGAAATCTCTTGCTACTAGAGCCGAGCTTCCGAGATTAGTTTCTGCTGCGAAGATTGAGAGTCTCGGGTTCGAATCCAGGAAATATCCTTCCAATTTGATTTACATGGGAAATCTGAAATCCATCGTGCAGAGCAATTTTCTCTGGTACGTTAAATATCTTAGAATATCTTAGAAATAATATTGTAGCGGAATTTGTAGCCTTCTCCGAGGAAAGGAATGAAAATTATAATTTTTATCGTAGAATTTTACTTATCAATCGTATTTCTTAGAATTTCGCGTAAATACCGTCGTTTTTGCAGTCCTTATCACTCATTACAAGAATGTTGCCACCCAAACAACTATTGTTGGACTCGGATTCGGTATAGACTAATACCTACACGCGTTATTTTTGCCGCACTAAGACGCGTGATCAATTTTATATTCCGTTCGAATGCATTTGTAATATTTTATAACACTAAATTATTAAATTTGGGAACACAAATAGCAACTCATCTATGGTGATTTTAAAGCTATTAATATAAGTATTAAATAAATAACTAGGAGTCGCCCGTCGATAAATCGACTGGTTGGTTAGATTAAATATTGTCTTTGTAGTTCGCCTTCTGTCACATTACCATGAAGGTCAGAGACTGCAAGTTTTATTTCCTTTTACTAATGTACGCTTGGACTGCCACATTATTTCCTACAGTATCTAATGTCCGCTAGCAGTGCCACCTTAACATCAACCACGACAATTACGTCGAGCAGAGCTTATCCGGTCAAAAAACCTCAATATTTCGCCAACGGTTTGTGCGATTTCAATTTCATAATTTTCCTGGAAATCTGCAGGTCAAAAAAGGATTGTATTCATAAAAAATCGACTTCGATATTTCAGTGGAAATACACGTTTTGAGGCCCCCTGAACACGGTTTGACCATTTTCTCGATGATGTCTGTATGTGACAGCTATTTTGGGTGCTCTAACTCAAAAATTATTAATCATGTCAACGCGAAATTTTATATTTAACATTTTTATAAAAGTGAGAAGAACTGATTAGTTATTGGTAAAAATCGGTCAAACGAAAGTGGGTGTTTACTCTTGTCACTTATTCGTTATTTTGGAATATTTGCTTTAATATTTGATAAATGTAAAAATGTACTGGAATAAAAATTGTAGGAAATTTAATTTTCTTCAACCTTTGTTTGAAACAGTTTCCATATAATGCATTGTTTAAGAGATATCTTATATATTTAGCTGCCACCACCACGCCACCTACCGATGACTATTGTTAACAATTGACGCTTAGTTACGTCTTAGTAACGCTCCTTTTTATTTTCTTAATTGTTGGAGCTTTGTGGCTATATCCAATATGGGAAGGCTATGGTTTGAGTTTATTTCTGTTCTTTGTCAAGTCTATTATTTTCTCGCAGTTTCTTAAAATATTTATTATTATGTAACCTATTTGGAATTTTTAGAAATATTTCAGATATGGAGAAAGTCATGTAGTGGCCACACCAGAATTTTTACATAAGAGCAATGCTATAAAAAAGAGAAGTTCCGAAATGGATTAAAATCAGCGGTAACCACGACATATATGTTCCCATAAATGGTCTTGTTGTGCGAAATCGTGCTAAACAAATGCAAAAACCTCATTTAAAACCGTGTCAAAGATAGGATCGCTATGATTTTTTTCGCTTGCGACATTTCCAACCTATAAGGGTAAAAAGTCGAGCACAAAGTCAATGTGTCACCACCACGATCTCGGAATGAAAACTGACTGTAGTCCGCCGAAAACACTAACTTGGAAATAAAAAGAAACTCGTCGATTACATTATTTCTCCGGTGCAATATTGTGTACACATGAAATGAATATGAAAACAATTTAAAAGTAGTTCGTATATAATGAAACAAAATTGTTTTTCATTGCTCGCGTTGAGACCTTTTGAATGGGCAGAGAAAGGATCTTCGTTCTTCGGGTTTTGAAAGAGCGTATGTCCGAATCAAGGTAGAATCAGAAAGTGTTATGAGCCTAAAACCGAAGAAAGCATATCGCGAGGTATACCTGTATTGTTTATACTCGGAACAAAATAAAAAGGAAATGTTAATGTGACATGTACATTAAAACAGTTATAATTTATTATCATACTTATGTGTCGATAATTTCAATTTGAAAACGTTTATAACAAATTAATGTCAGTTGTATCTTGACCCAAATATTGGTAGTATGTCTTCTTGCTTAAACTTGAAATAAACACATTACCAATAAACTCAGCGAGTTCTACTATCGTCCACTAGAGCCACGTTATTTCCGACAGCGCCACCTTAACATCAACCATTACAACTACGTCGAGCAGAGCTTAGCCGGTCAAGAAATATCTCAATATCCCGCCAATGGTATGACCGATTTCAATTTATCATTTTTCTGCAAATCTGAAGGTCAAGACGTTTAATTTGATGCGTCACAAGCTAAGGTGGCTGTTACCTTCGCTTTAAAAACATCATTTTATTACGCTATTAATAACAAGATTATATGGAATGTAGGCATCATAACTCCTTCCCTGCGTAATGACTCGGGTGCCGTTATTCATGATACCGTAGAGAAAGTCAACTTGTTAAACGGTAATTTTGTAAAAGCATTTACAGCCGTCAACGACCAATACGTACTATTTTGCACCCGGTATAAGGAGCGACCTGATGGACGATATAGTATTTTCTGAGGTGGGAATAGCAAGGCAATTAAGTTCCATCAGACATAACAAAGCCACTGGTCCAGAAGTAATTCCTGCTCGCGTTTTAAAAGAATTAGCTGAAGAAATAGCACATTTTCTTTGGATAATATTCGAGAAATCCATTTCCCGCGGAGAGGTCCCTAACGACTGGAAGTTAGCTCACGTTACCCGAATTCATAAGGGCGGCGACAGGTAGAACCCAGAAAATTACAGGCCGATTTTTTTAACTTCGATATCGTGTAAGATTCTCGAGCATATACTCGTTAGCAACATAATGCGATTTCTTGATAGTAATTCATTGTTAGATGATTGTCAACACGGCTTCAGGAAATGTAGGTCTTGTGATACTCAGCTCGGTCTTTTTGTGAAATGTATAATGAGAAGCAGAGAAAATAATACGCAGGTCGATGCCATCTTCTTAGATTATAGGAAAGCCTTTGATAAGGTACCTAACAGGAAGTTAATAACGAAATTAGAAACCTTAGGCGTTAATTCCAAAATTGTTAGCTGGATTCGCGAATTTTTAAATCATAGGAAGCAGAAGGTTGTTATTGATGGGAAATCCTCGAACTTAGTGGAGGTTGTCTGGCGTTCCACAGGGTAGTGTAATTGGTCCGTTATTATTTCTAATTTATATAAACTATATCAGCTCTGTAGTCAGAAGTAAAATTAGGCTTTTCGCGGACGACACCGTCATCTATAGAGAAATAAGCAATCTGGAAGACCATCAGTATCTTCAAAATGATCTAGAAGCTATTTCTGCACGGTGAAGGAATGGCAGTTAGAGATCAACCAAAAGAAAAGCTGCGTCATCAATTTCTGGAAAACCAAGATTATCTCGTTGGATGTTAATTATTCGTTGGCCGGAGTAGAGATTCCAGTTTCAGACTCGATTAAATACCTCGGAGTCACGATCCATCGTGATCTCTCGTGGGACACCCACATTCGCCGATTGATAGGTGCCGCTAACAAAAAGCTGGCCTTTATAGGGAGAATAGTTCGAAATAGCTCCGAAAAAGTGAAAGAATTATGTTATTTATTCTTGGTTCGACCGCAGGTCAAATATGCTACAGCTGTGTGGGATCCATACGAAAAGGGACTCACTAACGAGATAGTCAAGGTTCAGCGCAGGGCAGCTAGATTTGTAAAGAGAAATTATGATAGTAAACAACGTGTAACGTCATTAATAGAAAATCTGAAATGGGCATCGTTAGAGAAACGTAGGCTGCAAGCTAGATTTAAGCTACTGGAAAAATTTATGTCGGAGGGACTAGCGAATGAGTTAGTAGGACTTATCAGAAGCCCGACGTATCTCGGACGGCAGGACAGCGAGAATAAGATTCGCTAGATCGATTGTAGAACGGAGCGATATAGAGGATCGTTTTTCCCTAGGACGATAAGAGAACATAATAGGAAAAGATAATGTAGGAAAACTAGTGACATTTGGTGAACTGCACCCCCTGCCATCCACCAAAAAGGTGACTTTCAGGGTATGACGTAAATGTAGATAACTTCCGTTTGGATCATATTGTTTTACATTTCATTTGCCTGACGACCTTTAAGGAAGCTGTGGCTGCTCAAGTAAAAATTTTAACTTTGTTGGAAATAAAGGTTTGTTTTTCTTATGCTTTAGCTAAAAATAACTCGCTTTTTTATGGAGATTTGAATGGTAAACTTTTACCAACACTTAAGTTATGTTCCCCCGAGCTTGACAAATTCGGGGAAAAACCGATATGTTGGCAGAGCAGCTCGCGGGCTTCTTTTGGAACTTTATTTACTGAGATACTATAGAAGCGAATGGGGTACTGCGCGCACTCTTCGAAGCCATTGGGTTCTAAGGGAGCGAAGTTCACGAAGAAAAAAAACATTATGCGGAAACCGTATAATGTCCGATTGCTTTAAGAATTAATTACAGAAGAAAATTTAGTGCCAAGAAAAAATTGTTTCTATCTCCAATAAATGAGAATTAAGAGAATCACAATCATGAAGGTTAATATATCTGTTCGACAATTTACTTATTTCTGGATGTAAAAATGTAAGACGTCAATCAATTTCCATGGCGTAAATTATAAATTAATTTATAAGATGAAAATGTCAAAAATTATACAGTGCAAATAAAATTAGCGCTTAAATAAATTCGCTATATACTATATTTCTCCTATCCGGTTGAATTGTTCCTTTTTGAATGAAGACAACAGATATAAATACATACATAGTGATTCTACCTCCCAGTAGGTTTTGGGCACACCCAATTCAATCTGTGCTATTCAAAGCTTATCTCTTCAAGTTCTCATACCCAATTCCTTCTTTCAATCCATCAAAAATACCTTTCCTCTTCTTACGCCTTTCCCTCTTTCCTAACAATCTTCCTACGATGACTTTTTTCAATAGACCGTTTTCTTTAAAATTTTTTACCCACCAGTTTCTAATGAAGGTAACATAAGTATTCTTGAATATTTACTTCAGATAAAAGAAGAATTTTGATGTTGAAAGGTTTAACTTCCTTATAGTTATAATGAAAACTGAATAAATAAAAAATGTAAATTTATTTTAGACCCTATCTTCTTCTTCTTCTTAAGATTTTTCGAACTTTCTCGAGTTTTTTTCCGCGCAAATGCGTCCCATTGATGGGTCTCCCTTTTCCTCAAATACCCTCTTCCACTTCCCTTCTCCCTCATCCTTGTCTACTATTGGGCTATCTTCCTCTGCCCTTCCTTTGATCATAGCATTTCCTCATCTCCTTTCCAAATGATAGGTGAGTTGGCGGAAACTATTTCAGCAATAATGCGAGATGAAGGCGTAGCTTCTAAAAAGCATTATAAATACACTATTTAGGGTTTCAAAGGTCAAAAATATTTTTTGCGAGAAATTCAAATGATATAAACGGGGTATTCTTTCGGACGCATTTTAACTCAAGGTAAATTTATAGCTCTACTTCTACACAATCCAGAAATGCAGCATGATTTCAAACTCACCTTCAGCGTGACCTCTTCGAATTGAGAGCGAAGGAGTTTGTTGCTATCCTCTCGCGTCAAGTGCACGGATTTACTTGTGACATTCATCGCAGCGAAAGTGAAACTCCTCTCCATTTATCTTGACGACTTGCGGAAACACAAAATAAATGAAAAAGTAAGTTCTATGACACGATGAATTTTAAGTTCTAAAGAAGAAATTTCACCTAGGAGGCTAAAGGTGCAATATATACAGTTTTATCGCACTACGAGTATAATAAACAGCATTCTGGTTTTAGCTGGGGGACACTGTATATCCGCAGAGAATCCGTATAATTCGTAAGGATATGTTACCCATTCTTGTGTCATAGGACCCACAGACGTCCTCATCTGCATTCGAGAGAAATTAAGAAAAATCGCATATTCTGGTATCATGGCAAGAGGTTTCTCAAATTAAATATGTTCTTAAAAGTTTTGCTTTAAACAGTTTTAAATGATTAACTTCTTAAAGTCTTGGATGGGGCATGAAGATGAAAGGGTAACTGAAAGTTTATAAACGGCAAAACAGAGGTTGTGGTTCAGATTCAACAAAAAACAGCGATTATTACCTAGGAATTGTGTATTTAATTCATTCCGACGATGAGATAACCTATCCAGATTGAGCCATAATGCGTCTTTTGAGTCATCTGCACGGAAGAGAAAAGACAAAATGGCGAAAATTTTATGCGCTTGTGCTATTCAGGTGTCATGGGAATTTTCATTTTTGCGTCACATAATAGTGTTAGGAGATGGAAGGTCACGTATATTTAACTTTATATTCATGGAAACGTACAACGGATAAGGTGATTTATTCGACGGAGAGGAGGACAAAAAGCTGGTCTTAAACGGTGATCGAACCAGGGCGTGGCCATTATATATTTCCTGGTGAAGTTTTGACGCCATAAATTTGTTAAGACTCGACTTTCACTCGCATGATACCAGGAAATGTCTTAAATAACTTACGTTGTAAACCCTTATACAGCTTGTCGAAGCTCTCGACACTTCTAATGCGGCCTCCGCCAACCCTTCTCACATAAACTGAACGTTTTTTACCCTTACGATATTTCCTAAAAGTCAACAGTAAATTGTTACTATCGGTCGATGGAATAATTTCTTTCATTTCCCAGTTATCCAGTGGCGACACATTCCGAATTCAATCAAGTTCTTTGGTTCAAATCTCTTCAATTCCACGTGTATAACAGTAAAATAACGGGTTTCGTGAATCCGTTTTTTCCCCAAAAATTGATTAGAGAATATTTATGAATTATTTCCGAAATTTATATGCACGGACGTATGCAAGATTTAATTATTTTACTTTCTGTAATGATTCGTATCTATAATGATAACAGACGTCTGTGGCAGTCGTAAGTCTTCAGAAAATAAACGTAGAAGCTTAAAATTTGGCAGCAGCTTCAAGTTGAGAGTAGCAGTGTCAAAAATAATTCAAATCGGACCACGGGGGCTCGAGGGTTCATGGAACAGTCGGTTAAAATTTGGTTTTTTAAATCTCAACAACCAATACGCCGATTTTGATGAATCCTCCACCAATATCAATGTTTAACCCAGAAACTTTGAGACTTAAAACTTGGTACACGTACTAAAGGGACGTCGAGGATGCGCACCTTGGTGTCAGAATTTTGATATCTTGGAGGGGAGGGGGAGGGAGGTGCCATACAAATTCACGAAAACCAAGAAACCTGGAAACTTAAAACTTGGTACTTGATTGGAAATGAGAAGATATCTCTTTGGCCAACGTTTCGTGGCATGCAAAAAATGTTCCGACGAGGCGGCAGAAGTTTCTCGCTCTCAAATGTAAAATCCCATATCTCGAAATCCAATGAAGATATTGAGTTCATTCCACTTTAAAAAATAACTTTAATCTTTTATCGCCATTTAATATGAATATATTACCCAACTCTTCCTAATAGTACGTAAGTTAGCAAGAGAGTGAAAATTTCGTGCACTGATTCAGAATGTGAGAGCGTCGTTCGGTATTATTTAATTTTTAATAACAATGAATTGCATTATATGTTCCTTTTAATGGTACGTGTGGCTTACGGATCACTTTTGAAAGCTACAGAAAAATGTTTGTGTGATTTTAGCGAACAGATTGCGAGATTTGGCCGTTCAAATATGAATGATAACAATGCGGCGGAAGAAACTCGGAAGTTTCGAAGAAAACGCGGGAACTAATGTTTAACCATGCAAAAATGGTGATTTTTCGGTTTATAAAGTACTTAGTTTATTTTCTTACTCATTTTGTTAATTTCCCATCCTTAGTTAGGTGTTTAAGTGAGTAATTATGCCAAGACGACGAAAATCTGGATTTTGCACGAATTGGCAACGCCGAGAATTAGCAGTATAGGGAAATGACATGGGATAGCGATTCTCCCATAAGAACACGTAGTGCACGGACGACGTGAAACGCACAATAGACCCCTCGTCCTCCAGGATTGCTGTCCCTTGAATGCCCATTTTCACGCTCAGCTAATGTACTCACTTCGTTTTATGCTACCTAGGTGTTGTGTTGACTACATTTTAAGCTCTGGTGGATTTTTGAAGCTGATCGTATCTGAATTGTTGGATCACTCTCGATATTTCTCGTGAGGGTTCTTTGAAACGTAAGGGAGGTGCCACACAGGAGAAACTAGCAACTGGCAACAACCGACTAGCAACTAGCAACGTATTATATCCACACAGAAGGGACTAGTCGCAACGGTTAAAAGTAAATAGACGGGGACCTCGCGGCGGTCAGTCTCTTGAACTGTCATTAGCCCGCGAGATACCTCTAGTCCTCGGCTGTGCGAACCCTTCCTCGACGCCGAGCTCACCCTTCCCAGCGGGGTATCCCCGAACGCAGGTATGGATATGCACGAATTAATCACACTTTTGAAATGCATTTATGATGAGAATGCATCTCTGTTTAACACTGCACGTAGTTTCTCGACTATGCACGTCTTTTAAACGGCTTTCTACGACTTTTGAAAATCCATTTTAAGAACGATACACAAACACATTAAAACGAAACTTGAGCGACGAGCAACCGACAGACCCTGTTGCCACTCGCCAATTGCTTTAAGTTAAGGTGACCAGATATTTTTTTTTCAAAAGGGAGGACAGATCGCGATTTTTACAAAATGGAAAGACAAAGGGAATAAAAAGGAAGAACACATTTCATGACAAAAAACTTGATATGCCTTATTTCATATTTTTCAAACAAAGTAAAGGTTGTGATGGAACATACATTACAACAGTCTCATGACATACGAAATTTTTTATTTAAAAAATTGATGTAAGCTTTCAAGAAAAATAACGAGTCCCTCTACACTATTTTAAACCATTTTTCACAATAAAACTCTCAAATTGCATAATGACAAATCGCATTGAACGGATGTCAATTTCAGAAGCTCAAAGGTGAATTGCATAAATTTTAAACGTGTTCATTAATTACATGTGTTTTACACATTCGAGAAAAATAAACCCCAGCATGGAAAAGTTTAGACGAAGTTCAAAAGCAATTAAAATTGAAAATAATAGATTCAATCCTTCAAATTGCTATTTATTCTAAATTATGTCCTGATTGCTTGAAAATTATTTTATATGAGCCAATATTTATTGAAAATATATTTATATAAAATATATATTTATTGAGACAAATCTTTTCTCAAGAGGCTGAAATATATCGTATAATATGTTTTTAAAAATGAAGTATTTTATTCTAACAATGACTTATGATGGTTTTGTATTGAAATATTTGTCATTTCTGTGAATCTTTTTCAAAAGATCGTCATTTTTATTTAACATTTCTGAGAATTGATCGCAGCTATAATCCATGTTAACTTTTATCATTATGATTGAGGTCAATGTTTCCAAAGAAAGACTGCTCTTTGCACTGTCCCACACATCATTAATTATCAAGAATACATGCTCTACACTTGCATTTGTCCAAGGTAAACATAAAGCCATTTCAACCAATATCTTCCAATTAATAAAAGGAAGATATACGGGTTTAAAAAACTGAAATATTTCCACCCATCTTTTGTCGACTTCTGTTTTATTTACAGACCATTCATAAAACTTCTTAGCTGAGCAGAACTCATTTAGTCTCCGAACCTCATCAAACAGCGTATTTTCATCAATATTTATGAGACACTTTATTCGCAACTTTCATTGATTCTACCACTTTTCCCACTCTATTGGTTTTATTAATAAAGTCCACTGAAAAAAATTTATTCCATCCAGAAATTTTGTCCATTTGATCAAATAATCAAGATAATTTCTATAAAATAGTTTAAACTCGTCCGTGAACTCCCCTCTAACTGTTGGATTAGTCTCTTCTAGTTTCTTCAATAAATTATCTGAATTTACTGGTAGAAATTTCATATTTAATCTGGATTCCAGTTGGTCATTAAAACTGTGAAGAATTGACGTTACTTCAGCTGCACATATTTTGTTCTTTTTAGTTTGCTCTATATTCGACTGAAACAATATTGCCTTACTATGCATGAAATTCAGAATAATTTAAGCTAATGGATTTTCAAAAAAACTTTTAGAACTTTGGAAAATTTATCTAAACTTAAAAAATATAACCTTAATGGTTCAAATAATTGAGTAACACATTCAATGGCAGGCCTTAAAGCCAACCACCTGGTTTTTGAGTAACCTATTAATTTCTTATGCTCGACCTTACAAAATTTAGCTTGACTCTTTACTCTCACAGTGAAACGATGAAAATGTAAGTATATTTGTGGAAGGATTACTTCTGCATCTATAGCCATTTGACCCGAGAATACACAAATTAACAGAAGGCGTAGTAAAAGTAAGGACAAAGGCAGAGAAATGTTCAAAAAGGAGGACATGGAAGGACAAATGGTTTAGGGAGGACAGCGATTGAAAAAGGACTATCCTTCCAAAAGGACGTCTGGTCACCTTATTTAAGGTCGCTTGAGTTGCGAGATAATGTCATGGAAGAAGGAGAGTAGGAAGCGCAGCTCCCATAAGGCCAATGGTAATACATTTGTGGCAGTGCGATCGAGCGGCCAACCGGAGCGCCTACTTTAAACCCAAGCTGCAGAACAGGCTTTGGCGGTACATTTGAATTAACAAGTTGATTACATATTTGATATAGAGGTTTAGGATTTAACCATATTAAAACAAAACAACTAGGAGCATAGAATTTTTATTTATTACAATTAAAACATTTATAGAAAGACATAAATAATTGTAAATAACATACATATTAAATTAGCTTAGGAGAGTTGTTGCTACTAATATAGGATACCAATTTACAAAAAGTATTTTTATGTATTAACATATTTTATAATTGAAACTTTATAAGTATCAATGCTATAATAAATAACCAGATACATCATCTTTGGAGGAGTTTAACTCAGCCTCTGATGTCCTAAGCCCATCTACTAAAAATAGAACGTGTTATAGATGCATAAGTTAATATGATCTGAGAATTTGTTACCATATAGGTACACACAACATATATGATTAAATACACAGGTATTAATTTTTCAGACATTTTATTATTGGAAATATTTTTTTAATTAAAAAGTGTTCGCCTCTACAACGATTTTCGTTATTTTCTCACGGAACAATATTGTAATAAAAGCAATCCCTAAAATTTTGCAATTTGAAGAATACTATGCTTTTTCCGTTGTGGCGTACTAATACCACACACTTATGCCAAATTTTACAGTTGTAGCACATCTGGAAATGAAATATTTATCCAATAGTTTAAATTAAAAAAAATTTATTGGCCACAATAACAACTTCATGGAGATTTTCAAATGTGTATTTGTGCATTTGCACTAACCTCTAAATAAGGGAAAGGTTTCAGCTCTCTAGCTCGTCTCTAAGTACCTCAACATTTAGCTATTTGTTTAAACTATAAGAATTTTTAACAGCCAAATCAGTTAACATATCAGAATTTCTATAATCCCTATTAGGATACTTCACGAATTCTAGCTATACAAAAAATTTCAGTTTCGTAGCACATTCAGAAATATATAAACATTGAAATTTTGTTTAAACAATTGACTTTTTAGCGGCCGTACTGTTAAAATTTTTTGAGATTTTCGAATTTTTTAGTCGGTTTTGCACATAGTCCTACCAACATAAAAAATTACAAGTCTGTAGCTCATCTAGAAGTGAACAGTTGTATAAAACTCCTTAAGCCAAAAAAAATTGTAGGGTAAGCCCTATGCATTTCGCCCACTAAGTGGGCATCTTCAAGGGAGAACCTGCCTTGGCAGTGAACAAGGTTCAACTGCGACAAAGTTAGAGGAGAGGTTTAAAACGAAGAACGAAAAAAACGAAAAACAAATGAGGGACGAAAAGAATTTTATGCGTCAAGTTCGGTCAATTTGTATAAAGTTTTGTTAAAATCAGTATCTGTGTTCATAACATTATTTCTGTTTTTATAGATATGAAGATTTTCTAACGAGTTAAGTGAATGATTGGCTGAAGTTAACAATGTTAAGTCCTCTATGTGTATACTATGTCCAGTTTCGAGGATATGAGTGGCTACACTTGATTTCTCAAACCGATTGTGTTTGTAATGGGCTAAGTGTTCTTTAAATCGTGTTATTAGTTTACGTCTAGTTTGTCCTATGTACATTAAATTGCAATGTGAACATTGTGTTTTATAAATTCCGGACTTGTTCAAATTCTCCGTTCTGTCCTTAGTGCTATCTAGTAAATTTTTCAAACTATGTGGGTTCGTGTATGTTATTGTGCAATTCTTATGTTTGAAAATTTTATTCAAGCCTCTGTTTAATATGGGACAATACGGTAGTTTTATATATTTGTTGGCTTTATTGTTGTCAAGTTTGAAAGTGGTGGAGTTGGACAACGTTTTTTTAAGATTGTGTTTCCTTATTAATTTATTGATTAAATTGGGATCAAAACCAAGTTTCTTAGCAGTTAGTTTTATATGTTTGAGTTCTTGAACATATCTATCTTTGTTAAGGGGGATGTTGCACAATCGGTGTGTTAAGAATTGGAAAATAGCTGTTTTTTGATTCATGGGATGGAAGGAGTTAATTGGAATATAATTGTCAGTATGTGTTGGTTTCCTGTAAATATCAAACTCTATTTGTTGTTGGTTATTGATGATTAGTAAATCCAGAAATGGTAAAGTATTGTTCTCTTGAAGTTCAAAAGTAAATTTTATGGATGGATATAAGTTGTTTAATTGATCCACGAAGTCTTCTACTTTTTGTTTTTTTAAATCAAAAATTGTAAAAATATCATCAACATATCTAAACCAACATTCAGGAAAATAATGGAATTTGTCTTTGCAAGTCTTTTCAAAATGTGACATAAATATGTTGGCTAAAAAGGGGGATAAAGGATTTCCCATGGTGGTACCTTGTGTTTGCTGATAAATTTCGTTGTGAAATTGAAAAATGTTTTGTTGCATGCATAAGTTAGTGAGCCGTAAGTATTCGTGGACAACTTCATCAGTAAAATTTTGTTTTAATAAAAGAGATTTTAAGATTTGGAATTTTTCATCTAGGGGTACACTGGGGAAAAGACTTTTCACGTCGAAAGAGACCAAAATCTCTGATTCTTTGATGGTTGTATTTTTTAATTTGTTGATCAAATCATAGGAATTAATGACTGAGTGTTTGTCAAGGAATGACATATGTTTAAATTCATTGTTTAGCCAAACTGGACATAGTATACACATAGAGGACTTAACATTGTTAACTTCAGCCAATCATTCACTTAACTCGTTAGAAAATCTTCATATCTATAAAAACAGAAACAATGTTATGAACACAGATACTGATTTTAACAAAACTTTATACAAATTGACCGAACTTGACGCATAAAATTCTTTTCGTCCCTCATTTGTTTTTCGTTTTTTCGTTCTTCGTTTTAAACCTCTCCTCTAACTTTGTCGCAGTTGAACCTTGTTCACTGCCAAGGCAGGTTCTCCCCTGAAGATGCCCACTTAGTGGGCGAAATGCATAGGGCTTACCCTACAATTTTTTTTGGCTTAAGGAGTTTTATACAACTGTTCAACTTGGAGCCAAAGTGATTACGAGCTACCATCTACTGTTCATCTAGAAGTGCCTAAACATTAGTATCCTCATATTATATCGATACTGCAAGCGTCTATATATAATAGATTGTATCTTATCTCATAAGTAAGAAGCGTCAATATTTAATAGATAAGAAGCGTCAATATATAATAGATTATATATAATACTCACATTTGTTTTTATACCTTTAAAAACACTAGGAGCGACATTTGCTTTTAGAAGAAACCGAGGAAATCTGCTACAGAAATCTTCATCAGTAAAATAATCACTGCAGACCTAGTATTTCTTCAAGCAGTTAATATCTCTCGTGAGAAAATCTTCGCTCAGACAAAATTTTGCCCATTCTTTTTCTCTAAAATATAAAGCAGAATTAGGCACCAGAACTAATAATAAACACATATTTCTCAACTTACCTCCAGTATTCCGTGTAATGTACTACACCTTTTTGAAACTCACCTGGATATATCTTTCGGAAATTCGAAAAGTGATATCTTAGTATCTATCCTGCAGCCATTTAAGTTGTTACACCAATATCCTGCA
This sequence comes from Tanypteryx hageni, assembly GCA_028673005.1. NCBI lineage: Eukaryota > Metazoa > Arthropoda > Insecta > Odonata > Petaluridae > Tanypteryx > Tanypteryx hageni. The sequence continues at coordinate 189,260,977 of CM054115.1, read as the reverse complement.
CAATAGGTTTTCCGTGCCATATCTAATTTGAACGGTTTAACAGCAAACAACACACGAACAGAAAACCGCAGAAAACTACGTTCTAAAATCGTCACAACTCAATCACGGGGTTTCCAACGGTTACCAAGAAACTGGGATGGGTTGAATAAGGAGTAGGGAAGGGGTATTTTCATCAAACCAGTTGACCGATAGCATCGCTGCAGGCGCGACCACCGGAGACACCTATAGGTATTCGGAAATAGGTCGAAGCTGCGCTTCCTATTCTCCTTCTTCCATGGTTATGTCGCTTGAGTGTGGATTTCTCTATCTATTATAAAGGGTCCGACCGCGAAACAATGTTGCCCGAGCTGCGTCGCTAGTTGCCAGTTTCTTCTGTATGGCACCTCCCTAAGGGGCGTGATACCCGAAGTCAGAGCAAACACATACTATATAATGTTTATAATTATTTCAAAAAGTTTTCTTCGGGTGGTGATGTAACCGAAATTTATTTTTCCAAAACGCAAGCGCTGACTGCGGAAGCATGTGGTGTATCCCTAAATACAGTTTCAAGAATTTCCCGGGAAGCGGCTGGGCCATCGGAAGAATCAATAGTCTCGTTCTCATCACCATGGAAAAGTCTGAAATTTCGGAAACCTGTTACGGACCTGAACGATTTTGATAAAAACGTTAATCGCAGAACAATATTTGAATTCTATGACAGGAGCGAGTTTCCAACTGCGAAAAAGATGGTGTCCGAATTGCAGGACAGAATTCAGTTTGGGGGGCTCTTCCAGGTCGATGCTAAGAATTTTTAAATCGCTTGGATTCAAATATAAAAAGTTCAATGAAAGACGGAAATTTTTGATGGAGAGAAAGGATATTGTGGCTTCAAGAATAAAATTTTTGAGAAAAATGCACGAAATAAGAATATCAAATGATGCACGACCAAGAATTTACTTAGATGAAACGTGGGTAAATCGAAACACCACAAAAAGTTACATTTGGCAAAGCTCGACTGATATAGGTGGGTTAAAAGTGCCTACAGGAAGAGGTGGTCGTCTTATAATATGCCACGCCGGATCGGCAAAAACGAGATATCTTCCTGGTTGCAAGCTAATTTTTAAAAGCACAAAAAAGGCTGCCAATGGGGATTACCACACTGAAATGAACTACGCAGTTTTAAAAAACTGGTTTATAAATATGCTGTCCAGTTTGGAGGAGGGCTGCTTAATAATAATGGACAACGCTAGTTACCATTCCGTAATGGCTGAAAAAATTCCAGGGAATAATTTTAGAAAACAGGAAATAAGTTACTGGCTGCAGGAAAAAAATATCGAACACTCCCGCATAGAAACCGCCGCCGAACTTATCACTCGAGTAAAGCAAGTGAAAGACAAATACAAAATGTATGAATTAGACATGATTGCACTTGAAATGGGCCATGAGGTATTAAGGCTTCCACCATATCATTGCCAGTATAACCCTATAGAGCTTATCTGAGCACAGGCGAAACGAGAAGTCGCTGATAAAAATAAGACATTTAAAATTTCTGACTTGCAAAGGTTGGTGAACGAAGCCCTCGATGAAGTAACGATTGAAGATTGGGAGAAATGCACGAGACACTCGGAGAAACTTGAGGAGGAAAATTTCAGCAGAGACGAAATTACGGAACCGATCATAGTCGCGCTTACAGAGGACAGCTCGGATGATGAGCAGAATTAATTTTTTCTTTAATTTTTAAACAATTTTCGTTTATACCATATTTTTTAAAATAATATGGCTACGTTAATCTGCACGCAAATTGAAGCAAAGCTTTACAAGGAAAAGAATTCTGCGTTGTATGTTAAATGAAAATAAGCTTTAAATAAAAATTGAGTATCGGCTATAAACGTTGAGAAGTAAAAACATCTCGTAAATTTTGTTCGGCTTATTGTTAGTCTTCACCATATTATGCTTTCTCATCTTGGATTTCGGAAAAGCAGAAACATGAAATAATCGAATGCTCTCTGAAAATGTATTTTGAGCACGATACACAACTTGTTTTGATCTTCGTTTTCTTTACGGAAACAGAAAGCATAACTTGCTTGTACATCGTTCTTCCTCAGAAATTTGTGTTAATCGCGTAATTGAACGACCACACCTAAAAAGGATAGCGTTGCAGCAAAGATCTTTTCTCAACCAAACACAGGCCGACTCGCATTCAAGCAAAAAACACAGTCGACGGTATCTTTGTGGAATGTTACAGTTTTAGCGGGGTAAGATAAGTAAACACCCAAGAATGTTGCAGTGGGAATAAGAGCTGAGGTCTAAACGAAGAGTCAACAAAAGCACTCGGTCGTGGGGTCAGGGAGCGATGCGGAGTAAGGAAAATCCCTATAAGAACAATGAGTGCTCACACATTCAGTCCCCCAGTGCTATAAGTAAATACATCTACAAGTTACCCTGCAATTTACCAACTTGGTGGGTGACAGGGGGAGCAATGCACCAAATTCTACCTAAAGATTGTCTAACGCAATTCGAAATTTCCTATTGTGATCTCGTATTGTCCTCGGAAAGAACGAGCCTAGATAACGCTCCGTCCTACAATCGATATCACGTATTTTACCGTCTCGATCATTTCTACCTATATACGTTGGTGCTTCAATTATTCCTACAACCTCGTCTTTTAGACATTCCGACCTATATTTCTCCAGAAGTTTCAACCTTGAGTCCAATCTACGGTCCTCCAGTGATACCCAGTTAAAATCGCTAAATAAAGAGGTGACGCTTTCCTTATGTTCGTACTTTAGTTTTACAAATCTGGCTGCTCTGCGCTGTACTCTTTCTAGTTGAATTATGTGTCCCTTCTCGTACGGATCCCATATACTCACTGCGTATTCCAATTGCGGTCTTACCAGTGATAAGTAGCATGTTTCACGTACTTTCTCTGTAGTGTTCCGTACTATTCTACCTATGAATGCCAGTTTCTTGTTGGCCGCGCCTATAACTCGACGAATGTGCATGTCCCACGAAAGATCTCGACAAATGGTTACTCCTAAATATTTTACATACTCAGCTTGTCGAATACTCATTTCATCTATTTTATATTCGAAGCCTAAATCTTTGTTCTTACTTTTCCAGAACGTGACTGCGGCACATTTAGTATAATTAATTTCAATTTGCCATTCTTTGCACCACGCTGAAATGGCTCTTAAGTCTTCACGCAGCGACTGATGGTTCTCCTGTTTTTTATTTCCTTATATAGAACGGTGTCATCGGCGAAAAACCTAATTTTACTACGAACAACCGAGCAGATATCATTTACATAGCTTAAGAAGAGCAGAGGGCCCAATACACTTCCCTGAGGAACACCCGAAGCAACTTTAACGGGGGACGAATATTTCCCATCGATGACAACTATCTGTTCCCTATTCGAGAGGAAGTCTCTCACCCAACCGACAACTTTCGGATTGATACCACATTGTCCTAACTTCGCAATTAATTTCCTATGAGATACTTTATCGAACGCCTTACTGAAATCAATGAATATGGCATTGACATGAGTATTTTTCTCTCCGCATCGCAACAAATCGTCCACGAACAGACCGAGCTGCGTTTCGCATGATCTACCTCTCCGGAATCCGTGTTGGCATCCGCTAAGCAATGAATGACTATCTAAATAGCGCATTACAGAGCTAAAGACTATGTGCTCCATTATTTTGCACGATAATGAAGTTAAGGATATCGGCCTATAATTTTCGGGGTTCTCTCTGTCGCCACTCTTATGGATAGGCGTAACGTGTGCCACCTTCCAATCTTTAGGAACTACTCCTTCCCTAATGGATTTCTCGAATATAATTTTCAGCAGCTAATTCTTTCATTACACGCGCGAGAATTTCCTCCGGTCCAGGAGATTTATTTGGCTTAATAGAATGAAGTTAGAGCGCGATGCCATTTTCCGAAAATTCCAAATCTTCTAACGAATCGCCCTGACGCATAAGAATAGGGGTTTCACATTCATCGTCATCACGAGTAAAAGCTTTCTGAAAGTGATGATTTAATAGGTTTGCTTTATCCGTACTATCGTAAACTACGTTTCCCGTTTCTGATCGCAGTGACGCAATAGTGGGGCCCCTAACTTGAACTTCCCTGACTTAAGACCAAAATGCTTTCGGGTTCTCTTTCAACTTATCCTGTTATACCTTCTTTTTATAATTGTTAAACGAATTACGCATTGTTTCTCTGGTTATGGAGCGTGCCTTGTATTGCTGCCTTATTATTGCAATCTATTCGACCTTAGCTGTTGAGGATGTGTTATTTACGCGAGAGTGGAGTTTTATTTGTCGTCGGAGAGCGCTTCTTACTTCCTGGTTGTACCATCTAGGTTCTGCACTATCACGCTTCAGTTTGCTCGGAATAAATTTATCTGTACACTCTCGCATCATATCTCTGAACATGCACCAGGATTCCTCCGCGTATGCACTATCGGTTAAATCGCTGAAATTAGTATATTTATTTCGCAGAAAAGACCTAAATCTTGTGAAATCGGCTTTGGCGAATACATAAAGTTTTCTTTTGGCCTTAACCTGTTTCTCAATAATTAACTGAAATTCCACGTACACTGCCTTGTGATCGCTTATTCCCTCAGCATCAGATACTTGGTTCATGCGCTCAGGAAGATTAGTAACAAATAAATCTAATATATTATTAAATCTCGTGGAAAATCTCACTAACTGATACAATGAGTGCTTACCGAAAGTTTCTAGTAAAGCCTTGCACGATTCACGCTCTCTACCTCCGGGATAAAAGCAATTATGGCTCCAATCAATCGACGGAAGATTGAAATCGCCCCCGATTATAATGGCTTTATCTTTATTAGACGAATTTAGCGTCGCCACTTGTTTCTCCAGAGAATGAATAGTTTCCACGCTCGCATTTAAATAGATAGTGAACTCGAGGAAAGATACTGAGAATGTTTGGGATGAGAGTAAAATACGAGGTTATAAAATTAAGAAAATGAAAAGAGGGTGGTCTGAAAGACATACATCCTCAACGAGTCTTATCAAAGATTTAATTATGCATAGCCGCGTCTTTATATTTGTCAATTAAAAAATGTCCTTATATTGAAAAATGCATTACCCATTTTAGTACACGTTCACTTCGGCATGATTTGTAATAAGTTCGTAATGAGATCTGTATTTGTCTTAAAAATATTCGGGATCTATCATAATTTTATCTCATTTAAATTTAGTGTATTTAACAAATTTTTGTCACTTCGTTTATGTATCAAATCGATAAAATTCGACAATTAACTGATGTGTCGCGTCGTTCTTTTGGAAGAAATTTCTTTGAAATAAGAAAAGATGCCGATGTGTCGCCTGGGAATGGAATCTTTATAAACAAATGCATAACGAAGTCTTAGTCGTGATCGCATACTAATTGGACCCCTAATTTTATTGTTATCTGTATATTTCTATTCCTCTCTCTTCCAAACGCCAGCTCTTCGAGCAAGCAGGTTCTTTACTTCCACTTAAACATGGAAACAGCGCGACAAATTTCCGTGACCTTGAAACGCCAATAGTCTTGGCGTAGACAGTAGTACCGTATTGTCCCGAAAATAAAGAATATAAAGCAACTTTGACCCTAAGATTTTGGGAAGGTTTTTCAAGAAAAAACTAAACCTCGAATATAACGCGACCCCAAACAACCTTCAACCAATCGAGCACATGTTCCTCGTTCATCCGTCCCTTCTCTTGCACGCGAAAGATTACACCTTTACCTTTGGCATCCTTTTTCGATTTAAAATTCCGTAGGCCGTGACTGCAAGCTTAACAGTTATCCTTGATTTCTCATTTCCGGTGGATTTTAACAACACCGATTTAGCTCACAATCAGACTATTTTTAAATTCATGTGATAACCTCGTCAGATTCCCCTGTTAACCTGGGATTTGGAAGAAACTTTTTACTTTCTCCATATACCTAGTACCTATAGGGGAAAGTAATGTATTCATGAAAAAAATCGACTTCGAGATTTCAACGGAAATACATGTTTTGAGGCCCCCTAAACACGGTTTAACCATTTTCTCGATGATGTCTGTGAATGTGATAGCTTTTTTTGGGTGCTCTAACTCAAAAACTATTAATCATATCAACGCAAAATTTTATATTAAACATTTTTACAAAAGTCAAAAGAACTGATTATTTTTTGGTAAAAATCGGTCAAACGAAAGTGGGTGTTTACTCTTGCCACTTATTCATTATTTTGGAATATTTGCTTTAATATTTGATAAATGTAAAAATGTATTGGAATAAAAGTCGTAGGAAATTTAATTTTCTACAATCTTTGTTTGAAACATTTTTCCATATAATGCATTATTTAACAGATACCTTATATTTTTAGCTGCCACCTACCGACTACTGTTAACAATTGACGCTTAGTTACATCTTGGTAACGCTCCAGTTTCTTTTCTTAATTGTTGGTGCTTTGTGGTTATATCCAATATGAGAAGGCTATGGTTTGAGTTTATTTCTGTTCATTGTCAAGTCTATTATTTTCTCGCATTTTCTTAAAATATTTATTATTATGTAACCTATTTGGAATTTTTAGAAATATTAAAGATATGGAGAAAGTGTGGTGGCCATATCAGGTTTTTTCTTAACATGACCAACACCCTTTTGTCACCCGTTGTTTAAATAAAGGATGGCTAAAAACTCACTAAGGTAGTTACAAAGAATACGACTATCGAGGGGCTCAGTCGCGGATTGAACTCGATCTATTCTCGCATCTAATGCTTTTCAAGTTCAATGTAACGTACGGATAATGTGTCTACAAAGTAACAAGCAGAGTTTTGGGTTCCCGGCGATATATTTTTCCCGAGAAACGGGAATTAGATTTTCAAATATCCCGGGAACCCGGGAATAAGAATGATTTTGCATTTTTATATGTAATTCACCATTTTTTATTTAAACATGATATTTATTATTGATACAACGTAAATACATAAGTCTTTAATAAATCCCATTGACATGTGATTCACTATTTGCGACAAATTGTTAGCAGATTCAATATTCAGACGCACTTTGACTTGCGCAATCGATCTTTCCTTGATGTTGACGATGTGGAGGTAACAAGAGACCAACTACTAATGTATCCCACGTCTGCCAGTTGCAGCGGTGCTTGCAATGTTGATGTAACGTTTAAGGGAGACAGAAAAAGAGGGCTAAATACCATTGATTTTTATAGATAATCGATTCACATCAGGGTCTTGGCAAGGGAATTAAATTGTTAAACCTTAGTTAGTCTACTGTACACGCCTCGCTTTGAAGGGAGAAAATTTAAAGCCTGACCCCGGGTTCTGCGCAATTTTATACGTGTCCTGACAAGGACCTTTTTGCCGTCAACATTGGCACACGCTCACTTCAGATAAGTGTTTTACCTTCAAACAGCTTTTCGGCAGCTACCTCTCAGTGACTACTTCGTTCTTTTGGTTGTAGAACTGTCCAAGTTTCAAGTTCGAATCTTAATTCTGACTACATATTTATAAAAGCAATGTTATGGATATAAATGGCGGCGCAATGTATTTATTTCGGGAAAATTTGTATTTATCAAAGATAACGCATAAATATTTCACATTCAAAGGTTTACAGATTTTTCCTGATGATTTCACATTTACATCTAAATACTCGACTAGTTTCATATTCCCTCCGATACCACTTCTACCATTTCCACAGCGGTGTGATGCACATATGCACTTACGCACGCACGCACACAGCTATGCTACAAAGTTATTATGTTTAGAGTCACACATACCTTACGAAGAGAGAGGAAGAGTCTTCATTCAACAAGCAACAGTTATGTTTAGCAATCCTATTCAAAAACTTCTTGCTGGTTTGACAAATATACAATGGTTCGCAGCATTCAAATGATAGTTTGGGAATATCTAATTTATCTTTTGTATCAGTTAATAATAAAGGGAGATTTGAAAGAGGTTTAGAAAGCAGGTTTAAAATTAGGAGTTAGAATGTAAGTTAATTAATAGAGAATGGTACCTAGAAATGGGTACTCCATGTTTTCGGTTCTCGAGAAGTAAGTGGGATTAAGGAAAAAGTAAGACTTGTAGCAACTTTCCGAAGCTTTTAGCTAGGTCCAGGGGCGGACTGGCCATGAGGTTTACCGGGCGAAACCCGGTGGTTCCGTGCCCGTGGGGGCCGATCGGCTGCCGATGCCGAACCCGACATGACGTGGCGGCGAACAGCCGACCCTGCCGTAGCTGTGATACCGTCGCTATATGACCGGCTATCTCCAAACGAAAACAAAAAGTAATTAAAGAGTGTTTATTACAACACTCGATCCATGTGAACGCCATAAGCAATAAACAATGAATCATTGAGGATGCGAAAGTCACCATTCCTCTAGCCAAAAGTCAACGAACTTTGCGTTTATATCGCGGCCGGTAGGTGAAGACTAATAATAATTATTAGGCTGGATTCCCAATCTCCATAGTGAGTACATTTATGTGGAAAATAAGAGTCCCTTCGAAAAGCCTTGGGCCGGGTAGGCCGAGCCCTTCGAAGTAATTTATTCTGAACGACGTTTTCCGAAAAGGCATTTTGAGAAAGAGGTCTGCACGGTTCGAAATTTTCGGTCCGGTCCATTCACAATTAAGCCCGGCTCTACGATTTTTACATTCGAGCCCGGCCCGAGGCCCAAACGTTTTTAAATTGATCCGAGGTTGACCCAAGTGGGATATTAAAATGAAAATAGAGACTGAAACATTCAAGAAATAAACTGATTTTTATAAATTTGACGCTAAATATATTGTAGCAAAGTATTCGAGAGAAGCTATAATTCCAAAAATTTATTTAGCGAATAAGAACAAATTTGAAGTAATGACGTCATCTTGTTATTGAAAAATAAATATTAGAATTATATAGCTTCTTACAAAAATTATTCAAATGGATTGTCATTTAAATAAATCTCCTCATTGATCGGAAATGTAATCTAATTAATTTAAAGTACAACCTACATTTTCTTTAATAGAATGGCTAGTCACAATGGAAAATTACAATTATATCGCTTCAGATGTAGTTAGAACATATTTTCAATAGAAATACAGTCACATTTTAATAAATTTTAATAATTTTTATATAAGAGTAATGATCGCATTAAAAACAATGATTATTACTCTGTCTTCTTCCCAAATAGCATGCGAGAGATGTTTTTTCTAAACTGAAATTAATACTGAACAGATTAAGAAACTCTATGAATGAAGAATATTTGGAAGCATTTATGCTAATGAGTGTAGAATAAGAAATTATGGCTGATATAACAAATGAAGAAATCATAAAAGAAGTTGGAATAAGGTATAAATCTTTAGGAAGATTGATTTCCTAATTTAAAATATTAACAAAAAATATCTGTTATAGATTATAGAATCCATCAATTTCAAATCTACACATTCAAGTTGTTTTTTATTTAATAAACCTACCACGTTTTTTATTGCCATAAAAATAATTTTTGTTTAAATTATAATAATTTTTTAACTTAAACATTTTTAATTTATTTTAAGGTATGTTATTGTGCAATATATGTGTGCAAATATCATTTAAATGTACATTACGAATTATAAAAAAAACAACATTGTTTTATATATATGTATATATTACTAGTAAAGTGTTTTCTCTGGTTATTCATATGTAAAACAATGATAACATAACCGAGTTTTTTAAATAAACGTATCCTTATTTTGAAAATATAACTTTCGTTTCATAATATACAACTTAATATTTTTCTACTGCTAAAATTGTTGATATTCACTGACACTTTTGTACTGTTCACCATAAATGTAACAGAAAGTGTTTCCGTCAGTAACATTAATTATCATACTATATACCTTTAAAATTCTGATCCTACCCAGTGCCAGAGGCGCGTTATACCTTCATGGGGCCCAAGGCAAAATGGAATTTGGGGGCCCATCTAAAGAAAAAACTAATAAAGAACATTTTCAATTTCATTTTATTGTGACAACAAGACCAGTGGCGCGTTATCATATGGGCAAAAAAGACATCCGGCGCCAGCGGCGCCGGTTACATACACGGCAGTCTTTATTTTTTCAATTAGGTAACTTAACAATTTAAGAAAGAACTAAATATAAAATTTCATAAAAATCGATAAAACCTTTTTGAAAATAAAACACGTTATTTTCAAATTAATCTTCAAGTTCATTGAACTTGGCAGGTAGAAAGTTCAGTTTCCGATAAAAATCACTTAAAAATATTAGTAAAAAACAGCAATGAGTTTTTGAAACAGTGATTTTGGGGCACCATCTGAACGGGGGCCCTAGGCAGATGTCTTTTTTGCCTGTATGATAACGCGCCTCTGCCCAGTACCTAAGTATCGTACCCATTAAGTTATATTTGCATTCATAAACAATTCCTCAAATTATTTGTCAAATAGTAGTATCTCGCTCTCGGATAGGTATATCCAATTATTCGTGCGATCAAATATTATAAAAAATTATTTTAATATTGATAATAATAACTATAATATTATTTCAATATTACCAATGAAATTGATTTCTTGTAAAATTTCTTGGATTCTCCAAAACCAAATATCGTTAGGATTCGTAGAACTTTTTTACGATTGTATAAATCCTTGCCCTATGACAAGTTAGAAAATGCACGCTTACGTAACCTAATTTCTTTGCACGTTCTAATATTTCTTATAATTAATTTTTTAAATATGTATATACTTCAAATTTCGTGGTTACCTAATTGTAATTTAGTAAAAATATGGGATATACGTTCATATACAACAACAAGATGGAAAAGTATACTCCATAAATGGAATACACAGAGATCTCAAAGGCGTTCTTAATGGGAAATACGTATGGAACTGTATCGAAAGATTAGGTGATTCTCGAATTTTTATCCCCGAAACTATAGTCTCGAACACTATCTTGTAGTAAATGATGTTCTCTATCCGAATAAATTGTTTAATCTATACCTCGCAGATCATATAAGATAATGGGAGAGAAATATATAGATTTTTAATTGTTGTTTGCCGAGAGAACCGTCTTCGCGATCGATGTAAACAAAATATGCGATGTTTTGCTTGGGATTTTCTCGAATTTATATCTCCGAAACCATAACTCGTAACTATGTAGCCTCGCGGACTTTCTTGTAGTAAATGTTGTTTTCTATCCGAATATCTGTTTTAATCTATACCTTACAGATCATATGAGAGCTAGGGAGATAAAAGTTTGATATTTCATTGTTGCTTGACGGATGCCATTTAACGAGATGCGAGTATAAGTTTATTAAAGTGATCATGTCAAGTGGAAGTTCAAATTGACAGATTCAGTTAAAAATCACAATTGGGCGATAAATTTTAATAACGATCACTCATACTTAATTTAATTAAAATCCGTCCAGCGGTTTAGGAGATGAAAGTTACGACGGACGGATCAGACGTGCCCATAAGGCGTTACGCTATTACCGCTTTGCTGGTAAAGAACGCCTAAAAACGATTCGGATAAGTATTTCTCATGTAATAGCATTGCACTCGTTGCCATGGTAGTCGAAAATTTTAATTGTTCAAAACCCAAAACTTTCAGTTTTTTCCCGTTAAAATCACATTTTCACTCTATATCGGCATGGATTTGAATTATGTCTTTAGAAGAAATGAGCACTTCTCTTTCAGCTACATACGATTTAAATCCCGTGTTGGTATTTTACTTTTATGTAACCTAAAAATTGCAAATATATAATGCCATGCATGATATCCATGAGTTTCTTATGGGACTAAAAAAATATTTATATTTCTAATTACATGATAATTCGTTCAGAGAGAGTCGATTTGTTTCATGAATAAGGACAGACCGTTCGCAATTCTTTCGAGCGATCGCCCCTAAAATGGTAAGAGGAGGAGAAGGGGGAGAAGCCGATAACTTGGGTCCGGTTGTGTAAGGTCCGGTAGAATTTTCTTTCCTAGTCCGCCCTTGGGTACTCCTAGATTGCTGAAATACGTTAAATCCTAGAAAAAAACTAATAGAAAAAGAAACAAAAAGAATGCTCAAAGAATCGCACACGAGAATGAAAATGGTTTATCACTTTTGTAACCATCTGTAAAGAACCAAAAATAAACTCCAAAATTTTCTTTGTCAACTTACAAGCGGACTAACAGCAACCTTTTGTAACGCTATTTTTTGGGATACATTATTAAAGATCCAACTGTACGACAGCTTTTTCTGTTATGACCGTTAATCTTGAAATTTTATTAATGTTTATTAAGGTGTTTTTTATTTTATCATATTTTTCTCATGTTTTACGACCAATGGGCTATTGTGCGTGCGTACGTATATTTAAAGTAATAGCTGCGCCAGTCGGAACCGAGCATTTAAACGTAAAATATTCTGAAATGTTTTCCCTTGCGTATGTTCGCTGATCCCTGCCGTCTCCAATGGCATTAATCTCCTTTTCGAAACTATTCATCCCACGGAGAATTTGCTCCTTCACCGTTTCGCTATTCGACAAAGTTCTCCCCCACCCTTCAATCACTCCTCTCTCCCTCTCTCTCTCACTCACTCCCCCCTCTCAGACACTCTCTCAACACCACAGCTCCGTTTTCTTTCTTCAATATTTGCCATCGCCGCATCCTTCACGCTAACGCGTCTAGCTCCTCTACCCTTTCCCTCCTCTTTACACCCCCTCCCTCCCTCCCCATATACTCTACCCTTCCCCTTTTCTCTTTCTCTACCACTCCATCTCTTTCCACCCCTCCCTCTCTCTCCCTCCCCCTTTCCTCCTCTCCCACTCATTGAATCCCCTCCCTCTCTCCCCTTCCCCTTTTCCCTTTCTCTACCACTCCCTCTCTCTCCATCCACTCCCTCCTTCTCCACCCGTTCCCTCCTTCTCCACTCGCTCCCTCCCTCTCCACCCGCTCCCTCTCCCTCTCCAGGGGTTAGGTGGAAGATGGGACTTCTTAGTATCAATCTCGCCCCAAATAAAAACCAAACCAATCAATCAATCAATCCATCCGCTCCCTCTCCACCCGCTCCCTCTCCCACTCCACCCTCTCCCTCTCTCTCCACTCCGTTCCAATCCATTGTCCTAATCCGCCGCTCCCTCACTCGTTTCGTCTCTCATATTTTTTTTATCTCGCCCTTCTTTACAGCTCTCGCTACTCTCTCTCTCTTTCTTCTAGTCTCCCTCTCGCTCCATCTGCCCTCCTCTCTCCTCCCTTCACCTTTTCTCTCCTCACCTCTCTATCTTTCTCGGGCAACATTAATTTTTTTCTCCATGCTTATATTATCCTCTTCTGACAAATCAACGATCGGTTTTCATTCCGAGCAAAAGACAAATTTACGCGCTACAAACGTACTTTAGGAGTATATAACGGATGATTTTATTGTGCTATTTCGACGGATGCTTTTAGAATCAGTACTTTTCACGAGAAAATTTATATTACTCTTGGGAAATTCTTAAATCGACAACGTAATTCTTATTTTCATGTCAAAATGTACATATCGACAACAGAATGCGCTTGATTTTCATTAATCGTTAATTTTCAAAGCGTAAAATGATGTTTTCAATTAGCCAAATATACCAGTTAGTATATAATCTTGTTTATGTTTGAAATTAATGGACGGTAATTGAATTTGGCGTTCGACTCATATTTCGTAACGCTCGAGCGTAATTAATAATCGAAAAAATGATAATTACTCAGTTTTCAAAAAGGTTAATCGAATCCTGAACAAGTCCGTCCAAAACTTAAGAAGTTAACGTTTGAATTTATTAATGGCGGATGTAGGTGATAATTGACTCATAAAACGAGCGTTGGGATTAAAGAAACATCAAGGGATGTCGCTTCTTCCTCTCGCGTCCTCTCCCAAACTCTCATCGCCTCTCACCTCCAACCCAGTTTATTTTCTCTACTTGCCTCCGGCCTTCATCACAAACAACCTATGCCTCTTTTCCTTGAACCAATCCAACTCATTTGGGCGCCGCACCCTCGCTCTTTTGCAAGGAAGACCCACTCAGCGCTTCGACCGACGCGGAAACTCAAAAACCGCCAAATGAGACAAGATTCTTTTCCCCCGTAACCAAATCTCGTTCCCTTTCGTATGCATGTAGAATATATCTCGAGGGATAGAGAGTGTCGAATGAGCAGATTGTGGCGATGAAGAGGAGGGGAGGAGTAGGAGTGGAGGAGAAGTGGAGGAGGAGGGGTGGAGGAGGGGTGGAGGAGGGGTGGAGGAGGGGTGGAGGAGGAGAGGAGAGGATGATGAGGAGGAGTAGAGGTGGAGGAGGAAGAGGAGGGGAGGAGGAGGGGAGGAGGAGGAGGGAAGGAAGAGTAGGAGTGGAGGAGGGGAGTAGGAGTGGAGGAGGGGAGTAGGAGTGGAGGAGGGGAGTAGGAGTGGAGAAGAGGAGGAGGAGGGGATAGGGCATGGAGGGAAGCGGAAGTGAAGGGAGTGACAAGGAAAGTGATTGACTTCCAATGCGAGGGTCGCTCGAAAGACCCTACCGTTGGTATGGGCTATTTCGCGTATCGTTTTTATGATTAAAGGAGCTCATTCCTGGTATATATAGCTTCCTATACTTTTCAGGGAGAATAATCCCAATAAAAATGGGTTTGGAGGGGAGGGGAAAAGGATGACGGGGAAAGGGAATGGAATGAACGAGGCCGTCTGGGTAGAAGCGATGAGGGACCTTGATATAAGGATTCGGGGAAGTATGAGGAAGGAAGGGACTGACGAGGGTGCCTCGGGGTGATGCGTGTCGGTGATGAGAGGGGGAGGGGTGAGGGAGGGCGGTGGATGAAAGCAGCGGGGGGAGGGGGCGATGTTCCTTTGCGATTTGCTTAGGGAAGATGAAATGTGATCCGATCGAAATCAGGGCCGTTATTCGGCAGTCAACGTCCGACTGAACTGCCTAACCGCAGACAGGTGTTATATTTTTTTCGCTTTTTCTCTCGATTGCAAACGGAATATGAATCATTGATTTATCGATTTTAACACGCGCTACATTGCTGTCGCTCATACAGATATTTACCAATATTTAGTGCAGCGAGTTCTAAAATACGACGCTCCAATTTAAATGGCATGTTTTTTTTACCGAAATACACATGCAGAGTTGATTTTGGTGCTACAGAGCGCAGTAAATTTGACGAGGATTAACTTAAGCGAAAATAAATTTTGATATGTGAGGCATCGGCACCCAATTTTATCTGAAGTCGTGGTTTGAAAGCCAGAATTTTCTGATTTATGTTGATGAAAATTCTTCCTTCAATTCGTCCATTTTATATTGCATGAGGATTGTCACAGTAAACAATCTGTTGAAGATATCCCCATAATAAGTAATCCAAAATCTACTGGGTTCTGTAACACGAATATCAATTACTTGTGTTGTGTGTTTATGTAAATTTATATCCAATCTAAACTGGAGCGTCTTTTTTCGGAACACCCTGTATATTTCATGTCTCATGACAATATACTAAAAATCTGTGGGTATGCAGAGGCTTGCAACAGAAAGAAACGTTCTAAATATATATTCTTCATGAGCGCGTGTGCGTAGACGCGCACTCGCTCTGCGAGCAGCGATACGGAGAGAAGCTTTTTGGATCGTACTTCCGCATTTCCCGCAAAACAAAACAGACTCGCCCCTCCAAAACGGCGTTTAAACGATGGCTAATTTAGCTACCGAGACGATGTGTTGCGACTTAACCGCCATTTACCCCAAATTCGGCGAATTTTCTTTCGCTGCGCCCGCAATTAATGAAGCGGCATCAGAAGTTGGCGACAATTTCTCTTTAAGAATTTCTGACTTCTATAGGATTCGCAAAGAGCAACGATCTCGTCGGATTGTTCACTGCAACCCTAGGCGTGGGTTGGGTTCGTAAAGGGGGAGAGGGGGGAACCATCTTCCCGAAAAATTGAATCTCACACGGATTCTCTTCTTCATATGCCAACGAAGAGGACAGCGACTCGTTCGGGCGGATTCGACTTCCGCCCAGTGGGGTTCTACGGCAATTCGTAGCGGGAAATTCGTCGCACGGCAATTCGTCGTAAGACTAGTTCATCGCAATTTCAGGAACAGTTGAGGAAATAGGAAATATTTTTCTGTTATTTTCAATATCAGTATTTGCATAGTGAAATCCCGAGTCGCGCATTGGCAGCGAAATTTCCCTCCGTCCAAGATGCAGTTAAATTTTCGCCCGGCTTTGTTTTTCATATGCTATAAAAATATCTGGCAATACTTGCTTGGTTAATACTCTTCTCATTCAAGCGTATGCCAGTTTTCCATTTTCGTTCTTTTCCTTATAACATCTAACAATAATAAAAGGCTACTTCTTTCTCGTTGTGCCTTTGTGGCTCCGTCTGTCACGCTATAAACATGAGAATAACTCGATAATGGAACGGGATACATTTTTGATATTTAGTAGGAATGATCGATTCACATATTGTAAGATGATGACGAAACGAAATCTCGAAAAAAGGCTTAGTTTCGACTCCGAGGTAGGCATTTCTATTTTCCATATGATAACAAGTAAAAATCGACTTTTTGACTCGCAGGCTTTTATTATTTTTGAGATCTAAATTAGAAAAAATCACCTATGATCTTCGAACCTACCCCATTTTAAAGAAAAAACTATGAAGTTCTTATTCCGTTCATTTATTTTTGCCTTCAGTTCGAAATTCCTCATGGTAAACGTTTAATTCACATATTTTGGGGAAATATTTCCAGTTTAACGGGATGTTGCCAAGCCAACCCATTACATTATCAAACCTCGAAATCTTATTGTTATTTCAATCCTTATGGGTGAAAGCGTCCTTTGAATGCTCTTACAATTAGTACGATAGAGAGAGAGAGAAATTCTTTTCATAGCAACCAATGTAAACAACATTTGTTGCGTCATTTACGTGGAGTACATTTGAATGTAGAGTATTAATCATTCACATATTAAAATTAGGTACTTAGAATCATCGTAGGAGTTCGAAACATGAAACAACGAACGGCCTAAAAGAGCGAAAGTTTGTTTTATTGCCATCCAAAGAAAGTCACGTCATATTTGTTCATTTTTTATTTCCCAAAAGGTTTCCAGTTGGATTTCAACGGGTATCTCCCTAGTGAAATATAAATTCTTACAAATTTATTTGCATATCATTATATATATATATATATATATATATATATATATATATATTGCATATAATTATATCTGGTAAATGTTTGGTCAACTTAAAATAATTTTCAAATAGTCTTGCAGAACTAGTAGCGTAGAGTATTTCTTTTCCTATACATTTTTATTGTACGAGTAGTTATTATCAAGAAAATTGCACAAGAAAGTCATAATTTCTTGCATAGTTACCTAATTGTTGTCAACGTAATAATCTTGTTGGTTGCTGCAGTAAATAAGATCTGCTATAATTACAAAATTCATTTAATCCCTTACGCGTGCATGACAGATTTTGTAAGCGAAAGGAAATGGATTATCTACGGCGAAGAAAAGAACATAAACGTAAATATTACAACTACTGAACTCAAGTGAGGTACGTTTTAAATAATTTTTGATTGTTTGATAAATCACTAAATATGAATTGAAGATTTCTCTGGAATCATTTCTGATACATCGTTTTACAGTATTAATCATTAAAATTAGGTAATATGTTTATTGATGCACCAACTAAAGGGGGAGAAGAAATTTTTAATCGAGATACAATCGGGTCGTGGTGTTTTGTTGTTTTATGGTGTGTGTTCGGTCAAATTATATCGTATAGTTTCAAAGGCTAAAGCGCTTCTGTATGGGTGCAGAAATCGAAATATACCTGGCTATCCCCAGTTTTTGAAGCGCAATAGATACTCGCGGTGAGGGTTTCGACCCTTCGCTCGCGAATAGTCGGCTCGAAGAAAACCCTCTCAGCGGGAGGTATGATTTCAGGTCAAGGAAGACTGCCTCAAATTTATTTCAGTATAATCGATTAAGATAAGTGTTTTTTGATGAATTATTCGTATTCCCTGTGAAAAACTACACCGAAATAGTTTTTTATTGGTGTTCCTACGGTTTTTTAAGAAAACCGTGTTTCACCTACATATCGGAGTGCTTATGACTTGACAACACCGCTTCGCGACGCGGGAATTCAAATCGTCTCGAGGGTTTCTGCCTTCAGGAAGGCGACCAACATGGCCGTTGAGGAGCAGGTATGTTACGTAGGAATGGTAAATTGTCGGCATTTGTACTTAAGAGCACACTATCTTTACCCCTAGATATTTCGGCGCCCCAAGCAGATTTCAATTTTGGCGCCCCATGGATACATAAATTCCGTATTGCACGTGAATTAAAAATTGATTGTTTAGTAATTTCATAGGATCTAATTATCCTAATGTTGCATTAATTTTGTTTATGAATAAATTAACAATTAAATAATAAACGCCATATATTTACATGAAAATAAATATGGAATTTCACAAAAATTTTAGAAAATAAAAGTATTACACATTTTTTTACAAAAAAGTTTATTTCCGAGCTTTTGAATGGGCAAAATCATGTAGTAGATCTTCAAATTTTCATAAACATCTCTATCGAGATAATTGCAAGTCCACCCAACTGCTCTTAAGACATAGTTGATCTCAAGTAGTTTTTAATAAGTTTTAATTTGGAGAAACTCCTTTCACTTGAAGCTACCGTTATTGGGAGAGTTAACATAATACGTAGCGCAATCGCAACATTGGAAGCAAATTCATTTTGTAAAATGAATTGCAACACTTATAATGGCGTTGAATCAGGTTTTATTGAACAGACAAATCGGTCTCGTTGTTATCCTTTGAATTTGTCAGTGCTGCTTGCAGATCCATGAAAATTTTCAAAAACTCCTCTTTAGAGATATTTTTTATGCTATTTAAATCGTATATAAATTGAATAAATTATTGTAACCATGTAATTGCGTAAGACTTTCTTCAATAGACACAGTTGCTGCATCGTATAGTAATGGCAGTTTATGGGGACACGAAAAGTTTTAAAATATGAGAAAAGACGAGTTTCAACAACCAACGGTTATAAAACGTTATAGCGTTTCTCTGAAGAAAATGTGAAGTATATTTAAAGTCTGTTTCTCGGAGAATATCAAGAGTGACGTGGCTGAGCACTGGCTTCCAAGTAAGGTACTTAAGTGATCCCGGATTTAAAATAGGAGTCGGGGTAGATCACCACATACAATGCACAACTGTATGTAAGACTGAAATTTGTGGCGTCCAAGATCACTATAAAGGCAAATGACTGGATAAAATTACTATAACGAATTGAATAAAAATGTGCCCATGATTTGTGACACTATCGAATTCAGTTATAAAATAAATACTTAAAGAAAAATATATTAATTAACATTTTAAAAAATAGTGCCATGTATATATTAACATATATATAATATATATAATATTATATAATATTTTATTTAGCATGTACAAGAGACCCCAATTACACATGCTGCAATAAAATCCAAATAAATGCACATATGAAACCAATACACGTATAAAACCAATTAAAACGGAATAAGCAAAGAGAAAATGTAAGTAAAATAAAATTTAAGATGCATTACAGAGCAGTGCACATTGAGCAAAACGTGGCGCTTTGTCGTGAACGCATTAACAAAACGAGGAAGAATTTCTGTAAAGTATACATACACAAATAATACCAATGAGGACAGGCAAAATAAATATATATAGTATAAGTGAGAAAATATTTGATATAAACTTATGACGTAACCCTTATCAAGTAGACGTCGCACTTTGTCGTGAGCACGATAAAAATTTGAAAGATTTTATCTTGAATACATATTTTGAGTCATTAAAAATATCAATGCTGGTTCCTTTTTTGCACAGTTCATTTCCCACCCTGATGACTCTGGGAATGGTGGAGTTTTTGTGCGCATTCATTGGCGAAAAAGGGAGGTGGAAAGGTTGGGGATGACGGAAGCGGCGAGGAGGGACCGCTAGCCCGATCGAGCTAACGAGCGCAGTATGTTTCTAAGAAATTTTGCGTCCAGCACTTTACGTCGAATAGTTAATGGGAAAAGATGGTACTGGTTGCACAAATCGGTATAGTTGGCAGACGAATAATGGGAACCATCTTGAAAACAAAGCCACCTCACAAACCTTTTTTGAACTTCAAGTGCGTCGATATTCTTTGCATGATGGGGATTCCAGATAACACTCCCATATTCCAAAATTGGGGTCACTAATGTGCGGAATATATATATGTTATTGTTATTGTTATGAGGGCGGTTAGTGTGTCTAGTTCCCAATGCTCGAGGGTTCGAATCCTGTCGAGTGCATGGTTGTATGCGTTCGTCTTTGTGGTCGTTATTGCGTTCATTGTAAAAGACCGTAAAGCGCCATATATTAGCTAGTCCAAAATAAAAGAAATTGCAAAATGTATGTTTTCTAGGCAGATTCAACACTAAAAATGTATCCCATCGAAGTGTTTTCACCCAATCTCCTCTTAACTGTTCATCTTGTTTTAAACATTTCATTATGCCATTTCTATTCCAGTCTCTTTGCTTCTTTTTTAATATTCTCTCTTCTGCGACACCCTTCAGCAGGCAGACTTGAAATGACTGACCCAGCCATTTTTTCTAATTACTCCACTTAAATTTCTCTTTTATCCTGATGTATTTAATACCCCCTCATTTATTTTCTCCTCAGCCCAGCCATCTGCCTTCATCATCTTAGAAAATTTATTAGTCACCGTCTGGAATTCTTAAAGAGAGAAAGGCAATTTGTAAGATACGAGCTAGATCAAAGACTATCGAGAAGAATCCGCAAGAATAAACGAAACAGGCAATTCAGCGGTAAATCTCAACAGTAAAAATAACCGTGATGCTTTTAAACGAAAGGAAAAAAAAAGAATCTTCGGAAATTATATTTTTTTATTAAAGGAAGGAGGCATTTGCACACATTTGTCTCCTATATTTAGATATAAGGTCAAATGCAATTATCTTCATAAAACGTAACCTGGGAAGATATGTCTTCTTCAAATAATTTCAATTATTAAAAGTTCAAATTCATTTAAAATTCATTTCTGAAGCGTTATTCAGCATGAACAGTGGACTGTGCTTTTTTCTAATTCAAGATATTACTTTGATACGAGAAATACTTTTACCATATTTTTACGGCTTCTAATAAAAAACAAACGAGAGATTTAGTTGGAGAAGAGTGATCCTCTAAATGGGTAAATTTTCTGTTTGAAAGCAAAAAAAAAAAACAATTTTGCTATAAAAACAGTTTTCACATGTAAAATTTCCGATTTGATTTATCCGAATCTTTAATAAAATATTTATAATCGGAAGAATTAAAGATGCCATCATCCTCAATATTTCATGTGTGTTAATTTGCCGAGTTCGAGAATGTGAGTTGGCGAAGAGATGAAGGAAGTTAATTATTTATTTTCGACACAGAAACGGGGGCAAGTACATGCCTGCGGCAGCGTGACTCTCGGTTTAAGGCAAAGTGGGAGAAGACGATAGTGGCGCGAGTTCTTCGATGACGGCAGCTCTCGGTACTAGTCCATGGTGTTTTGAATGCACGCGTAATCGCCGCGGAGTCTGTGGGAGGCGTCTGGGGCGATAGAAAGGTTGGTTTTTTGGGGAGACGGAGGTGGGAGGGGGAGAGAAAGAGAGTGAAGGGAGGGGGGGAGAAAGAGAGTGAAGGGAGGGGGAGAGAAATTGAGTGAAGGGAGGAGGAGGGGAAAACAAAGAGAGTGAAGGGAGGCGGAGGGGGAGAGAAATAGAGTGAAAGGAGAAGAAGGGGACCCGCACAGGTCGACGGGATATTTTCGTGGCGAAAGCGTGACTGATTTTCCAATTCGTCGCGCGTTTTTCGTAATTTAGCACGCATTTCACGCTGCGGAGGACCTTATTCTCATGCACGTCTCTGTCGCGAAGGGGTCATACTCGTATGTCTGCTCTCCAATACGATTCGGTAAAAGTATCCACAGGAATTGTGACTGACGATCCAAATCGTCTAAAATAAAGATATTGTGCATAAATAAAGTGCAAGGACTTTATGTGCGACCGCGTGTAGTTTTCTTTCCGTCATTGTTCGACCACTCCGCTCAATCAGTCGCGCAGTTTAGAGGGCGAGGGGCGACATATTTGGTCGAAGAATTGGCATCGCGAATCTAGTTGGTTGATTGATCATCGATAAAAAATGTCGGCCGAAATGATAACGTTAAGATTAGATGAATATGAAAATATTTAATTAGTCTCCTCGTTTGAAACGTTAGAAACCAATAGATTATATTCTGAAATCTATAATCGAATCGCAGCTTGACCTGCTTAAGATTATGAAAGAATTGCTCAAGAAAGTGCTTTATTGCCGAGTGACTCGTGCTTGGCTGTTACTGATGTCTGCGCAGTATGATTTGGTATGATTCGTGCCAGGAGAAACGCCAACTCTACGTTTAGCGAGAGCAGCATTGCGGTCCAAGTTCAAAGAGAGCGATGGAGCTCAAGGAAAAGGGCGGAAGTGACGTTTTTACTTTCTCCATACGTAGTTTAGGGGAAAGTATTGTTTTCATGAAAAAATCGACTTCGAGATTTCTGCGGAAATACACGTTTTGAGTTCCTCTGAGCACGTTTTGACCATTTTCTCGATGATGTCTGTGTGTGTGTTATTATTATTATAAGAGATCAGTGAGGGGGTATTCTCTCTCCGTCGCCTTATTTATTCATCAATTTAGGTATCTGATATTATTTGATGTCCTTTTTTATGCTTTTCAGCCATAGTTTCATCTTTATTTTCATTTAGTTTTTAAGGAAAGGATTAAATTGGAGTTATTCTTAGTTCATCGCCTTCCACTGAACATATTGCTTCTTCGGTGCACCAAAAATCTTTGAAGGCTTTTTCACTCCCAAGAGTCTGATGATACGCCCACTCTCTCATCAGGCGCTTCGTAAGTTTCTTATTAAAATCTCTCCAGTATGCGCTTCAGTCCTTGCACCTTTGTTAAAACTCGTAAAACCATGGTACTTTTTGCTAATGTTATGATAAAGTTTGCAATTTGCATACCATTTCTATTTGTTCTTGTTTGGATTTTGTACCCATTATATAAATCCCTTAATAAAATTCGATTGCATTTCGTGAGTTTTTAAAGATATCCTTTAGCTGCTTCCATAAATCCCTTGCTTTTGGGCATTGAAAAACTCTGTGTCAAGCGTTACCCTCTTCATCTGGGCACCATGGGCAATTTCTGTCCTGTCTTATTTTAGCTTTGACTAGAAAAATACTGTCTGCCCATCTATCTAGGGCCAGACTCCAGGCAACTTCGCCGTCTGCACCAAAAGTCGGTTCTGCATGAAAACTTCCAAATGACGGGATCGTTGGAGTGTGTCCCTTTCAACGGCCATCCTGTATTATTCATAATGTACAATATTTCATTGTACATTTGTCGCTTTTCTAAGGGTAGGCTAGTGAGCATGTTCTTCCTCTTACTTTGGAAAGTTATTCTTGGTGGGTCACGGGGTGGAGGCCAGCCGACTGGAGTTGGCCTGCAATCTTCCTCAGGACGGATGTTCATTGATGCTCAAGATTCAATAACGGAATTATATAAGCTCTGTGTTTTTGCACTTTATATAGTCCAGTTGATTGAAAAACAGTCCTCTAATTATTCCCTTTCCTTTATATTTCGAAAGATTATATGCAGCAATCATTTTCCGTGGAGGGTCTGGAGATCCATACAATAACCTCTGGGCAAAAGGCTAAAGGCTGTTACTCTGGCTGCTATGTTTATGAGTCCCAGTCCTCCCTCACTGAGAGGTGTTGTGAGTGTCTGCATTCACCCAGTGTCGTCCCCCGGCCCAAATGTCCACTAGCATTCCTTGCAGTAACCTTATGAAGGAAGGAGGTGGATTAAAACACTGTGGTGTGTGCCACAAACGTGGGGCTAGGAACTGGTTTGCCACCCGCACCCTACCTCTAAGGGACATTGGTCCTACGCGCGGAGTCCATCGATCGATTCCTGCTTTTAGCTTTTCTAGAAGAAACTTCATATTTGTATTCAATTCTTTTTCTTTATTGTTTCCAAGCCATACCCCAAGAAAATAACCTCTCTCGTTTCCCAAGCGAAAGCCCAATGGCTTCTCATTCCTATTCTTCCACCTGCCACTCCGCAGACCTTCGGATTTCTCTACGTTTAGTCGCGCACCGGAAACAGCTGAATAGTCGTTGAAGACGTCCATAATTTCATTGAAATCTTCATCCATTCCGATAGGTTTATGTCGTCTGCATAAGCAGATATTGCCAATCTTCTTTCCTGATTTCCCCATAAAGGTATACCTCTTAGTCTTTTTCGAGTCATGATTAAAAAAGGCTCTATCGATAAGGAATACAGCCGGCCTGATAAATGACAACTCTGACGTATTCCTCTTTAAAAATTAATCGGAGCCGACAGGGAGGAAGAGATTCTGGCGACACTTATGGCTCCTTTATACATTGTTTTTAGGATGTTTACTGTGGTCGCACCGAATCCCATCTTCTCCAAGGTTTTAAATAGGTGTTTGTGTTTGACTCTATATGGACTAAGGATACTACCGCTAATTCCTCGTCGTTTTTATTTTTTGCACTTATTACATCCCTTAGAAGGGAAATGTCTAATATGGTGCGGCCTGAGATACTACTCCTGGGATGACTGTCGCTATTCACCTAAAAATGGCTTTGGTGATTATCTTGTAGTCAGTGGCAGTGATGGATATTGGTCTCCAGTTTTTTATATCCATTCTGTCTCCTTTTTTATGCATCAGAGAAATTACCGCACGCCTCATAGAGTACGGCAATTGCCCTTGTGAGAAACTCTCATCCATTACCCTTTTAAATGGTTTTGCAAGGATGTTCCGAAATTTCATGTAAAATTCTGTGGTTAGTCCATCTATACCTGGAGCTTTTCCTTTATTAAACGATTTCATACTGTTTGTTAACTCATCTATGTTGATGGGGGAATCACATACTTGACTCTCCGCCATATCCAGAGTTTTCAATCCTTCGTATATCTGTTCGCTAATTGTGACCACTTTTGCTGAATCGTATAATGCCGAGAGATGGTTGTGCACGTACGCACATATTTCCGGTACGTTGTTCGTGATTCTTCCTTCTATCGCTATCTTAGAAAGAGGCTTTTGGAATGACGCGAGAGGCACAATGTGCCAACGACGACCCAGCGGGCTTGTCGTTAGCCAGCAGATTCTCCCATCCCACTCTCCCAAGCATCCTCTCGCTGCCTCTTTCGTACCACTCTCGGATTTCTTTTGCTAATGACTTGTGCTGTTCTCCTCCAAAAGCTTTCTGGTGGAGCACTTTATCCATCCTCTTGATTAGCCTATCTTTCTCTTTCCTCTCCCATCGAGTAAATCTATACGTTGCCTGAAATGTAAGCGAAGGAAATTCTCCAAAGCCAGTCAAACTGATAAAACCCGGTTAAAAGGCCGGATAAAAACAGATGAACCCGGATAAAAACCGGATAAAAACCCAATACGTATTTCGGCTACAAAGTAACCATCATCAGGGGTTAAAAAACGGGGGAAGGGGGACTTGAGAGAGGGCGACCGAAACCAAGACCAGTGGCACGCTCTCAAGTGGATGTCCAGGGCTGTGTCTGTGTATTTATACCTGGTTGGTGGGCAGGGGGGGGGGGAAAGAAAAAAGGGGGGACCTAGATGACCTAGGTGATGGGAGAAAAAGGGGGGGAGGTCAGTTTAAAAAGAACGCTGTTTATTACCCCTAACTCGTTATTCATCAGGGTGTGTCTGTATTTATGAATGTGTAAGCTTTCTGTTGCGTCGAGTTTGGTATTTGGGACTTGTTTAAGCAGTTTGAGGTTATTTGTGTCTAATGGGTGGTTATATTCCAAAATGTGTTTCGCGACGGCCGATTTTTCAAAGCGTCCATGTCTGTAGTGCGCTAAATGTTCTTTGAATCTGATGGCGATATTTCTTTTCGTTTGGCCAATGTAAGACATGTCGCATGTGGGGCACAACACTTGATATATGCCGGATTTTTCTAATGTGGGTATTTTGTCTTTAGGGTTCCCTAATAAATTTTTAATGTTATTTGTGTTGTGAAACGTTAGTGTATAATTTGCGTTATGAAAAATTTTTGTTAGCCCTTTGTTTAGGGTTGGATGGAAGGGGAGTGAAATAAATTTTTTCTTCCTATCGTCACTTAGAGCAAGTGTAGTACTTGTCTTCTTGTCTAATGTTTTGGATTGCTTGTTAATAATGTTGTCTATCAATTCGTGTGTGTACCCGTTTTCTAGGGCCGCGTTTTTAATATATTTTACTTCTTTGTCGAAACGTTTTTTATTTAGCGGTGTCGTCAATAGTCTGTGTACCATATGGTTGAAAGCCGCGATCTTTTGTTTGTAAGGGTGATTGGAGTCTTTCTTAATATAATTGTTCGTATGGGTCGGTTTCCTGTACACGTCAAATTCTAATCGTCCATTATTATTAATGATCAAAATGTCAAGAAAAGGTAAAGACTTATTTGCTTCGATTTCAAAGGTGAAGTTTATAGAGTTGTGAAATGAGTTGAGTTCTTGGACGAAGGTGTTAATGTTATAGAGTTTTGTGTCAAAAATGGCAAAAATGTCATCAACGTACCTGCACCATGTGTTGGGGAAATAGTTTAGCGTATTTTTACAGCGTTGCTCAAAAGAATAAAGAAAAATATTTGCTATAAGTGGTGAGAGAGGATTGCCCATTGATGTTCCATTAATTTGTTTATAGAACTTATTGTTAAAAACGAAGTAATTTTGTTCCATGCATAAGTTTGTCAATGTGAGAATTTCTAGAATTTTGTTTTCCTCAACTTGTTTACTTAGTAGCCAGTCCTGGAGGTTTTCGAGCGCGACGTCAATGGGAACGCTGGGGAAGAGTTGTTCTACGTCAAATGACACCAGTATTTCATCTTTGTGTATTTTTTTGTTTCTAATATGTTCCAAGAAATTTTGGGTGTTTTTAACGTCGTATGTTTCTTCAATGCCTATACATTTTAATTCCTTAGTGAGCCATTTGGCGATTTTATAAGAGGGTGAGTTGATGGCTGAAACTATAGGTCTCATTTTGTTTCCTGGTTTATGTATTTTGGGAAGGCAGTAAAGTCTTGGAATGGTGGGATTCGCTATTTTCAGAGCGAACGCTAGTTTTTTGTCAAATGTGTGTTTGCAACGGTTAACAGTTTCTTTGACTTGTGTCGCGAGTTTTTTAATGGGATTTTTGGAGATCTGGATGTAGGGGCCTGTTTCAATAGTATTTAATGTTCTTTCAAGGTAGTCCGCTTTGTTTAGAATGACTGTGGTGTTGCCCTTATCGGATTTGGTGTAGACGCAGTCTTTCTTCTTTAAGTTTTGAATAATTTTATAGTCTGTCTTATTTATCTGAAGGTTCTTATTTGGCAAATTGTTCATGTTCCGTTCAATGGCGATTTTACTAGCGGTTCTTATATACTGTTTGGTCGTGTCGTTACTATCCTTTATACCACATTCTATATCAATAATCAGGTCGTCAATTGGTGGTTTTTTGTATGGGAGACAATGTTTAAGGCCTTTGTTGAGCAATCTGATCTCGTCATGGGTGAAGTGAACGTTGGAAATATTTTTAACGAAATTAATCCTATCTGGAGACCCGGTAGGACTAAGCTTCTGAAGAGATTTAATTTTCGAATTTATGCCTCTGAGTTTGGTTTGAATTTTATGTTGGTTAACCTCTTTCAACTTTTGAAAGTATTCATTCATTCATTCATTCACCCTCTTATAAAATCGCCAAATGGCTCACTAAGGAATTAAAATGTATAGGCATTGAAGAAACATACGGCGTTAAAAACACCCAAAATTTCTTGGAACATATTAGAAACAAAAAAATACACAAAGATGAAATACTGGTGTCATTTGACGTAGAACAACTCTTCCCCAGCGTTCCCATTGACGTCGCGCTCGAAAACCCCCAGGACTGGCTACTAAGTAAACAAGTTGAGGAAAACAAAATTCTAGAAATTCTCACATTGACAAACTTATGCATGGAACAAAATTACTTCGTTTTTAACAATAAGTTCTATAAACAAATTAATGGAACATCAATGGGCAATCCTCTCTCACCACTTATAGCAAATATTTTTCTTTATTCTTTTGAGCAACGCTGTAAAAATACGCTAAACTATTTCCCCAACACATGGTGCAGGTACGTTGATGACATTTTTGCCATTTTTGACACAAAACTCTATAACATTAACACCTTCGTCCAAGAACTCAACTCATTTCACAACTCTATAAACTTCACCTTTGAAATCGAAGCAAATAAGTCTTTACCTTTTCTTGACATTTTGATCATTAATAATAATGGACGATTAGAATTTGACGTGTACAGGAAACCGACCCATACGAACAATTATATTAAGAAAGACTCCAATCACCCTTACAAACAAAAGATCGCGGCTTTCAACCATATGGTACACAGACTATTGACGACACCGCTAAATAAAAAACGTTTCGACAAAGAAGTAAAATATATTAAAAACGCGGCCCTAGAAAACGGGTACACACACGAATTGATAGACAACATTATTAACAAGCAATCCAAAACATTAGACAAGAAGACAAGTACTACACTTGCTCTAAGTGACGATAGGAAGAAAAAATTTATTTCACTCCCCTTCCATCCAACCCTAAACAAAGGGCTAACAAAAATTTTTCATAACGCAAATTATACACTAACGTTTCACAACACAAATAACATTAAAAATTTATTAGGGAACCCTAAAGACAAAATACCCACATTAGAAAAATCCGGCATATATCAAGTGTTGTGCCCCACATGCGACATGTCTTACATTGGCCAAACGAAAAGAAATATCGCCATCAGATTCAAAGAACATTTAGCGCACTACAGACATGGACGCTTTGAAAAATCGGCCGTCGCGAAACACATTTTGGAATATAACCACCCATTAGACACAAATAACCTCAAACTGCTTAAACAAGTCCCAAATACCAAACTCGACGCAACAGAAAGCTTACACATTCATAAATACAGACACACCCTGATGAATAACGAGTTAGGGGTAATAAACAGCGTTCTTTTTAAACTGACCTCCCCCCCTTTTTCTCCCATCACCTAGGTCATCTAGGTCCCCCCTTTTTTCTTTCCCCCCCCCCCTGCCCACCAACCAGGTATAAATACACAGACACAGCCCTGGACATCCACTTGAGAGCGTGCCACTGGTCTTGGTTTCGGTCGCCCTCTCTCAAGTCCCCCTTCCCCCGTTTTTTAACCCCTGATGATGGTTACTTTGTAGCCGAAATACGTATTGGGTTTTTATCCGGTTTTTATCCTGGTTCATCTGTTTTTATCCGGCCTTTTAACCGGGTTTTATCAGTTTGACTGGCTTTGGAGAATTTCCTTCGCTTACATTTTATATATTTGCCAGTGTAGCTCGCTCTCTTTTACTTAACTATACGTTGCCTCTTTAATTTCAATTTTTAAAAGATCCCACCATCGTGGGAGGTCCTGATGTTTATTATCGCCATCATCGAGTGCCATAACGAGATTTTTTATCAATTTAACGTGCTCTTCATTCTCCAGCAAGCTGGAGATCTTCATTCTTAAGAAGGTATGAATGGAAATCTTTACAAGAGAAGTTTCTCATATTACACTGGATCATAATAATTCCCTTTATTGTTTTCACGGACAATATATTTCTTTCCGGGGCCCACTGATCATTTATTAGAGAAAAGACCCTTTGTATGTTTGCATTTTGTCCTTGAATACAAAAAACAAATTCGCATATTTTTAAAAGCTCAGAATAAGTCTTTATTATTGCAGCTTCTAAAAAATGAGCTCCACTGTTCATGAAAAGGGACATCAAAGAAACAATCGTCTTTGTTTTCTATGAATAACTTCGGATTGTTATATTGGTCAAGTAACTTCTCGTCATCAATAATACTTTCCCTTTCCTTGAGATAACTCAAACACGGTATCATATCTTCATATCTGAAATTTTTGTTCATTAATTCCATCCACTCAGAACATTGAAATTCCTCAAATTGATTTATCCACTTTTCTAAATAAAGAATGCATTCTTGATAAACAAGCTGCATTTCTTCAACACAACTCCTACATTCTTCACCCATACCCTTTGCCTGTAACTTTTCAATAATTTCCCTGACTGATAATGGCAAAACATTTTCCCGAATCCTTATTTTTAAAGATGTTGTTTAAAGCAAAGCGGCAATTTCTAAAACAGTTATTTTATCTCTTTACGGCCTCAATTTTGTTTTGAAGACCAAGAAACGAAGGTACAGTTCAGAAATTTCACTTTCAAAAAGGTTTTTATCAGTATTGGTGGTCGAGTAAGGGACGGGAAATACTGTTTATAGCAGGAAACAACTTCAATAGTCTTTCTAAAGCTGGTGTTAAACTAAGCCATCTGGTCTTAGTTGAAGATAACAGTGGTTGATAGTTAATTTCTATGAATTCACAAATTTCTTTCAATGCCTCAGTTCGAACAGTATATACAGAACAGTAATTAAATATCTTGAAAACGAGAGATTCCACATCAATTTTTAACACATCTGCACCATGTTGAATACAGTTGTGGAGAATATGAGCAGGACACCCAATATCAACAACTTTCCTAATCAGCATCTCCCTAAGGTATGAGAAAACATTATTTCCCTTCCTTCTATTCACCCCTCCAAAATTTACGCTCTCATTGTCACCTGTAAAGGAAACACACTTCAAAGATAAACCAAATTTCTCCAGAGTCGTCAACACACTCTGATATGGTCTTCGAGGATTCATCGGGAGTAGTAGTTAATTGAAGCACTTTTGTTTGTATTCCACCCTCTTTCAAATCAAAATACTGCACAAGGATAGATAGATAGATAGATAGATAATCGTCTTTATTCGGGCGAAATTTAGACCATAAGGTCCATTCTTACATTTAACCCTTCGTCAATATAAAAAATATAAAAAAATGGTAAAGTAAGATATATATATATATATATATATACAATACGCATAACATAAACAGTATATACCTAAATCATACAGAGTAAAAAAAATATATATATATAAAATTGAAGACAGATTAGAGATTGTGGGGAAAACCTAGGTAAAACAGGCATGTCCTCCCTAGTAAAACCCACGCAGGAAAACACCCACTGAGAAGGGGGGTGTGAAAAACCTGCGAAAACCCTAGATAGTGTACATAAAATGATATAGTAATACAACATTAAATAGAAAGGAGTATGTACAGTAAGTCTTCGTATATACAGCATCGTTGTATACCGTCATAAACACTATAACATAGTAGACACTAGACAATGAAAAGGTAACAGTCGAAGGAGGCGTACACTTTGCGAACTCGATAACCTGCAAAAAAAATAATTAATGTTAATTAAGTAAGGAAGAGTGAAGGAAGCCGTCTTGCAATTGGTAAGAAGAAAATGTTAAAGCTGACCTGAATTTTGGGCAGAGAACAGCAATTTAAAGTATTTATGTTTGAATATGTGGAGAGATGTTGCGTTTTGGAGGTCAGTAGGTAGGGCGTTCCAAAGTCTACAAGCTGTAACATGGAAGGATTTATTATAAATTTCCGTCCTGTGATGTGGGATCTGGAAGAGATTGGTGCCCCTAGTGTTGGCGTTGTGTACAGAGTTCATTTGGGAAAATTTGGAGTTCAGATACTGCGGGTTTTGAAGAGTTATAATTCGGTAAAATAACGAGAGGAGGTGAAGACGTCTACGAGCTTCAGTGCGAAGCCAGCCTAACGTATATAGAGGTTGAGTGACATGGTCTCTCTTTTGGAGATCACAAATGAATCTTACGCAGGAATTTTGTGCACGCTGCAATTTTAGAGATAGCTCGTTAGATAGATCTTGATAGACCGTATCGCAGTAATCAAGGTGAGGAAGGACAAGAGCGGTGGTAAGTCGCTTGCGAAGGGAGAAATGGGTAATGCTTTTAATTCTTTTAAGTGAGTGAAGTGAACTGTTAACAGTATTACATATTTTAGTTATATGATCAGTCCAGGTCAATGTGTCATTGAATACTAACCCGAGATTGGTTGCAGTTTTTTGGAAACGAATGACAGAATTATTGAGCAGAATTGGGGGAAGTTCTGAGAAGTTTAGTGACGAGAGAAGTTTGGGATACCCAATAATAATAGACTGACTTTTTAAAGGATTAATTTTGAGGAAATTTACATTGCTCCATTTGGATAAAGAAGTGAGGTCATGGTTCATTTTATCAATGATAAGATGGAGATCAATAGAGCGAGAGTGCATATAGATTTGGAGATCATCAGCATAAAGGTGGTATTTACAGTGAGCAAGCTGAGAAGATATATCATTAATGTACAGAGAGAAGAGCAGTGGCCCGAGGGTGGAACCTTGTGGTACGCCACGTGACACTTTAATCCATCTTGAGGAATGATTGTCAGTTACGACCTTTTGATAGCGATCATTCATGTAAGAACTAATTAAGTTTAGGGAATCTGAGGAGAAGTTCATGAGGCGCAGTTTGGTTAGAAGTATGTTTACATCTACAGAGTCAAAAGCTTTACTAAAGTCAAGAAGAGTCATAATAGTGACTTCTCTTTTGTCCATTGCTAATCTGATATCGTCAGTGATTTTGAGGAGTGCTGTGGTAGTGCTGTGTGATTTTCGGAATCCTGATTGTAGAGAATCGAGGATATTATTACTAATTAGAAAATATGTGATTTGTTCATGTAAAACCTTTTCAAATGCCTTTGATAATACAGGAAGTAAACTGATGGGCCGAAAGTCGGTTATGTCAGAAGTAAGACTTTTCTTAGGTATGGGACGGACTATGGCGAGTTTCCATTGCGATGGGAATTTGTTTTGCATAAGCGACCAATTGAATATATGAGTGATGACGGGTAGCACTAGATGAATAATCTTATGAAGGAAAACTATTGGAATTTCGTCAGCACCTTGTGCTCTGGACTTGATTTTACGTAAACAATTCAGTACTTCCAGCTGAGTTACAGGAGAAAATTGGAATGGTGGTGATGCTGTGGTGGGAGGAGTGTGTTGAAGTAGGTGGTGTATGTGATTCTGTT
Source organism: Tanypteryx hageni (assembly GCA_028673005.1). Classification (NCBI taxonomy): domain Eukaryota; kingdom Metazoa; phylum Arthropoda; class Insecta; order Odonata; family Petaluridae; genus Tanypteryx; species Tanypteryx hageni. Next base: position 189,227,899 of record CM054115.1, on the reverse strand, counting down.
TTATTTCGTTGTCATCAGGAGTTGGGGGAGTGGTGAATAGAGTGTTAAGTGTATCAAGGCAAATATGAGGAGGAAGTTGTGTATCCTTAGATTTTCCAATACCAAATAATTTTAAGTTACTCCATAGAGCAGATTGTGAAGAATTTGGACGGGACAGTGAATGAATGTACCGAGTTTTAGAGTTTCTGATAAGTTGCTTAGTTTTATTTCTTAGTTTGGATTGGGAAGATCTTAAGTAGGTCATGATTGCTGGCATCCGTTGCAACACCGAAACAAGATATTTCACTCATTGTCTTCAAAATCAAATCGATAGCATTTGGAGCGATCACTTTATTCACTATTGCTTCAGTTTTCGTTCTTGCGCATGTTGTGTCGATAGCAGTTTCCGAGTCTTGAAATAATTCTCTTGACAGACGCAGTGCAGTCCACAGATTTGAAAGATTGATGATGTTTCACCGTATGGAAAGCCATGGTTCCCTCAGCGGGGCGTGCTTTTTTATTGAACTAATTTTTTTGGATACAGAAGAATGTCACTTTTCCACACGAAGACAAAATTCGTACCATTTTTCTGTTTTTTACTTTGAATGTGATGCTCCAAATCAAAGGATCCCAACAGAAACGTAACAGTCACAAACAGAACACTTCGCCTTATTTTCATTACACCCGATATCGAAACATGGAAACTTTGGTTTTAGATTACTGGAAAATTTACACTATTAAGTGATGCCATTCTTAATGAGGGATGAGTTTCTGGAAGGTTTAAGAGTCGCCACTATTCAAAAATAAAAGAAATTATTTTACTCTTTAGTAATCATATTAGATATATAAATATCGTAATTTTCGGTTATCTATATACGTACCACAATAATTCAGTTTGAGGATCTTTTTCCAACTAAAAATGGGAACAAGAAAGGATTGGCCTCTCCAGTGCACTAGCTAACTGAGAACCGAGAAGCTTCCAAAATTTACTGTTACAGGCCTCCCTCGCCTTGAACGAGTTCGCTTTAAACGATTTCGAAGTTAAAGGAATAGCTTATTAAAACAAAAAATCGATATAAACGGTACACTTCAGAGTTAAACGATTTTTCAAAGACAAATCAAGTGCCTCATTTGAAAATTAACGCTGGGAGCAAACATTATATTTACAAAGTAACGTTTCATCGTTTCTTTAAAAAAAGAAGCTCGGTTAAACGATATGGCAAGAACAAAGGGAGCATTTCATTTCAAAATCAGCATTGCGCGCACACACATTTGTTGCAAATTAACTTTATATCTACATATAAATACAAGAGGCTCTCCTGTAGAGTAGGCCGTGAGACGCTTACTTGGCAGCTGTTCGCCATTAAGTTTGTCGCTTCTACAGTTTATATATGTTTTTATCATGGCAGTCCATAAAAATCCTACAGCTGATTTACCTAATCAAGAGTTCCAAATGAAGAAGCAAAAGAAAAGGATCACAATCGATGCGTGCGCAGAATTGTCGTATGTGTGACAAGGGAATATCACTGTCTCACTTTCGCGAAAAAGTCGGACAAAATCGTAAAATTTGAAATGCCAGGAGGACCGAGGACAGAAAGTGAAAAAGGAGGACATGTCCTCCTTTTGCCGGACGTCTGGCAACCCTACTACTGTGTATGTGATAGCTTTTTGTGGGTACTCTAACTCAAAAACTATTAATCAGGTCAACACGAAATTTTATATTTAACGGTTTTATAAAAGTCACAAGAACTGATTAGTTTTTAGAAAATATCGGTCAACCGGAAGTGGGTGTTTACTCTTGTCGCTTATCCGTTATTTTTAATGCTTGCTTCAATATATGATAAATGTAAAAATGTACTGGATTACAAGTTGTAGGAAATTTAACCGACGACTATTGTTAACAATTGACGCTTAGTTACGCTCCTTTTTCTTTTCTTAATTGTTGGAGTTTTGTGGTTATATCCAATATGAGAAGGCTGTGGTTTGAGTTTATTTCTGTTCTTTGTCAATTCTATTATTTTCTCGCAGTTTCTTAAAATATTTAATATTATGTAACCTATTTGGAATTTTTAGAAATATTACAGATATGGAGAAAGTCATGTGGTGGCCACATCAGATTTTTTATTTCTACTTCGACTCATAAAATCGTGGTTAGAATGCATAATATGCCCGCGTGAAGGCCATCGATACATGATCGTGATGAATGTTTTTTATATCTTCGCTGGCCAGCAATGAAAACACAATTTTCGCCAAACCCGCCACGCGTGTTATAAATGCATTACAATTCCAGTGGCACTGGCATGTTATTACTTAGGGCGAATGCCTCATAGTGAATCGGATTCTACCCAAAACTGTTGCAATTACATTGTCATTTAATAATAAGCATAACGGCACCTTCTTGAAACGTCGTGAAAGCAATGAAAGTAGTTAGAAATACATGTATAAGAGAATATCTTAATGATTTAAGAAGTACATAATCATAAAAGAAGATGAACTCCAGAAAATGATAAGTAGACTAGTAATAACAGGTAGAAAATATGGCATGGAAATAAATACAGAAAAATCCAAGGTCATTCGAATATCTGGCAAAGAAGAGAATCTAAACATAAGTATTGGAGGAAAGTCTTTAGAACAAGTTTCAGACTATAAATACCTTGGAAGCATCATAACAAGAGAAGCAAAATGTACGGATAAGATCAGGACTAGAATAGAAAAAGTAAAAGCGGCTTTCAGAAGAAAGAAACACCTACTTACAGGGAATATAAGGGAAGATATCCGCGAGAAGTTCATAAAATGCTATGTATGGAGTATAGCTATGTACGGGGCAAAAACATGGACGCTAAGGAAAAATGAAATCAAATACTTGGAAAGTTTTGAAATGTGGACTTGGAGAATGCTGAAGATATAATGGATAAATAGGATGAAAAACGATGAAGTGCTACGAAAAGTAGGTGAGAAGCGAATGATTATACAGACTATTAGAAAGAGGAAGGCAAACTGGATTGGACATTACCTGAGGAGAGAGAGTATGATTAAAGACCTGTTAGAAGGAAAACTAAAGGGAAAGAGGTAGGAAAAGGTTTCAGCTGATAGACGATTTGAAAGGGAAAGAGAGTTATCAAGATATGAAGAGGACAGCGGAAAATAGGAGTATATGGAGAACCAGGTTTAACCATGAATAATCGCGGACCTGTCTACGGACAGACTGCCTATGATGTTGATGATGAATCATAAATTGATCAGATGCAGTATGAAATTCAATTAAACGACCGGTTTCAACAAGGACTCCGTAGGTTGAGACCTATTTTTGGGTTTAGAATTGAAGATAGCTTCAAAATAGTTTCTGCATGCGTGCTGGAAAGAACATCTTTCAATATGGTCGGAGCTATAGCAGATGCCTCTTATTATTATCATTGGTTAATGTTATTATCCGGTAGTAGTAATCAAACGTATAATCCAAAACCAATTCGAGTTTAGGCAATGCTGCCATTTACTGTTATCATCCGCTTAATGTTATCAGTTAAAATGAACCCAACATAATCACATCAGTCGGCATATACTGTATTTTCAACGTCTCTAGTTTATCCTAAACTATCAGTGTCTGCCTTCAGCCAACATTTTCAACACAATTTCTAGGTAGAGAATCGTTTGTCTCTACAACGTAATTTTGCTCCTTATCTATAATTAACCTATATTAATAAAAGGCAATGTGTGCTTGTGTGGACAGCATATCTCGAAAACCAAGAAACTTAGAGACTTAAAATTTGGTACCTTTTTTCTGTCGCGACACAAATAACGGTCGATGCTCACGTGCGAGGCACAGCGCAGGTTACTATCCGCCGATCTAAAAAAAGAGTAGTGCGTAATGATGAAGAGTTTAAGCCTAAACAGTGGCGTAGCGGACACCCCCGCAGCCCCCGCGGAGATGGGGGGTGGGTAGAGGGGGACCATATTTTTTCCTGAGGCCCTTCAATTTTTTTCCGGGACTTCAATTTTGTTTTGGCGGGGGGCCCACACATTTTCCGGTACGCCACTGAGCCTAAACATTGTTTTTATTTTTGCTCTGAGTGACGAAAGAGAAAGACAAAATGTCTTCTAAACAAAATTTACTTAGAAGTCGCTATAAAAATTTTCTACGACGCACCTCCCGGCTCTTTGCGTCACACCATTGTTTAGGTAAACAACGGGCTTTGAAGCGTGCTTCCCAAACAGTTTCATTCCACGGCACACTTACACAAATAAAGAAATTTTGGTGGCACACGGTCCTCCCATTTCCAGTGTAGTTCTTCCGCTTCTTCCAAAACTCCGCGGTACACCAGTTATGTCTGACGGCACGCCGTTTTGAAAACACTCCCCTTAAAGCAGTGCCTCTCAACTGGGGGTGCGCGCGTTATTTCTCGGGGGTCTGCGAGTCAAGTAGGACATGATGTTTATTTTTATCTATAACTTGTTTGATCCCGCGTGCAATTCTGATTAATATTTCAGTGTGAAAAAACGAGACAATGTATGAAAAATGTATGAATTGAAGGTGAGTGGGTCCGCAGTTATTGTGAGGCCTCGTAGGGGGTTCGCGGCTCAAGAATGGTTGAGAAACACTGTTCTAAAGCATATAAGCACGCATAGGGACACGTGAACCGTTTTTATGAAGTACGCAAAGCAATGATGGACATTTTTGCCTTCTCACCGAGAGATCCGATATTGGCGACGGATTTAGTTAGTAAGGAAGGAGAGAGTAAGGAAGGCGGAGGGTGGTAGAAGGACCTCGCGGTAACCCTTTCTGGAGAGTTGAAGCTCATAAGGGAGGGGAGTAAATGGATGCTGGGAGGCTGAATGTGTGTCGTTTGCCTCCTTTCACCTAACCTCGTCCGAAATGACGGAGACGTGCCCTGCGATCAGTCGAAAGCTTTCGGAGTGACCGCGGCGGTTTCGGTCGCGGTCGGAGGTCGAGTTTATCTCTCTCTCTGTTTTGTGTGCGAGAGAGAGAGAGAGGGGAGGGAGGGGAAGAGAGGGCGGGGAAGGGAGGACGAGGGAGGGAGATGGAGCGGATTATGGCGTGCCCAAGGACGCTAGGGAATGAGACGCGATCGGAGAAGCCATCGTGTGTACCGGTAGGTTCGATAGGTTAATGGCGTCGCCTTAATTTTGCACCGGGAGACCTACAGGCGAAGGAGAGCCGAGGGGAGAGGTCTGAGCAGAATTTCTATGCTCTGGGCTAAGAGGCGAAAAAAGAACGGTGTGTCTTTTTTTCTGGTTATGGGGAATACGAGAGATTGTTGGAGAGAACGTTTCATAGGGTGGAAGGTCGCCGGAGATGTCGCCCTAAGATAACGCACGTTTTTGTGCGAATTACTACGCATTTATAGATCGTAGTTTTACGGTCAAGACTTTTACGTAATGACGAGTTTACGGCGAAGGAATGCTTCTATGCAAAAAAAACTTTTGCGTTATCATTTTGTTCTGATCTACATTAGTGTAGGAGTCGATAAGAAATCCGAGCTATCTTGGCGAGGAGAGCATTGAGTTCTAAATCTAAAAAATAAAACAAGTTGGGATGCACACGGGCTTCCCGTTGTACAGGAGTGCTTTTCGTCAAATTCGCCGTAGTATAAACCTGTACTAATGTATTCGCTTTGAAATTAGAAAATTATTATTTCTAATATTGTGGTAGCCCTGCTTTTTACACACTTTTCTTGAAGTTGGCTTGAGCATCGTTCAACATCGTTGATGCATTATATCTTTGGATCCACAAACGCTACAGAGCTGAAATTTTGCACATAATCCACATTCGCGGTACATTTTAAACTATCAAATTTTGTTACGCGTTTCAACAATTTCCTTCGAGAATAAATATAAATAAATAGGGACTCTGTAAATAAAGAATTAAATTTGTAAAATTTAAAAAGTTTGAAGACTCAAAAGTAAATAATAAAAAAAGGTTTTTCAATAGCACATACTTTTATGATGCACTCAAAAATAGAAAATAAATTTTAATTGCCTCAAAAATTTCATCGAAATTTTCATTTTGTAAATTTGGTGTGAAGAATAAACGTGGATGGCCTTTACATATCAGTAGTTTGCATACATGATTTTCTTCTTCAACCTGTTCGTAGTATTTGCAAGCGAAATGAGTGCTTTCAACCTGAATGTCCGACTATTAATGCCTTTTTATATTTATCGAGTTTATCTCTGAGTAAATTTTAATTATGTACATTTTATTGCTACCCGCACCTAATTTATTATTCATGTTGGTAAATATGGATCTGCCTTATATTACTTGAGCATAAGTTTTTTTACGTTTTTTCGCTGTTATGCAATCCTTGCGTGATTTTCAAATATTTTTTCAAAATTAACATTTCGATGACGTTTGTACTTATTTTTTTAAGTTTCTGACATGAGTGTACTGGCTCATGCTGTTTATAAACAATACCTAGTTAGTCTGAATAGAAAAATTATACCTTATTTAAACGCAATAATTACTCATGAAGAAATAATGCCTTTATTTTTTAGTAGGTTATTACCACATACATACTAACAGTTTTTCACTAGCATTTCCGATTTATTAAAGTGCCACATCCCAACATATCTCTATGGAAAATGATGTCTTTCTTTAAGCGTACATTCTCATTAGAGAGCAGCAAAATATTTATCACGTTGAAAAATTACTATAGAACTTTCTTTTTAAAAAAATGTTACAAACATTTTTTACCATGAGTTTGGCAAAATTTTCTAAATAGAAACATAACTTATAATTGCTTAAATCACGAATATAATGTATCGCTTTTAATTTCGCAGTTGCAAGCTATAAAAGGTGATATTTCAGAGCGCGGATCAAATTGACCCGGTTGAGCGTTCTAGGGGGGTGAGCTAAGTCCGGGCGTCCTGGTGTTAATGCAAATCTCTGGATCATACACAGCATCACAATGAAATCTGATCCATTAAATCTATGCAAACTCTTTCATATAATTAGCAATATGAAAAGAAATTTATATTGCGAAATGAAGATGACGCCATTAATTCTTCTTAACATTAACAAATATCGGTAATAAATGCTAAGCAAAACTTTTTATACCATTCGATGTCACGGTTGATCATGTGCAAAACTAACATCTACGTCCATTCATGTAGATGACTGACATTGGTAGAGGGGCGGTTGGCCTGCCTGGCTCACAACATTGAGGTCGCGGGTTCGAATCTTGCCTTTGGCATACATTTTTTTGTTCAATTGATAGATGAATAAAAGTTACGTCGGAATATCATCTAAAATGGAATGGAAGCTGGACTAGAAATGGGATCCACAAAATAGTTTCATCCTTTCACATCAACGAATCTGATACAAGACATGACATCGATCGAATTATCAGACTCGTTCAATCTGATTTAGATTCGACGGACGCTTCGACCGGATTATGTGAGTCGTACTGCGAAACTCGGATCACACGCTCACGTAAAGCGAAGATGCGCGTCCTTTTCATTCATACGTCCGACGGTTCGCTTTCCCTTTCCCATCCTATCTCCCTCCCCTCCCTCTCCTCTTCTCTCCTCCCCCTCCTCTTCTCTCCTCCCCTCCCCCTCCGCTCCTCTCCTCCCCTCCCCCTCCTCTCCACCCTCCCCCTCCTCTCCTCTCCTCCCCTCCCGCTCCTCTCCTCCCCTCCCGCTCCTCTCCTCCCCTCCCGCTCCTCTCCTCCCCTCCCCCTACGCTCCTCCCCTCCCCCTCCGCTCCTCCCCTTCCCCACCGCTCTTCCCCTCCCCCTCCGCTCCTCCCCTCCGCTCCTCCCCTCCTCTCCCTCGCGAAGCACGCGTCTCGCCCTTTGTCTAGGTTCCGATGGCCTCGAATCTTCTTCGCCGCTGTCATTCGGGCGAACATAGGCTTCTACCGGATGCTTCTGCGGCGAGCGGAGAAGCGGCGCCGAAAATATATTTAGGCGCGCGCATATGGAAATGTATCGAGGGTGAACGGTTTAGGGGGCAACGCGACGGCGATCTCATGTACTCGAGAATGTTTTCGGGGAAAAACCCGAAGAAGAATTGGCGCGGTAGATTAAAGTAAAAAGGTCGGCGCTGGAAAGCATCTCCGCGCAACGAAAGAAGCGACAGGATGTGATTTAAGCCCTCCGCGGGACCACTCACTGGCGCGGAGGTGAGAAAATTCGGGTGCGCGTTGCGCTTAACAAAACACTCATTCACTCTGTGTACGACTAAAAAGAATTGAATCGCTTTATCTAAAATGGAACGCGCATCACCGGTAGCGTAGTTTCTTCTTTTTGCATCCTGGTACCTTTCAATAAAATTAATTTGCAATGGCGTGCAGGTCTGAACAATTTCAGCAGTCGTCAAAAAATTTTCTAGCTTCTTGTAATTACAATCTCCCTCCTCCCGAAAAGAATATTTTGCTTGCAGGAAAAATAAATGGGCAACTTCGAGAACAATAACATTTGAAAAATCACGTCCCGTGCTGTCGTAACGCTAGTCCCCGGAGAAAAAATTGAGAGACAAAGAGAGCTGGAGCGAGATGGATGAAGAAAGAGAGTGACGTGTACCATAACAGCCATTACCTCTGAGGACGAATCCAAAGCGACTAAACACGGATGAAAAAAAATCAGAAGAGGTCCAATCGACTGGCCGCGCTATAAGAATCCCTCGCGCAATTCTTAAAACGTGCGCGTATATTCTCTCTCCAGGCGGCGTTTATGAACAATTCTGCAGTGCATAGGCGAGTGCAAATGGCGCGCACCGGGAGGCAAGGGCGCTGTGGCGAAATGCGGTTCTCGGTTCACGTGCACCCTCGCCACCTTTCGCAATCTTCGGCCAACGTCCTCAATTGTTCATTGCGCGGTGGACGTTGGGAATGGATGAGTTTCGCCCCACGACGAACGAAACACCAAAGGTGCGTTGCGTGTTTGTGCAATGCCTATGATTCTACGGTAGAAAACTGGCGAACACTTCTCGAGCGATGCAACTCAGGACATCCTTTCGGGCCCAGAACCGTTTCGAAAGATTCTCTGTTCAGGAAATCGAGGATCCGTTTCGACCCTTTCGTGGTCTTTTATTCGAAGCGTCCAAAGTCGAATTCACAGATGAATTTGAAGAGATTTCTGTCGGAAGTCGTCGTAGTTGAATCTCAATGATTTCAAACAAAGAAAAGAAAAAGTAATTCGACTGATGTGAAATTCTGTTGATGTCGTTGGTATTTATAGGCCTTCAGGTCAGCGCAGGGGTATGTTAAAGATGAGAAAATTCATATTGGAATAATGGAAAATTCGATTTATGGTAGCTCGATTCGAAGAGTTTGGAATTATTTTATAATAATTAAGCCCTCTGTCATAATCCAAGGGTGAGCAACCTAAGTCATGTGTGCTACCATTAGACACGCGAAGAGATTGCCCATCGGACGCTAATTCACAATAACATGTGCTTTTATTTTAATTTCACTTCGAATTGCAATTATCCCGTATTGCATTCAAGATGTCTCACATTATAGGAATTACTTTCCGTAACGTAGGTGAACGGATTTAATTATGGAACGCTGTCAGTGTCACGCATTTTATGCATGAATAAAGAATTTCAGACAGCAGAAAAACGTTTCATTCCACCGTTCTAAACTCTCCTCGAGAAAATTCAGTGAAATCCCCCAATTGTAAGGCTTCTCGGTCGATAAACTCTGGATAAACCCAAATGGTACCAGAAGACAGCTTGAGGATGGATTAACCAGTTCGGCGTCCGTTAAAGGGTCGCTTTTGGTGGTTTGGCGATCGATAGCGCTGGTCCCCGTGGCCCTCGAGAGTGTCGATGAAGCAAAAGTCAAATCGCATGCAACTGGGTCGGCCGCTGAGAGTGAAAAACACCCGGATGGAAATTACGCGATAATAAATACAAAATAGCTCTTTCGAGAAGGAACCGTTAATGCAATACGGCGATCATCTCTCGTAGAATGTATCTCAAAGATTTACTGTATAAAAATCACACATTAAAATTAACATTACGAACGCTTGGAGACGGTTTATCGAGCAATTCCGTTTTAGGGGTGTTATATAAGCATTGATCAAAGCTTAATATGCTAGTTAAATGCGTTTTATAAATATATATTTGGAAGATATCTTTTGGAACGTAGAGCCTTAGGCAGCGGCTACACTGCAACCGGATCAGACCCGACCCGATCTTCAGATCCGTCTTCAGCCTTGTCGGGTGGAATCAAACGTACAGTTTTAGGTTTGAGTGGCTACATTGACACCGCCCGACCGTAACAGACTTGACCCGACTTCGTCAAACCGCTTAAAGCGGTCGGAAGAAACCAAACCAGTTTGATTTTTCGCCCGACTTTCTACCGTGCAGTTGAATGTTGAGATGCAATAAAAATAGTACAAGAGGAGCTAGAGACTTGAAATTTGGCACGATTATAGGTTTTTGGCCACAATCAAACAGAAAAATTGTAAATTTCAAAAATGTTAATTTTTAGGGGTTGTTTTTACCCCATTTGTGCATTAAAGTTTGATAATTTTTATCTCGGAAACCATAATTTATACGAATGAGCTTTTGCAAAATATTTGTAGCAAATTCTATCCTCCTTATGAATAAAAATTTTAATGGATACCTTACAGATCATATAAGGGCAAGGTAGGAAATTGGTAATCAATGTACGATTATTAAAATTTGATAATTTTTATCTCGGAAACTATAAGTTGTAGATACAAGCACTAGCAAACTTTTTGTAACCAATGTTGTCCACTACCTGAATAAAATTTTTAAACGATACCTTACAGATCATATAAAGGCTAGGGAAAGCAAAATAAAATGATCCTGATTCTTGGTGACGTCATCACGTCGAGATATCGTGCATTTGCAGAAAACAAGCAAGCATCACCCAACGCGTTTCTTAATGCGCATATAATGACTATTCATTTTAAAGGTAATTTTTCATTGAGGAGGTTCTCAATCCTAATTCTCCATGAGATTTCATAATGTAAAATCAGCAAAGCGAGCTGAAATGCTAGCACAATTGCAAGCAACTTTAATAGTTATTAATAAAACATTAATTTTCCCGGATAGTTTCTCAATTTCACACGTTTTAAATGCAACCAAAACCGCCTATTTCGATTCCACTTATGAAGGGAGTTTTCTAATAAATATTCGTCCCACTCGTCGTCGGAACTTGAGGAGCTCATGACTCGAAGGATTCACGGAGCACAACGTCGCCCGACTAGTAGTCTGAACCACTGTAGCCACTGTCAGGTCGGGCGGTCTGATCGGGTCTGGAGGTCGGGTCGGGTCTGATCCGGTTGCAGCGTAGCCGCTGCCTTAGCGAGAACGTGTGAAGTTCACGAATCTGCATATATATACAAGGTGATGAAATGCGTCACAGAGAAGAATCACCGAAGAGTAAGTATTTTCACATTAAAACACTTTATCAGGAAAAGTAGTACTCGCGAAAATAGCAATGCGAATATCGCACTTGCGAGGCGATCGTATTGACCGCGGTCGCTTTAAATTTCACAAAAGTTAATCTTCCAAGAAAAAATGCGATTCTATTCGGAATTGAAAAGAGGAACTGCGCAAAAACCAAAATATATTCCCCTTTAGTTTCGGAATTGATAAAGACGAATGGTTTAACAGTTTTATACGAATCAACCGCGTCGAATGATTATTCCAGATTCTCTCTCTCTGGTTTCCATCAGATTGTAGCGGCTGAGGTTTTTTACTGGAAAAAGTAGTGTGACGGGGGATTTTGTTTTTCTATTTGCAATCAAAAATCAACTCTTTCCTTACAAAAGAAGAGAGACGACATTACCAACTCCAACGAATGAAATTTTCATTTTTCACGTCGTCATTATTTTCCATCTATGGCTTCAACTCAAAATTTGCTTTCTGTAACTCAAGCTCTGCGGTTTCTTCAACAAATTCTTAGGGAGAGAGAGAGACGACGTTATCGCATAATTGAAATAACATTTTTCCGTTGATTCGCTGGAGAGGTCGCCCTAGAGTAAAGGGAGCGCACGTGTGCTCGAGGGCCTTTTTTCGCGGCCAGCCGGACCCTCGCCGCCCCCAAAGCATGGCGCGTGACCCGATTAAAGATCCCGTCCGAAATTCTCCGCGTTTCACTTTCGTTCACATCTCTTCTGGTTTGTGGCACATGAGAATAAGGAAATTAAGGATCTCGCTGCGAAATTTTCGCGGAATTAAATACGCGGTTAATGGTTTCTTCTGTCCTGATGTTAGTTATTGTTTATGTACGGATCTGGAAACTCGAAAGGAAATGAATATTACGTATTTTTTTGAGATCCATTCAAAATACGATTTATAGTTGCTATGAAGTCTCTACTCCGAAAACAAACTTTAGTCGTCGTATTGGCATTTTTAGGTGACATCGGAGAGTTTTGAACTACGGCCAATCCACATCCACATATGTTTCGAAAGATAGCACCGATCGATTTAACTTTGTGAATTATGCATCATTCCGAGTTTCGCCGGCTACATACATTTAGATACATCTACATCTACATTATACCCTGCAAGTCACCTTTTTGGTGGATGGCAGGGGGTGCAGTGCACCAAGGGTCCATAGTTTTCCTACGTTATCTTTTTCTATTATGGTCTCTTATCGTCCTAGGGAAAAACGATCCTCTATATCGCTCCGTTCTACAGTCGATCTCGCGAATCTTATCCTCACTGTTCTGCCTTCCGAGATACGTCGGGCTTCTGATAAGTCCTACTACCTCATTCGCTAGTCCCTCCGACATAAATTTTTCCAGTAGTTTAATTCTAGCCTGCAGCCTACGTTCCTCTAACGATGTCCATTTCAGATTTTCTATTAATGATGTTACGCTTTGTTTACTATCGTAATTCCTCTTTACAAATCTAGCTGCCCTGCGCTGAACCTTTTCTATCTCGTTAGTGAGTCCCTTTTCGTATGGATCCCACACAGCTGAAGCATATTCGACCTGCGGTCGAACCAAGAATAAATAACATAATTCTTTCACTTTTTCGGAGCTATTTCGAACTATTCTCCCTATAAAGGCCAGCTTTTTGTTAGCGGCACCTATCAATCGGCGAATGTGGGTGTCCCACGAGAGATCACGATGGATCGTGACTCCGAGGTATTTAATCGAGTCTGAAACTGGAATCTCTACTCCGTCCAACGAATAATTAACATCCAACGAGATACTCTTGGTTTTCCAGAAATTGATGACGCAGCTTTTCTTTTGGTTGATCTCTAACTGGCATTCCTTACACCATGCAGAAATAGCTTCTAGATACGAAAACATTACTTCTATTTTGTTCTCAAAGATATTAAAAAATGAAATGAAATTCTTATGGCCGTTATTCTCCTGCATTATGAATCCGCAGAGATTGATCCACATCGGCGTTTCCGCGAGTGTCGACAATGTCATAAGAGGTGCGGAGATCAAAGGCGAGGGTCGGTGCCTCCCCACCCACTTCCCCGCTGTCCATTCCCCCACCCCCATATTCCTCCCCTTCCTACCCGTTTCCCCCTCTCGTTTTCCGCGCGCCCCAGATGCGAATTCAAAATAGCGGTCCGAATAACGGTAACTATTTCCGCAACAGAATATCCCGCCAATAAAAAACTCTTTGCGAGAACTATTGGAACATTCTCGCGGGGGATAACAACAACAAACATAACAAAAAGTTTTTCGGCATTAACATATTTTTGCCATCTTGATGTGTTGCTAAATTGGTGTGTTTTTTCAAGTCAAGATTGTCAATGGGATAGGAGGCGAGAGAATGGCTGGATGGGGAGCGGTCTCAGGAGAGTGGTGAGGGGTTTGAGTCACCTGTTAGGTGGCGCGGCATGTGCCGGAGGCAGAGAGTGAGGCAGAGATAGAGCGTGTTAGAGGCGGGGAGAGATTCTGAGATGTAATGGAGGCGAGATTAAAAGACAGGCGGAGAGAGAAAGAAGCGCCAGGAGAGAGGGGAGGGGACATTTGAAAGGACTTTCTGCGGGTTATTAACCAGTTTGACTAGTTACCTCGCGGACGGACAGAAGGGAAGGACTCGTCCTTTAAGAACTGCTCCCGGGACGCATGTGGGAAAAACTCGCCTCTCCTCCGCCTCCCCGCTTCTCTCTCTCTCTCTCCCTTCCCGCATTCTCTCCATCTACTCCTTTCTGCCTCCTCTCTCCTTTCTCGTCTCCCTCATCTGCCCGTCCTCCGCACTTCTCACCTCCCTCCCTTCTGCCCTGTCCTGAGCAATTACCGGTCAATTCCCTCGCCGTTTGTCCATCCTGCCTCATCTTTTCCGAGTGGGGCGCCATTATAAAACTCTGCTTCGCCGTTAGTCGCAAAACATTTTTTCCGGAACAACTTCTGTGTGTATTCTTTTTAATGTAACATCGCTGAACGAGACGGAGTGAGCCCGGAAATGATACGCACGTCGATAAAGCTCGTAAGTTGCAGCGAAATTCATTAAGACGCAAGCGGAAAAATATTCGGGATAGGCGGAGAGGATCCGACCGGCCGGCGCAGACGATCGTTCCAAATCTGTTTCTTCGCTTCTGAGAATGGCAGACTTTCGACCTGCAAGTCTGATACATCCCGACTTCGGTTGAAATTTAGTATACAGAATGTTGGTGAGATTTACGTCGGATACTTTGGTAAAATTAATTGCTCCAAATCCTTTTACGATCGTACGCGGTGTTGCCATCTTTGCTTGGGCTTGGGTTTTTCAGATTCCGTTTTATGTGCAACTACCCGTCGATCAAACAGTACGTTGAAGGGCAGGATTTAGGACGAACTGGTCAAAGTCGAACTCGGTCAAAAACAACATGTATAGATGTCGATGGATGCGAGGTTACTACTGATGCGGAAAATTCTAAAAAATACGGAAAAGGACCGGATGTGGCTTTAGAGTGGTTATCGGTGTTTATTCGCCGCAATGAGGAACGCACTAACGAGTCGAGGAAATTCGACGAGTCAGCCACGTTAAATAATACCAAGTTTCGAAACATCGGATAAATTGGATGCGAATTAAAGTAAAGCGTTTAGCATTGAATCAGACGGAAAAATATTGTGCCACAACATTGTACTGAAATCTATGTTTCATTTAAGTAAGCATCTTTTATCCAGCCTGTGCAAATTAGCTAACTAATGGAATGTGTGCTGATCAGGGATACTATCAGTTTTTTTCTAGCTATTGATCAAAATCACAGACAAGCGGAATTGAATATTTCAATAATGTGGTTGTTAGAAAAAGTAAATATTTCTTTATTGAATTTTAATTCATTTTTGGATTAACACAAGTGTAATTTCCCGGAAAAATTACGAGTGGGCTTTAACGGAGTATTGAATAATTGATTAAAAGATGGTAATTCATCATTACAGCATATATTTTCTCATCTCCATTAATTACTCCGTTTATATTATACTAGCAGAAACGCCCGGCTTTTAAGTTGCAAACGATTTTATTATTTAATATTTTTATTGATATACCACTTTTGATGTCATATTACAATAAAAATAATACAATAAATTTTGAAATTTACTTACTTTTGCTGTTGGGTACCCCAAGTTTTGAATTGCTGGTTCAGGAGTTTGGGGGCGGAGCCCCCACAAAAAAAGATCCAAACTTTACCAAATGTTTCCCATTCCTTAATTACGCAAGCGATGTTTACATTAAAATTTACTATTTTATTGTAAAGTTTTACCATTAATATAATTACGGATTAAAGTCTTACTTAATACTTACATGCTAGATGCACCGTAGCCTTTAAAGCAGCAATAAAATTATGTAGATTATGTCAATACTGTTAGCCAAAACGTAAACGATAAACAAAATCTTGGTTACCGAACAAATGTAAATAGATATCGATTTATATTGCGATAAATCTTTCAATGTTAATGGTAAAAGATAACAATGTTCTAATATTCCTGAAAACTCATTCGACTCACTTTTAAAGTATTCATAGATTATATTTAGGCATGAATCCATTTGTACCCTTTATCTTGGCGTTGGCTATTCTGCCTCTACGACGTGGATTTTCCGGAAAATTTTGAACCCCGATCTCGGATCCTTAAAATCCAAAATCTCAGTGTTTCGGATTTTTCCTGTCTATTGTGAGCTAAAAGCTACCAGTGTGCCAAATTTCAACTTTCTAGGTCTTTTGGAAGTGGGTTACACATTTTGGACATACAAATATACATCCACTCTGTTTTATATATTAAGATACTAATGGGACTCTCCGTCAAAGTTACGGGTAGGCGTGACCAAAAAATTAAATTAAAACTTTCCATTTACAGTTTTTTTAGAATTCAAGCGCAATGCACATAATTTCTCTAAAACTCATATTGTGTTATTTGAAAATAAATTACAAAAGCTTATGATTGACATTTAGGTATATAATTTTACGTATAATGTCATTCGTTAAAATAAAATGCGATTAAAATATTAGAATTGTACAATACTTACTATTATTTATTTACTTTCACTTCAAACCTTCCATATCAAGATGTTCTTATATCGGATTAATATTTATCGGTTGCCGGGGCAAAGAAGCGGAACGAAGGAAAGAAGGAATAGCGCTATTATCATAATAGATTTATTCGATTATAATTTTCTGTGTATCAGCAGTTATTGAAAATCTGTTTGTTTTCTGTCCCTTCGTCTGCAGAAAATATTCATTTAGCAATACCGTTTATCACTGAAGATAAAAATGTTTCTCAGTCTAAGATACGAGAATAGAATATAATGGAATTTACTATTGGTGAATATCAATTACGAAGGCTGCTATACAGCCGAAATGCGCATCTTTTATGACTGTTGGAGATATCGTCATGTTAAAGATAAAAACCAAAGAAATGCACCGTTATTCGTTAAGTAATATCAAAGTTTCTAAAAAATGCAATTAAAACTATCTTCCATTGGTTATAGGTTTGACCAAAGATCGGAAAGAGTGTCCTGGAGTATAACTCGTGCATATAATATAATCTGCCAAAAAAGCTTCAAGAGTTATGCTGAATTAAGTCGAATAAATTACTGGAGATCTGACAGGATTATTCAAATTATTTGCATTCATTATTACACGGACATAAATTTATCTTTTAAATTGAATCTTACATTCGTTCGCACAAATATTGCTCTCTCATAAAATATAGATTTGGTCCATATAGGGCGGGAAAGAACAATTAGCTGGCGAGTTCGAATGTGATAGTAATGACAGTAATAATAATAATCATGGAAACGGAATTTTTCATTTTTAAACACACAAAAATTGTATTTTTTATATCAATAAATTTTTAAGTTAATTTGAATTTCTCATAAAAGGAAAAAATTGTCTCGTTCTTGTTAAAGCGCTTGTGTTCCGAATGTCGAGTTTGTCTCTCGATTCTAACTAATTTAAAAATGCAAACAAAAAGATTCATTCGCGTATTAACTGGATAAAGTGAACGCTCCTGGAATCGAATTCATACAAAAAGACCCATTTAACCTCCCTATTAAAATTGATCGCCAAAGGTTGTTTTTGAACTACATCCGTCAATTAGAACTTCCACTTTATATGGGCACTTAAATTAACTTATTATACATTTATCTCTTTAAATGGAATCCATCAAGCCGGAATGGGACGGTTCGGCGCAAACGGCTCGGCACAGGACAGTTAGGCGCAACCGTTTTGGCGCAGAGATCTTTCAGCGCAGGGATCTTTCGGCGCGGGGATATTTCGGCGCAAGAATCTTTCGGCACTGGATCTTTCGGCGCGGGGTTTTCGGCGCAGGAACACAATTTTTCTCTTTCTCTGGGTAAAACTCGAGCAAAGTAGCAAAAAATATTACTACATACTATATCTTGGCTTCCTGTTGGTAAAATCTTAACTTAATGGAATATTTCTTAATGTTGATACTGGAAGTTGTTTGTAGGTACACAACATTATCTTATGAAAATAATAACGGTAGGCAAATGGAGGGAGGGAGTGACCGAAATAATTAACATATATTGGCGATATGAATGTCTATCGAATGAAAATTGCTTAGTAAGTGAGCAATATATAGCTACGCTACGGAAATTAACAAGGATTAGCGGTGGGAGGGATAGGGGGAAGATGGTTGAAATTATTAATATCGTATAAACATCGCATGAGGTTGCAAAGTAGGATGTGGTATGCTATACTGGTGTTAATTAAAGTCAGAACAAAGAATGAATCACAAAAACAAACAAAATAAAAACGAAGAACGAACGGAAAGGAAGGGCCAAATGTCGAGTATGTGAATAACAGGAGCATCGAGAAAAACAAATCAAATCGCAAGGAGAATGCTTAGTATTATTATGGTTTGCATCTCGATTACATCAAAGTAAATATCTCTTTATGAGGTCCTTACTTATTATTCAAAGCGTCAAACATATACAATTTTTAATTTCCTTTTAATTACTATTTTCATTCAAAATATGTTTAGTTCTTTTTTATTTGACTCTCTTCCTTTCATATAAAATAAAAATATTAAAACAAGGTATTCCAGTTATCTTGCAAAGATGCTGAGATATTTGCCAAATATGTCAACTTACGGCGGACTGCATGGTATTAGTGTATAGGTTAGTCATAACAATCTTCATTGAGTTGAAGCTGAGAGTAAGGGAATTTAAATCTTATTTAAATTTTTTCTATGCATTGTGTGTGAAGCGTACAATCAAATTTATGTAAGTAGTCCTTAAGATGGGACGGCACGAGGTGGTATGGCAAACCAGTCTTTATGAATATGATCAGAAATCATGCAGCTAGTTTTATAAGATCTGAAGATTAATATATTTTTATTACAAATAACTTAAGCACAGAAATAATCTACACTTGATCATAAAGTAGTGTTATCTTGGTATATTAACATTCATGCAAAGAATTTAGTTTAACGATGATTATTCTTGGAGCGAATTCAACTCTTTATGAGAGGGATACTCTTTATGTACTCACAAAATCAATGCATCCAGTGACGATAAAACAAAATGTAGACGTTGTAAACATAAAGTGTATTCGTTCTAATTTTTGAATTAACAGCTGTTTGAGATTAAAAACATATTTTAATGTGATAAACTAACAAATAATAATTTATTATTCAGGATTAATATTTTTATTCCTAATCGACAGTTATCGAAGATTATTTATTTTCGTCTAATTCCAAATTTAAAATTCGACATTTATTGACGTTTACGACAGACAGCCATATCGCCAATATATTTTAACAGTTTCTACCGCCCTCTCCCCTCCTATCGTTATTATTTTCATAAGATAATGTTGTGTATCTACAAGCAACTTCCAGTATCAACATTAAGAAATATTCCATTAAGTTGAGATTTTACCAACAGGAAGCCAAGATATAGTATGTAGTAATATTTTCTGCTACTTTGCTCGAGTTTTACCCAGGGAAAGAGAAAAATTGTGTTCCTGCGCCAAAAAGTCCCCACGCCGAAAGATCCCTGCGCCGAAATGTCCCTGCGCCGAACTGTCCTGCGCCGATCCGGTTGCACCAAACTGTCCTAAACCCCCATCAAGCAACAGTGAAATACAATTTTCTCTCTCCATAGCTCTTATATGATGAGTGAGGCATGGATTAAAAATATATTCGGATAGAGGACAACATTTACTACAAAAAAGCCCGCGAGGTCACAAAATTACGACTTATATTTTCGGAGATAAAAATTCGAGAGTCGCCTAATTTTTTTACCTTCCTATTCATATAGAACTTTTTAGAGGTGTTATCTATTTCCATGTTTTTTCTAGAAGTTTCAAGATCCTCCCGAAATTTCTAAACATTTAAATCGTATCTAAAAATGTTTTTTACAAATGTTTACAAATATCTCGAATCATCTCAATCTCGTTATTTCAATATCCTTCTGGAAGTTTCTAAAATTCTTTTAAAAAATTATAATAATTTCCTCGATTCCTATAGAATTTTCTAGAGCGGTTATCTCTTTCTATGTTTTTCGAACAGTTTCAAGAGCCTCTCAAAATTTCTAATCATTTAAATTGTTTTATCTAAAAATCCATTGAATATGTTTGGTATAAATTGTTATAATTATTAGTTTAGTATAAAAGTTCGAAAAAAAGATTCATAAACCTCTTTCTACTTAAAAAATTCTCAACATTTTCGGCCTTTCTCCCGTTTCTTTTTTCTCCTTCCCTCCTTTCAGAAGTATCTTTTTAGTTTATATACTATATATGAATTCAAACGTTTTGTAATCTTAGGGTTTGCCTTGCAATATAAATTGTGTATAGAGTGGTTCATCTCTGTAGTCATTTACCAGTTTTGCAATGCCTCAAAAAACACCCCTGCTAGAAGCTCTCTTCTTGCTCCGTTGCATTCAAAATTCTGCGAAGGTTCTCGCAGTGTTTGTGGATTCCTTCAACCGTGCCCCGGTTCAACGTCAGGGGCATGTCTTTCCTCTTTAATATGGGAATCGTTACAAGTCGCACAGCAATTTCAAATTGCTTAGGCTCCATGGCGTAACTTGTCGCTAAAAGAACGTTCAGCTATTTCAACTTTAAAGCTGATGTTATTTTAACCCGCATCGAATATTTTAGAAATAAAAAATACCATTTTCGATCTTAAATGAGTGAGAAATTTATCACCGTTACTACTGTGCACTTCGTGGCAAAACTTTATTATCACGTCGTTGCTCGCGCACCGGTTTTACGTAGTTAACACATACAGTGGTATAATGTTATTTTCTTGAATCTAAGTTCTTAGAAGTTGCTATTTTAAGTATTATATGTGGAGTTTTATCCTCATATATTTTTTGTCAAATATCTAAAAGTAATTGCCGAGCGTATGAAATCTTAATATAAATGGTATTTGCAACAGAAGCAAAAAATATTCAAACTTTTCATAGCTTGGATTTTGCAGGTTGCTTTGTAAACGGAAAACTTCACCAAATCGTTTAAAACTGGATTTTCCAGTAAAACTGGGCTTTGGAAAGACAATTAACAATAATCTCATGGCCAAACATTGAAGAAATGGACTTCTGCTGCAATTCCGATTTCCAAGAGCAATCAGATGTTCTGTGGTGAAGAGTAGAGTTTGCCGGTTCGGATTATTCGTATTCGAAAACCGCGGTTTCTAAGAAAAAACAGCATTGGAAAACCGTAATAAAAACCCGGGGTTTTCGGTTTTGAAATACCTGAAAAATCACGTTTAATTTCGACATCCCATAATCCGCGAATTTGTAAATGCATTTAAAAAAATGATCAAAACCAATTTCTCATCCAATAATATACGTTTTCACCACAGATTGATTAAAGAGTCGATTATACATAAAATGTTTTATGAAACGACTAAGGTAAGGTGGGGTAAGTGCGACCTTCCGTCTAGGAGATCGTATTTTCGTCCGAAGAGCAGATGGCGCATGTGTAACATATTAAACACATTGTAGTCAAAGGATAATTCACTCCCAACTTTGTTTAAATCATGGCTTACATCTTGCACTTTGTGACACGCTTTACAGACCAATAAATTCCGCTGGTATCAATGATACTAAGGATGATGACGATAGGAATAATGATGATGAATACAATGATAATGACTATAATGATGATGACTATGACATTTCTGATGAAGAATCAGCTATCATTAATGAAAAAATAGTTTAGCTTGATATTCTGGACGTTTTAAAGAGCGTTCGCACCATTATTAAACACTTTAAAAAGTCAAGCACTCGAAATTGTTCTACAAAAAAGGATTTGTGAACAAATAGGACACTAGTTACAATTGCAGTTGGATGTTAAGTACCGCTGGAATTCGATTGAACCCATGCTGAATACATTTTTGAGAGTGTGTGACTCTATCACGTATGCTTTGAAGGAGCTTAATTCTTCTTATTTGTTACAAAAAATTGATTTTAAGAAACTTGAAGAATTAAGACTAGTGCTAAAACCGGTGACCCTTGCAGTTGAAGCCTTAGCAAGAAAATATGCTACCTTGTTAACTGCGAAAAGAGCATTAAATTTTGTATTAAAAAAATTGGACGAAAATAAAAGTGAAACAAGTGAAAAACTTTTAAAAAATATTAAAGCTGGAATGAGTCAGCGGGGAAATACGAGAGCTGCAGTTTTATTGGAGTGCCTGAATTCATCCAACAGAATTCCCTCCGGAGAGATTTTGCAGTTTACAACAGAGATTATTTCCGAAATCTTCAGAATCACCAAATGCAGTGAAAGTGGTTGAAGTGAAATATGAAGCCCCAGCGTCCATGGAAGAAGAAATAAATGTAGCGATCAGTGAAGTTGTGCAGAGTAACATCGACAAAAATTTCTCAAATTTAAAAGACGAATTTCTTGCTTTTAAAAATTCAGGAGAGAGAACTGAAAATTTACAAAAACCTTTTCAAGCACTTTACACAATTAAACCATCTTCTACTGAACCTGAAAGAGTATTTTTAGCATCGTCAAATTGTTGTGGCAAGTTAAAATACCGTCTTTCCGATTATTCTCTCAACTGCTTGATATTTTAAAAATACTATTACATAAATGAATCCAATTAAAAGATTTTGTCATTTTCAAAATTTAGTTTTTTTTATCGACTTTTCTATCTTTATTTGTTTTGATAATAATTAACATTTCACGATCTGAAATCAGTTTTTATAGTTGGTTTTTTGAATAAACTTCTTAAATTTTCAAGTTAGATTTTTTACCTTTAAATATCCGAAAACCGAACCGAAACCGCGGTTTTGAAAATTTGGAAAACCGAAACCGCGGTTATTAAAAAAAAAAAACAAATAATTTGCAAACTCTAGGTGAAGAGCTGGAGATAAAGCAAACTTATCTTTCTCGAAAAACTGTTCATATCTTCAGAAACATACTTAACCGAAAAATATTCGACTTTGGAAAATAGTAGCATATTTGCTGTTAGAATAATTAACATAAACATGAATAAAATTTCGTTATTTGTTTTTATCATTATTTTCTGTTATTTTGAGTCGTTTACATCCAACCTCTCAAAGAATGGAAGTTTAAATTTAGTTTACTTCATGAAATCAACTCGGACTTTTAATTGTTTCAGTGAAAGCATTTATCGAGTACTAGCTGAAGTAGCCGTTCTTCGCACAGGATATTTCATCAATGCACCTCCAAAAGGCTCAGAGCTAAAGAAGGGAAGCACCCAAGAGCTGTCTGTAATATGCCCCGTAAAGTTTATCAACATCCGATAGTCACGAGTGAATATTGCTTGGTTAAGAGTGCCTCTCTATAAACTACGTTGCGAGTCTTTGCATCCGGGGCACAGATGAAAAGATCCTTGCTGCTACTCACCCTGGAGCAGTTGTCCGTGTGAGAAGCAGCTGGATGTCAAATCAACGCCTGGCCTTGTGAATTGTTAATTGGCATGGAGATACAAACGGTCTCAGGGAAATTCGGGGGATGAAAACCGACTCGCCTTTACCGCACCCTGTTAGAATGACTGCTTCTATCACATATCTATGGAGGGCTTTCACCTGCAGACTTGTGCCATTACATAGTTTTGAAGCTCTTAGGTTTCGCACGAGCATTATTCGACATCATACTTTCAAAGTGATTTTATGCGCAGGGAGCCCAGGAGCTGTTACACTATTCAAAAATTCCGCAGGATAGCTTACTGCGCCGTCCCGATTGTTTTATAGTCGCCATTTTGTTTCAAGATGACGGACTTTGATTTAGAGTAGCCTAAGTTTTAAGTGGGGCCAATTTACAACTAATCCCCAAATTTCATTGAAATCCGATAAGCCGTTTTTGCGTGATGCGTGTACAAACAATCAAACAAGCAAACAGAATTACAATTTTATTTATATAGATGTCCAAAGATGAGTAGCTCCAACATCGATTTCAAATTGTACTCGATATTTGCGCATTACTGTAAATCGAATTTAATTATTCTGGCGCCTTCTAGGATTAGCGAAACATTTGAAATTTTTATTGGTTATAACGTTCATCATAATATGTTGGTCAAATTAAAATATCTGCCATTCATATTAAAAAATCTGCAATAATACCTAACTTTGCAAACCTAATGTTTATTGAGAAAATATAATTCCAATGAATAGAATTATTGAACGCGCAACTAATTTTATAACATTCAGGCGCTAAACCAAATGGTCCTGTTTATACTGTGAGGGTCAAAAGAGAAACCGTTCGGAGAATTTCCTTTAAACGACATCTTAACTTCCGAACCAAAATGTGCAACATATATTCCATTTGAAACTTAACAGGAACAAAAAGCGTATCGCGCAACAAATACTCAAAGACATTTTTATGAAATGATTTTAGAATTGCGATAGTCTGGAAGCTTGGGTAATATCCTCGCCATTTCCGATGCTCATCCGATCGAAGGATCGCTCGGCGTTGTTCCCTATCATTGAACGTGATCCGTATCTCCGATTCGAGGGTCTCTATCGAAACGCTCCCGCTCGGCGGAAACGGAATAAAAAAAACAAGCGGAACAACGTGTTTCTCATCCGAAGATTATCGAACGAGAGAACACTTCTTCCGGAACGAACGGTCTGTCATAATGGAATCAAGTTGTGCGATCTATGGGTTGCGAGAAGGTAAGGTCGCGAGGCCTCGTTGCCGGGTAATTTTGGGCGTCAAATACGAGTCTGAGAGGAGAGTTGCCGGAAAGAGCCTCAGTCAAACGAAGATGCGTGACGCGGTTTTCGGACCGTGGGCTCTCAGAAAGAAAAGGGCGAATTGGTTTTGCCGAACGTGTACGCATTTATTTTGCATTGAAAATGAGTTGATGGCCTCTCTTGGATTAAGTAACAGAAAAACACTTTGAGTTTATTTAGGCGACAAAAAGTGCAAGTAAGATTATCGTCGAGAAGACTTACTCTTCTTATCCAAAGTAATTTTGAACTGCTTCCACGTTAATTCGCAGAAAAACTTTTGCGGTTTTGTGAAAAATAAAGAATAAATAAGTAGTTCCTCTTTAAAAATTGAGAGCTCTCGTTTTATAATTAAACCTATCCTTGCAATAGAGTTGTATCGTTAAAACGTACGTCAGGAAAGGAAAAACGAGTTGGATGGAAAGCGGCTAAATTAATTCTAGAAAGATTCAAGGTAATTGAATACAGTTTGGTTGTAAGGACGGAAATTCCCGAGGAAATCCTCGTATTCACGGCAGATTGAATTCAATTCAAACGATTCCATCAACAACCGTCTCAATCTTTTGAGGACGGATCCTATTTAAAGTGAAGACGTCTTTTTTCTCTCTCTCAGAACTTGGACGTTAATCATCAAAATTTCTTTCACGATTTTCCGATGTCGACCAATGAGAGATCTACTCAGAGCCGCGCCGGGCAGATTTGCCGCCCGGGTGCAAGCAATTTATGCCGCCCTCCTCTATAAGCCCACATTTTTTCGATTTTTAGATTACAAGGTGTAATTAATTTAAGGAAGGCTATAATAAAGTAGGGTCTTCGCGCCTACAGTGCCTAATCCAGATTAGTTACAAATTATTATTAATGATTAGTTACAAATATTTCGTATTAACTGTCAATCGTTATTATGTTTTTATTGTTAACATCTCTTTCAAAAAGTAATCATATCATTATTATTTGCATTATTTGAATGTGAAAGAAGTTATCCAATTTTTTATGACTTAAGCAACAAGCTTCTACTTAGAACCACGCTACGACTAAGTAAATAATCATGAGTTTTACAGTTTGACACAATTTTACCAATATTTAAAATTAATGCAGAAAGATATATATAACTTTTCATATTTTTAAATATAAAATTTATAATTTAGTATGATTATCGGCAATACATATGTTGAAACTAATGAAAATACCTGACAATTACACTTTTTGACATCATCATCTGCTTACGCCGCGGTAAACATCAACATAACGACTATATAGGCTTAAATACCCAAATGTATACTTAAAAGTGCCGATTTATTTATATTTTAAAGCATTGGATGCGTTTTCACGGTTTTTTCTATTCTTTTTCCGATCAAATTCTGAAATTTGGACTTTTGTTTTGTCTTAAAAATAATAAAGTACCATCTTTCAGCTATGCATTACTTTAAGTTTTAAGTTCGCAACCTAATTTACAGCAATTTTAAAATGCAATTTTGTGAAACATTTAATCGCTTTCAGTGCCCCCTAATGGAGAATAAAATGGAATCATTGAGGTTAAAATACTTTCCAAAATGCGAATTTCTGAAGTTTTCGATTTTTCCTGTCGGTTGTAGCCTATGATCTGCCATCATACAGAATTTAATCTTTTTAGTATATCTAAAAGCGCCAAAAAAGCGTGAAAGAAGACAGATATACGGATACTTGAGAATTGTATTTATAGATGTTCCATCAGTGATAAAGTAACGTTTGCAAAAAATTATTGGATCTAAGAAAGGAAAGCTTCTTGAAATAAAAACTCTATACATATAAATTAACCAAATTATAATATTTAAAAAGTTTAATTAATTTAAAGTGCAAGGTACAAGAAAAATAGTAAAAATCTAGCAATCTTAAGGGAAAAGCGACAGTAAAATAAAAATGACAAATTGGTTTATTTTAAAAAATTTACTCTTCGAGATTTCATAATTGCAAATTCATTCACAATGTCATCAAAATTTAGTTAATCGCATATTTCATTTTCTTTGCTAATAAGAGTTAAACTGCTTAGCCTATCTTGCCTCATTTATGAACGCAAATTGTTTTTATCAATTTAATTTTTGAGAAAGATCTTTCTCCAGCAGCAACTGTTACAGGAAGTGTTAATAAAACACTCAAAGCAATACAGATATTTGAAAAACCTCTTATTAAATCCTTGGTGAAGATATATTCTAAAATTTTAAAAGGGCTCATGCTTGGTTTCATATAATCATGAATAGCTTCTAATACGCCATAGATATCCATAGCACTAATCTTACTTTCTTCCCTGGCATTGTCCGTTAGTTTTTTGTAAGTCTGTGCAGAATTTCATTTTTGTTTCATATTTCGTCCTAGATAAGCTATATAGATCATAGAGGAAACTGAAATCAGCATTATGTATTTTTAGCTGATCAAATCTTTTACTAACAGAGGTTATTGTAGTATCCAAAATATAGTAAAAGAAATTAATCTTAAAGCTAGTATCAGGGTCTTGAACTGTTTCATCCTTGTGTTTGTAATCGGATTTTACTTTTTTCTTACGTGGTCGGACAGATAGCAATGGAGGAAATTCTATATCAACATCTTAAGCTAATTCCTTTGCATCAATCAAAAGGCGTTTAAATCCCTCCTCAGTTCTGTTGCTTTTCAAATATTCAATCAAATTTTCTTGAACTTCTATTGAAACTGAAATATTTATGTCCAATTTTTCTCAAGTTTTACTCACAACATTTACCCGTGATAAAATATTATACCCGAGCAAAATGGAGCAAATGAATCTAAATGATTTTATTTTCAGCGCCAGTGAATTTGCTTAATGTTTAGTATTTACATATCTGTTTATATCTGTCGACAACTCAAACACGGCGTCGTATATTTCAAAGGACGAGTTTTACGAAATGACGCTCCCATCTTTGTCTTGGAGGGAGGTAGTCCATATCGCTTGCTCCTAACTCTTGGTGGATGTGCACAAAGGAATTTTTGAGTTTCTCGGTTTTTCCGCATCCTTTATTTTGCATATGTGAAAAGATTCCATAGAAGAAAGTTTTAAAATTAACCATGGTATACTTTAAGTAGCTTACCTATGATGTATTAAACCAAACTAAAAATCGGCCAACCGTCCTCAATCTTCTAAGCACCCCTGATTTTCGACGCCCTGGTACATTGCTTCAGAATTTGGCGCACCCTCTGGGAGGGCGCCTGAGGCTGTCGCGAACGTATTTAGGTCTAAAAACTCGCTCTTCCTCCGAAAGAGGAGCTTGCCGGCAAACTGTTGCCACCCTCCAGCCAGTTATTTCTTTGTGGATGTGTACTAAGAAAATAATCTGGTTAATAATTAAAAATGATAAATGATTTATTAATATCAAGTATTACTAAAGTATATGCGTTCAAATCTGCAAGATGGAAAAACACAAAATTAAGAAATATTATTGCCCGTCCGTAAGTGCTGCCCCTCATATTTTGCCGCCCGGGTGCGGTGCACCCCTGGCACCCATAGGGCGGCGCGGCTCTGGATCTACTCAACAGTTAAAAACGAAGTTTGCGCACGCTTTGGGGACCGAAAAGAATAAGAGTCCTTTTCAGGCGAGGTGAGAGGTCTATGGCGGGGTTCGCGAAACATTCTCTCCGCTTCTTTTCAAAGTAAGAAAAACACTCCGCTCCCTTTCGTCTAGACGGCGGAAAATGAAAATGAACACAAATAGCGCGCAACGCATCGTGATAAACCCGTAAAAAGGCAAAAAAGTGTTAGTCGCATCTTTTTTTGTTCGTATCTCAAATGGCAGTGTCGTATATTTTACTTATGCGTCGCTCCTGCGCAAAAAATACCAAGCCAAATTTCCTGCCTTATATTTAGGGCGGCGTCCGTATTTTATTATAGAAATAGCCTAACGGCTGAGGAAACTAACGTCGTGCGCCTATAAACAGAAAAATTTATCAGCGACCTATGAGACAGTTATGATAAGTAATTACGTTTCGATAGTCTCGTTTATAATCTATATTTTCCCACAATATTACCATTCGGCCTCCATTTAAATTTAGATGTCAAAACGTGAAATTACCGATCAAATATTGCTGATATTTTATCCTCAAGTGAATAAAATAATTCTCAATACTAATTGGATTAATTGTTATCAGTGTAACCATTTATATTCTTCTAGAATCTAGGTATTCCTTATTTTACTTATTAACTGATTGTTAACAAGTTCATTATCAAGTTCGATTAGCTTTACCCAATTTCCAAAATGTAATTAAAATATTCAATTTTTAGTAATGTATCGATAATATTAATAATACACAATAAAATGTATTTGCTACTGATAAGACAATTCTAAATTCTTGCAATATTGACGTTACTGCGATTTACTAAAAATAAGGGCATTTTGGTAACATAACTCGGTTAATGGAATGGAATCGTTTATACTAATGTAATTTTTGCCTAGGTATATGTATGAGCGCTCGAGCTTCTACTAGCATTAGCCAGAATCTCGGTTGAGTTTTTTTTATTTTGGCGGTACGTATGATGCCCACGCCACGCCATTTTGCAATTTTGGAATTGTATCTCATTCATTCATTCGTGTTCTGTCTTATGACAGATCCTACCAATTAATTAATTAATTGGTTTTTGACTAGGGAATATACATACACGGTGTGGTGGTTTCCCGTTGCCTTCCACACCGGACACACACACAGAAGGGAGAAGGGAAACCCGGTGCCGGCATTTGCCTGCTCTTGCGAAGAACACCAGGGGGGCCAACGGCTTAACGTCCCTTCCGAAGGACGGAACAGCTGAATTTGCACGGTCTCCTCAAACCATGCAAACAGGGGGCCGGATGACCTTGAGAAAAAATCCTACTCTCGCAGGATTCGTACCCGATGACTTTTTCAAGCATCGGGCGAGTAGCAGCCAGCGTCCTAACCTCTACACCACCATGTATCTCATATGTATGAGGAATTTGGATTGGGAACAACCGACGAAGGTTCAGCCGTTTTTAGCACTACATATCTTATGGACTCGTGGGATTTTCGCCGGACCACTGCCTCACTACCGCCATTCGCGGAATTTCCTAACACAGCGTGATTATTGCTTCATTTAGGCCTCTGCACACTCTTAATGCCAAAATGTTTCTTTGCTTATTCATTAAATATGCAAATTTATTTTACGCATCCAAATTATTTTATTACTTTAAATTCGGTCAAAAAATTGTCGGTCTGGATCTCTTTTTAAATTCACAAACAATAAAAAAAGAGCATCGAAGGACGTTTTATTTCGGGCTATTCATTAAATCAAATCAATATAATTTTATCTATTTTACCTAAAAAGCAGACACTGCCAAAACTATCAATTAAAAATTTTCTTAGCGTTGTCGAGATTCCAATCGTGTACCTACCGGAATTACTGGTTATTTTTGTGCGAGGGATTATTTAGGCTCGGCTTTAATGTGAGCAAATCAACATTTCTCCTCCGGCAAGCATACTATTGCATTATCTTCGCTTTTATGAGATAAGCCTTTCGCCTCCTCTCGGGAAAATTAGGAGCGATATAATCTATCAAAGGATCCTTTTTAGTCCTTTATTAGAAGATGATGAGATTATATCAGAGCCCGGAGGTTCAAAAATGAAATTTATTCAGACAAAAGAGGAGCTCTCAGCGTTAATAATTCATCCATTTTGGGGAATGTACACGACGAAATTGAAAGAACTTGTTCTAAAAATGATTGGAAAGAATCGGAATTTTTGTTTTGCAAGGTTGTGAACTATTTAAAGCTTCATCTCACTCAAAAAGACATTTCAAGTTTATGGAATATATATATATATATATATATATATATATATATATATATATATATATATATATATATATATATATATATCTTCCCGGCAATTAAGCACAATTATTTAGTTCCAAATTCTCTTAATGATTTAACGGGGTAATTTTCTGATCGGTTGCATTTCTTCTTCTCCCAACTAATTATTTCATAAATGTGTAAATTCCGACTACTACCAAACATTTAAATTCGGATTTACATTGTTCATAACAGCGCATTTCCGCATTTGATGATTATTTGTGATTTACATTTTTATATTAAAAAATTAGTTGAAAAACTTTTGATGTGATTTTCACAAGAGCACATTAAAAAGGAATCATAAAACTTGTGATATTCGACGACATTATTCGCAGAAAATGAGTGAAATCTATTTGATGATATCAATATAATATTATAAAACATATTTTCGAAAAATAAAACAGTGATTAACTTCAACGAAAATTTAAGCACAGTTCGTAGAGAGAGGTATTCGCCCAGAAGAAAATTAATTCTATAAATTGATTCTGAGAGCGAGAGGTAAACATCACATCAAATCAGTCAGATTGCTTCTTAGATCTACCTGCCAATCTTTTAGTCAGGCCTAGGTTATATGTATTCGCATCTTTACTAAATTACCGATAACGAGCACTACAAATTACAAATACATACGCAATTGTGGGTTATTTTATCCCCGAGGATATTATTTCGTGCAAGTTCCATCCACGGACAAAAGAAATCTAAATCCAACGTCGCATTTTATCTGTTTGTTCGTTTCTCTATCTTCGTGAAATGAAATATGAAGGCGATATACGCGAATATAACGCCACAAAACAAGGTCCGAAGTTCTCTTCGTTAGCAAAATTGACGCCATTCATAGCAATCTTTACTTTCTTCGACAGAGAGAACATATTTTATCCGCTTTGCGACAACATATGGTGCCTTCGTGCGCTCTTCGTAGCCGTTATTAAATCGTCTCTATACAATGTTGAACTTGTGTGTACCATGAAAGCATCATAGCGGACAGCAATATCGGATAAACGCGAGAGCAGCGGTGGCTTCGATAGCGACACCAAAGACCTACGTGAAGCATAGGAAAGTTTGAATTGAAAGCAATTTATATTATTGAATTCAGGTATCTGCAGATCCCCAATTGCAGAATATTTGGGAATACCCAATTAATACCCATTAATGGGCGTGAAAATTACCAATTTATAAAACATTGCATAAGATCTCCCGAGAGCTGTAAGGGCGTGTATGCGAGGCCACACATATGGCACGCCGTGCGACAATCTAATCTCAGGATTCATTCTTCTCAGGGATCACGATTGGGATGCATTTTGTTTGCTTTTTTGTATTTCTGACTAACTCCTTCCACACCGATAACATACACAAGGGAGGTGGGAAACCTAGTGCCAAGTATTAGCCTACTCTTTACGAAGAGCACTGCTTAATGTTCCTTCCGAAGGAAGGAGTAGGGGACGGGACAATCCCGGACTGAAAAATCCGACCTCCGCCGAATTTGAAACGGCGTGAAAAACCAACGCCCTTGCCACTCCACCACTGCAGCCCCTCGAATGCATATGCAGTCGTGGAAAATGGGGGGAGATGAGGTGCAATATAAGCCATCCCTAGGGAAAGTAGTAGTAGTCAACCAGTGGGACACGAAGTTTCGAAAATAATTACTATAGAACCTTTTCTTAGCAAAATGATTGCAATATTTAATCTTAAAAATTTCCATTAATTATTAATATAATGCTAAAATGCATTTAGTGTAAAAATTCATTTCTTGGGAGAGGTGGGATTTTGTTTATACCAAAAATGGATGGTGGGACGTGAAATGCAGAACCTCTGATTTAGGAGACGCGTTTCTCTGAAGTTCGTAGCTTTCTTCGAGACCTCAAATGGGAGGCTGAATTTCTGTATCCAACATTTTCGTTAATCACACGCTCAGCAAAACATTATCCGAACTTTGACCGTTGCCGCAACTGCTAGACACGAATACGCAGCTTCCGCCCCACCGGCCGTCGATGCGATGTGGTTCGACGAATGTCGGAAATCGATCCGACTCATTCTCGACCTGATCTATATGATCCTCATTTATCTTAACGGAAGAAAGCGTCTAGAAATGAATGCCCCTGTCACTCGCATCGCCGCCGCAGACACGGGCAACGTTCTTCGTTTGTTCGCAGGAGTCTTCTCTTCTTCCCCATCGACCCTATCTCTCGTCGCAATCAGGTTTAATCGTCAAAGAATAGAAATAGTTGCTTTGATTGTGGAAACAACGCCTCACTCGAGATGTTTAATGCGCACGTTAAACGATTGGTTGGATCGAGAAACTCGGTGTTTCATTGTTTTTACGAAAGCGCTCTTTATGGCACCCGAAATTGGGTATCCCAGTTCGAAGCGAGGCGAGCTTATTTTCCACGGTTCGATTGAAGTAGAAAACACAAGAATCAATTATTTTCCCTTGTCCAAATATTTAAATTGATTATATGGCTGTTCACAGAAACCCATTAGCGGATAAAAGTTTCATTTTTTTATGAAATTGTTAATTAAATTTTTTGTTTAAACTGAAATGTAATGAATTAATTTCACCGGATTTCGTCGATCGCTGGGCCATTTTGTACGCGTGTGAATATCAACAGTGCCTTTGCCGAGTTGATTTCGATGATAAGTATTTATTCAGCACTTTAAATTATAAAAAACATACTTTTACCATATAAATATCGTTTTCGATGCAAAATTGGTAAAATAATACACGGAAGACATTTTAAAGGGCGGATTGTAGAAATATAAAAGTCAGGTTTTTCATTGCGTCATGAAAAAATTTGACAACTGACAAAATGGTTTGTGTTTGCTGATAAAAACTGTTATGACCGCATTGATGTTATAATGTGGACAGACAATAGTTAACCTTTGCCGCCTGCGAGACTTCTTAACGCCGATTTTATTATTCCCGGTTAAACTGATGAGATACTTATTTACCCAACAAATATAAAATTTAATTATACGCGGACCTGACTTGAACGCGCATCACATTTTTCGTATTTTCTGACATAAGAAAACTCGCATTATTTACGATATCGTGTATATATATATATATATATATATATATATATATATATATATAAACGTCCGATTCTTGATTCCTGGGTTCCTGATTCCTGGAATATACTTAAAACGCGAATAACTCGATCAAATATGCAGATATAAAATTCAAATTTGGCAGAGATAATCTACTCTGATATAAAAATGCTATGACGAATAAAAATTTACGAAAAACGTCCAGGGTTCGACTCCAGAGGATGATTTGCATTCCCCATAAGATAACGCGTAAAAATCGACTTTTTGACGTGCAGGCTTTTTTCTTTGTGAGATTAAAATTAGAAAAAATGGACACGACTTTTATATCTCAACCATTTTAAAGAAGAAATTACAAGGTTTCTTATTCTATTCATCGTTTTTTGGCTACAGTTCGAAATCCTTCATGTTAAACGTTTAATTCACATATTTTGGGGAAATCTTGCAATTTGAACGGGATATTGCCTTGCCTACCAATTACATTCTTAATCCTCGAAATCATATTGTTATTCCAATCCTTATGGGAAGGAGAGAAAGACGGAAGGAGTGGGAAATGATTTTCGTAATTCACTGTGTTATTTACGCTAAGAAACACCTCAAGAGCTGAAATACATTATGTTGTCCGTTCATTGGTCTGAGTGTCAAGTTATAAAAACGCAAATGACTCGATCAAGGATGTAGATATAAAATTGAAATTTGGCATAAATTTATATAATGAGCTAATCAGAATTTCTTTATATATAGTTAACATGGTAATTAAGGAAATAAATATCCGTTTGTGGCGCTATTTTGAGAGGGGATATATTGCACTTCTTTTGAATTAAACTAATAAATTTTAATTTTACGAAACAATATTTTGTCAGTACTGAAAATTAAAAAAATGTTAATTCACATTATAGTATGTTCCAGAGAATTGAATTCTATTCTTGGCGTCATATTCATCTATATATATTTACTAGTAATTGGTGCTTGCATACTGCAAGCATTTCATCTCACCTTGAAAAAACATTCATTTTTCAGACAGACATTTCATAATTACAAATATTCTTTTAAATCTAAAGATTTCAACTCCTCAGCGATTTTCGTTTTTCCCACATGTAAAAATAATTGTTTAAAAAAATCCCCAAATGCTGCAATTTAAAAAATTTTACACTTTCTCCATTATGGTGTACTAATGCTACACATTTTAGCCAAATTTTAAAGATGTAGCATTTCTAGAAGTAAAATAATATTTTTATAATTGTTTAAATTTAAATAATTTTTAACGGCCGCCGAAATTCACATATGGTAAAATTGAAATGTTTATTTGTGCAAATTTACTACTCTGTAAATGATTTGAAAATTTCAGCTTCCTAGCTCATCCCGTAGTATCTAAACAGTTATCTATTTGGAACAATTTTTAAACGAGAAAAAAGTCTGCTAAGACCTGGAATTGAACCCGGGTCTTCCACTTGCCGGGCGGATATTCTACCCCTGAACTATCGTAGCAGAACATTTTCTCTCGTTTCTGAACACGGATGTTTTCCTTTGTGGGACGGGAAGCAGACTTTTTTCTCGTTTCAAAAATTGTTCCAACTTTCACAGCTTATGCCTGTCTGCATAGGATCTTCGGATCATATCATTCCATCAATTTCAGTTACCTATTTGTTTAAATTTTATGAATTTTTAACTGCCAAACAAATTAAAATATCAAAATTTGTATAATCCCTATTTCGTTTTTTTTTTAAGAATTCTACTCATAAAAAAATTTCAACTCCGTAGCATATTTGGAAATACATAAACCTTGAAAATTTGTTTAAACAATTTCGAATTTTTAGCGGCCACATTGTTGCACTTTTTAAAGATTTTTGCTTTTTCTAGTCGGTTTTGCACAAAATTCTACCAAATAGAAAAATTTCGAATCTCCAGCTCATCTGGAAATGCCTAAACATTAGTATCCTCCTGTTATCATTATATATCGACGACTCTTACAGAGGAGGAGGATATAACATACATATAACAGGAGGATACTAATGTTTAGGCACTTCCAGATGTGCTGGAGATTCAAAATTTTTTTCTTAGGTAGGATTTTGTGCAAAACCGACTAGAAAAAACGAAAATCTTGAAAAAGTGCAACTATGCGGCCGCTAAAAATTCGCAATTGTTTAAACAAATTTTCAAGGTTTATGAATTTTCGAATGTGCCACGGAGTTGAAATTTTTTTATAAGTAGAATTCTTAAAAAAACGAAATAGGGATTATACAAATTTTGATATTTTAATTTGTTTGGCAATTAAAAATTCTTGAAGTTTAAACAAATAGATAATTGTTTTTGTACTACGGGATAACCTAGGAAGCTGAAATTTTAAAAATATTTACAGAGTAGTGAATTTGCGTAAATAAATATTTCAATTTTAGCATATATTAAATGAGGCGGCCGTTAAAAATTATTTAAGTTTAAACAATTAGAAAAATATTATTTTACTTCTAGAAGTGCTACAACTTTAAAATTTGGCTAAAATGTGTAGCATTAGTACCCCATAATGTAGAAAGTGTAAAGTTTTAAAATTGCAACATTTGGGGATGGTTTTAAACTATTATTTTTACATGTGGGAAAAACGGAAATCGCTGCGGAGGTGAAATTTTTAGAATTAAAAGAATATTTGTAATGATGGAATGTCTATCTGAAAAATGAATGTTTTTTAATGTTGAGATGAAATGCTTGCAGAATGCAAGCACCAACTACTAGTATGTTATATCCTCCTCTGTAAGGAACGTCTATATATAATGATATTAAAATACATTTATACTAAAATAGATTAGTGTTACCAATATAGGTCATTTAAATGTTATCACCTAAATTCCATCTCGGCTTATATCAAACGGATTTTTATGACATTGGCGATTAGCATGTCCTGTGGTATATAATGATAGGAATGTTTATATTCGTGAATTTTTTGTTTGAAAAAACATTTCACGTGTAGACGCAGTAAAAATTGTTTTAGTCTGCTTTTTACAGAAAGCAACATTAGCCTCTTAAATGTATTTTTATAACTATGCTATAACTCAATCCTTGCTTCGGTAAATAACCAATTTAACAGCGGCAGAGGCTCCGGATTTGTCTTCACAAATGATTGCTTAACAAATGTTGAACAACAATAGCCATATATAGCAACGTATTGTTTACCGATGCGGGATCTAAAAAAGTATACAGTAATAACGAAACAACAATTTTATCTGCTTCTTCTCTTTATAAATATTTTTAACAATTTCTTTCTTTGTGCAGAAAAAAGTTCTAATTACCGATTGCCTATTTTTTTAAAAACAAGCATAATGCCAAAACGACCACGGGGATAATTCTCAGATCCCCCCACAGATTAAAATATAAGAGTATAGCCACAGCAAGAGCAGCAAAATCTTCAGAACAAAGACAAATTCAACTTCGATCACAACGACTTATTATTAGACAAGGGCAGTCTTTTAAATTGTCAAACGACTGCCTTGCTCACGGACAATTATGTATAGCTACGTCTAGAGAAGGATGCGGGAAAGAATATTTATTTAGTAATATTTATTGAGTAAAAGAAGGGAAGACAAGAAATATTGTATACAAGCAAGCATTACAATAAAAATTAACTTGGTTTCAATACTTAAT
The DNA here is from genome assembly GCA_028673005.1 of Tanypteryx hageni. NCBI lineage: Eukaryota > Metazoa > Arthropoda > Insecta > Odonata > Petaluridae > Tanypteryx > Tanypteryx hageni. Next base: position 189,190,853 of record CM054115.1, on the reverse strand, counting down.
TTATTCTCAAATTTTCTTCAAATTATTGTCTTGATTTGAAAACCCGAGCAACGCCGGGTATTTTGCTAGTTTTTTCTATAAGGCATTTAATTTGCGCAACGCGGTTTTTTCAAACGCGACCTTTTACATGAACACAATTCTCGCGTTGCTCAAGGAACTAGTGTGTTAATAATACGAAGATACCTAAAATATAAGAATTCTCACGAGAATTCTTCAGTCATAGAAAAGTATGGAGTTAACCAATTCTCATTAATAATTAATCAAATAACGATATTAAATAAATCTATTTCCTATTTCATTATATCCTCGATGTAAGGAATTCCAGTCCATTACCAGGAAACATTTCTTAGAAAATATTTAGCCCAGTGGTTCCCATCTTAAGTGCCGCGGCATACCGGAGCGCCGCTGATTTTTGGAGTTGCCTTAAAAAACTTGTTTAATACATAAATCAACGATTTGAATGTGTTTATAGGTAACTATCGCAATAATGTTTCTCTAGTAAACTTATTATGGTGTAGTATAAAAAAATGGATGCGTCCGAAGGCTGTAATACCTTTACGTAAAAATATAAAACTTTGTTTCAAGGCTGGGATGCTGCGAAGTTCGGTTAATCTTTGAAAAGGTATCGCACCTACAAACAGGTTAGGAACCAATGGTTTAGCCAATACCATAGCAATCGATATTTATCTGAACTAACTGTGACTAAAACCGGCTTTAATAAATTGAGCTAATCAGGTGTGGGCGACGTTGTTAAAATAAATTAAATATTCAATAGCTCAATGTTATATTAAACTTGTGTTATTATTAAATATTGAATGTATTTTAACAACTCCGCCCACTCCTAATACAGTGGAATTCCACAAAGTCTGTCTCTTCAGTAAATAAACTAATTGAACTAAATTGGCACGTACAATGTGACCCACCATAATTTGGAGGAAAATTAATGAATTCTGTTTATTAGTATCCATGGAATAACAAGGGGAAGACTAATTGGTGAAGATACACAAAATAAATGATTAGGAATATATGACAAAAAATTATATGTTTACTGAAGAATCGTCATCTCACATATATGAGTATCTCGTATAAACGGAGAGGGGGAAGTTTATTAAAATAAATGAACGTGAAATGCGCAACCGGCGAGCATAGTTGTGGTATCCATAATTTAGAGGATGCATTCTTTTGGAACATAATTTCAGTCGAAATTTCGTGGATACAAGTAAGGAATCACAGACGATGCGCTGTAATTAAAACTTTCGAGGCGAATTATAAAATTATAAAAAGTTTTGGGAAACTTTCGAACTAAATCAATAGAGCACACGATATGACATCCGAAGGTGCGGTTTGGCACAACATCTATTATTGTGGTCTTGAAGCAGAGTTTAAGATTTGAAGTAAGATTTCCGTAATTTTACATGGTTCAATGGTATGGACTTTTCGGGTTAAATAAATTTCATTCGGAGGGTAAATATCGTGTTTTATTATTTTCCTTTTCATTCGGGTTAAAATCGGGTATAAATAAGTTACAGATTTTTCAAGGATTTAAAAAAAGTTCAATCTAGGGTAATTTTCGCGTTTTATTATTTTTAATTTGGTTAAAATGATTTTTAAATTAAAATATTGTTTAAAAATTTGTTCAGAAATCAAAACTTTTTATTATACTTTAAGTATGGTTGAGAGTATGATATCTTGTGTTAAACGCCTCCAGGTGGAGAGAACACCACGCAGGCTGCACAAATATCTTGCTTCCCGTTCAACTTCTCTTGAAAACACACCAGATATTAGTGAAATAATTTTTCATGTTTTCAATTAACAGAAGCTTGGGCTCTTTTCCTTATCCTATCAAATATCTAACAGCGACTACGTAAGGCGCGTCCTTGACTATTCGTGGCGCAAGCAAACCAAGGAGATTAAGATTGTGTTACAAAGTAAGCATACGAATAAATTGTTTACTAAGAGAATAAACAGACTGATCACGAACATCTCGGACTGCACACAAGTGCTGAGGTGCCCACAAGCGCCAGAATAGAAATTCTGTGACCAAATCTAAAAAAAATGTTTAAAGAAAACTAATAATTTTTCGGGTTTTACCCGAAATTTAAAAAAAGGAAATCGAAGGGTAAAAATCGGGTAAAACTCGAAAAATCCATACCCTAGTTATAAGTCATATTTCTAGTATTGACTCAATAGTTATCTCCAATAGCCATGAAAAGATTATGAAAACCAGATAGGTATGCCTATTTCGGCTACAAAGCAGCCGTTATCAAAAGCGATTTATCCATTGTAGATTCTAATATGTATACACTATAAGTTGCTGTTTTGTAGCCGAAATATGTATACCTGATTTCCATGTTTCTATGGCTATTTGGGATGCCTATGGCGTCAATTTGATTAACATGATAGATAGCAAAGAGTTCCAATGTCTAAAAGTAGTAGAAAAGCTTTAAAATAGCGATAGCACTGTACTGTTACCCATAATGAAATATAATGAAGAAATTGCAGTGGCATAATGTAAGATAATTTATATCTGATTAATTTTCTATTCATGCGATTTCGTAGCGCTAATTCTTGTAGAGTATCATGCTCTACCTACTTCGCATCTTAGCGTTACCTTTCAAATGTTTCATCAAAGATTCAATGTAAAACAAGTGATCAATTAAACCAGAAAAATCACATAGATCTAGATAGCGAGTGCTAAACACGCAAATCGTAATTATGTTAATTGTCGGTTTTGTTGTTAATTGTGAACAATTGATAGGGGGTGAAGGTAAAATTTAGTAATTTGATCGCAATGAGCACTGTTAATGGCCATGAAACGCCATTGGCGGGACTAGTGGCCTTGGTCTCGCAACCTTTTAATCCTTCAGTAAGGATTTTTTGGGGCCAAACTTGTCAGACGGCGAGGCCAAATACTCCAACGCGAATGAGGGTGACGGTAAATTTATCTTCGTGGACCAATTCCAGAACCGAACGCCTCTTTCTGAGTCGATAGCGAGTTTTTAATTTCGGTGAGGTGTTATACGAAACTTATTCTTCGCATCGTTCTCTTGCTAAAGAAAAACTGTGCAAAAAATGGAACGGTAATTTATTGAAATTGCAGCAACGATTAGGCATGCCATTAAATTTTAATTGGAAACAATTCGAGCATTATTCGACGCGATGGCAATACTTTATGTGCCACGCATAAAAGTTCATATAAAAACTCGTGAAGTTATGGAATTCTTGTAATTAATGCGTAATACAAATCTTTCTGTCAGGAAAAAGCGAACTTATATGTAATTACTTAAAAAAATTACAGCTTATACTGTTATAAAAGTTCGCCTTCCTTATTGTCAGTGGCGACCCTCATTTATCTAATTAACGCCGATTGCGACATCTTGAAAGGCTAAAAAGTGTCGCACGCTTAATAATCCGAAATTTGAATACCATTTTTTCGTGGATCAAACCGTAAAGAATACGTCTTTTTATGTCGATTAACTCAATCGCTTATTTTAATGCCGTCATATGATACATACGCACTTCGTTTAGAAACATAAAAGTTTTTCTTGCAACGAAAGGAAAGAGAAACTAAACTTTTAACGAATCATCTTGCTTTTCGAAGATAATAGTGTTTGACGGCGACTGTCCGAAATGAATCGTCTTCCAATTATCTTTTCCTTTTTCGGATGCAAATAGTTCCAATGACCATTCATTCATTTCTATCAAAATAAATTTTCTCAGCGAAAGGAATTATTTCAGTTTAAAAAATTGCTCTACTATCGAGTCGGCTAAAAGAATTAATACTCGCAGTACAATTTTTGTTAAGTCGTTCATCAGTATAATTAAGTGATGATCTCTGAGAGAAACAATGAACTCCTTCGCATAAGTCTTCATTCCAGGAAAAATAACTCGCTGTCATTTCGCTCTCTCTCTCTCTCTGAATGACACGTCCACCCGACGTATTATACATTTTTCACTGTAATTGACAGTAGCGCTATCTATTAAGGGGATCGGGAAAAGCTCTTCGGAAGCCGACATTATCCATCTCACTTCCGATCCCCTTGACAAAGGAACTATCTCCTTCCCGGAATCGGTAGGTGACTCCGCCTCCCCCCTATGCCTCCTCAATACGCCTCCCCCTCTCGCCCTCAAAGCGAAGACCCCTGCACGGTGTCAATCTTCGTCCCGATAGGTCCGGCAAAAAGGGCGAAGCCGGGGTATAACCGCAGATAAAATCATTGGAAGCGTTGGTAGAAGAGGGAAGGGGGAATTCTCCGGTGGGGAATCACTCACTCACCTGCGGTATGCTGAGCACGAAGCTGACGGCCCACACGATGCCGATGTACCTGTTGCAGCGCTTTGCGGTGAGGGACCTCATCGGATAGCGCACGGCGATGAACCTGTCGACCGCTATGAGCACCAAGACGAAGGTCGACAGGTAGAGGCTGAACATCTGCATGAACTTGAACACTTTACACGCCACGTTCCCCGCCGCCCACTCCACCGCGTAGCTCCATCCCGCCTCGCCTGCTATGCAGAACACGGTGACGAACAGATCGGCCACTGACAGGTGCAGGATGAGGGTGTACACGGTGCTCCAGTTGTGCTTCCTGCTCTTCTCTATGGACACGATAGTGGCCATATTGCCGGCCAGGGACAGCAGGGCCATGGCGCCCAGCACGCAAGCACGAACCATGGAGGCGTGTGTGAATACGGGAGCGTGCTCCAGGCACGTGACGTTCACGGGGAGCACGTCCAGCGCGCCACCTTCTTCTCCCGCGGCCGCGGACTGAGACGTCCCGCTCTCGTTGGACGCCAGCCTCCGGAGTCTGTCGCACTCCTCCTGGGGTAGTATGGCCCACGGTGAGGCGGAGGAGGGCGACGAGAGAGGCAGGCGGGAATGCATGATGTCGCTTCCGGTGGCGTTGTCGACGCCCGCGAATATAGCCTCCGAGAGTGCCGCCATGGTCGCCGTAGGCGGAATCCTCGCTCTTTCTCTACCTCCGAACTTCAATTGTCCGTGGCCATGGCAGCGCCGCCGCCGGAAGGAGCGGACGCCTTTCTCTCCCCTCACTATATCCGTCGCGCGGCAACGGCAGAAGAAGAATCGCGTCTTCCGTCGCTAGGAGTCGACGGTCGGATGCGAGGAGTGAGACTGGGGCGGCTGCTGTTCCAGGAGCAGGCGGAGCGCCCATTCCTCTCCCTCCTCCAATTCCCCTTCGCGGAGTGCCGCCGAAACGACGCATTCTGGTTGGTCGGCGGCCTTAACTAAGACGCACGCGCCTATTTCGCGCGTCGCTTCCGTTCAAAAGCCGAGGGCCTTAATACTCGCGACGGGCTTCTCTGGAAGCTTCGGCCGCCGCACGCCACCAGATAGTTTCGAAACTAAAACTTCCTCTGGATATTGCATTCTTTCCGAAAATCTACGAACGACGAAGTTTTTCTTGGAAACGTACGTCTTCGTTGGCGAAGTTCTGCGCGCGCTAAAAATTGGTCGATGGCGACCGCATTTTCGTTGCGAGGAAGCCAATCCCCCGTCGTTTTATCTATTGTTTTACCCGCGTCCTTGGCGGCAGGTTATTATGTCTATCTTGTATCTTTTGTTTGCTAAGGTTGTGCGTGGTCGCGCGTGCGTGGCGTGCGTGTAATGAACTGTAGGAGAATTTTATTAAAAACAAAATGGAAAAGTATACTCCATAAATGGAATACACAGAGATTTCAAAAGCGTTCTTTATAGGAAATACGCACAAAACGGCAACGAAAGATTGGGCGGATCTTGAATTTTTATATCCAAAATTAAAGTCATAATTATGTTATCTAGCGGACACTTTTGCGGAAAATGTTGTCCTTTATCCGAATAAATTTTTAATCTATACTTGACAGATCATATAAGAGCTTGGGAGAGAAATTTATGGGCTTTTTATTAGGCGTTCTTTACCAGCAAAGCAGTAATAGCGGAACACCTTATGGGACGTGTGGTCCGTCCGTCCGTCGTAACTTTCATCTCCTAAACCGCTGGACGGATTTTAATTAAATTAAGTATGAGTCAGCTCATGACGATGAAGAAATAGATGAGATCTATGAGCAAATTAATGAAATTTACGAAGAAGACGGAAGAGGAAAGGTAAACTGCATAATAATGGGAGATTGGAACAGCATAGTCGGAGAAGGACAGGAAGAAAATGTTGTCGGGCAATACGGACTTGGGAAGAGAAATCGAGGAGGGGAGAAACTCGTAGAATTCTGCATCAATAATGACCTTGTAGTGACTAATACATGGTTCAAAAACCATAAACGAAGGTTATACACATGGAAAAGCCCAGGAGATAGAATGAGATGCCAAATAGATTACATCCTTGTAAAACAAAGATTTAGGAACAGCATAAAGAACGCCAAGGCATTGCAAGGAGCAGACATTGATTCAGATCACAGCCTTCTAATACTTGACGTGAGTACAAAGCTCAAACAAATAAGAAAAACGAGAAGAGAAAGACAGACCTGGGACCTAGAAAAACTGAAAGAAAGGCAGGATGTAGTCAGCATGAAGTTGGAAGATAACCTAAGAAAGTTGGAAAACAAACCGAAGACCGTCGATATAGAATGGGATGAAATTAAAACCAGTATCAAGGATACCTTGGATAAAGAGATTGGAAAACAAGAGAAGAAAATCAGAAAACCATGGATCACGAAGGAAATGCTGGAGAAAATGGATGAGAGACGAAAATGGAAAAACGTTAACAGTGAAGAAGGTAGAGCCAACTACAGGCGTATAAACAATGAGTTGAGAAGGGTAACAGATAATGCTAGAGAAAATTGGATAAAAGGAAAATGTGATGAAATAGAACAAATGGAGAAGTTAGGACGGTACGATATGATGTACGCTAGGGCACTGGAATTAGAAGATAAGAAGTCTAATGGAATTTGTGGTAAAGGAATTATGAATAAGGATGGGAAGATAGTCTCAGAAACAAAGGATATAGCACAGGTATGGGAAGAATACATTAAGGAATTATACAGCAAACAGGCAGGAGCAGCAAAAATAGAACTGGAAAATGAGGAAAACATTGAAGAAGATAACTTAGGACCAAGTATTATGGAGAGCGAAGTAGAAAAAGCGATAGTGGAACTAAAGAAGGGGAAAGCCACGGGCAGCGATGGAATACCGGCTGAGATACTTAATGTCATAGGATCAGAAGGACTAAAAGCGATCACGAAATTAATTAATAAGATTTACGACACGGGAGAGTGGCCTCAGGATTTCCTAGAAGTAACAATGATCCCTCTAAAGAAGAAGCCAAAGGCTATGCAGTGTAAAGATTACGGAACGATAAACCTTCTGTCACACACATCGAAGATCATCACGAGGATTCTTAATAAGAGGCTGGAGAAAAAGGCGGAAGAAATACTAGGGGAAGATCAATTCGGTTTCAGAAAAGGACGAGGAACTAGAGATGCTATAGGAGGAGTTAGAATCATATCAGAAAGGGCAATAGAGTACAGTCATGATATCTGCGCATGTTTCGTAGACTGCCAGAAGGCCTTTGATAGAGTAAATTGGGTAAAGTTGATAAAGATATAAAGGATATAGGTGTAGACTGGAAAGACACGAGACTGATTAGGAATCTATATGAGAATCAAGTTGTAAAGGTCAGGTTTGAGAATGTGGACATCTGCGGAATAAATATCGGTAGAGGAGTAAGACAAGGCTGCTGCCTATCGCCAACCCTATTCAATATATATGGAGAAAGTCTAATGCAAAAAGCTTTAGAAGGCACAGGAGATTTCAAAATTGGAGGAAGGATTATAAGAACAGTAAAATACGCGGATGATCAAGTACTTCTAGCAAGAAAGGAAGAGGAGCTACAAAAAATGATAAATAGACTAGTGATAACAGGTAGAAAATACGGTATGGAAATAAATACAGAAAAATCCAAGGTCATTTGAATATCGGGTAAAGAAGAGAATCTGAACATAACTATTGGGGGAAAGCCATTAGAACAAGTTTCAGAATATAAATACCTTGGAAGTATCATAACACGAGAGGCAAAATGTACGGATGAGATCAAAACTAGAATAGGAAAAGCAAAAGCGGCTTTCAGGAGAAAGAAAGAACTACTTACAGGGAATATAAGGGAAGATATCCGCAAGAAGTTGATAAAATGCTACGTATGGAGTATAGCATTGTATGGGGCAGAAACATGGACGCTAAGGAAAAATGACATAAAATACTTGGAAAGCTTTAAAATGTGGACTTGGAGGAGAATGCTGAAGATAAAATGGACAGATAGGATGAAAAACGATGAAGTGCTACGAAGAATAGGAGAGAAGCGAATGATTATACAGACTATCAGAAAGAGGAAGGCTAACTGGGTTGGACATTACCTGAGGAGAGAGAGTATGATTAAAGACGTGTTAGAAGGAAAACTAGATGGGAAAAGGGAAAGAGGTAGGAAAAGGTTTCAGCTGATAGACGATTTGAAAGGAAAAGAGAGTTATCAAGATATAAAGAGGACAGCGGAAAATAGGAGTATATGGAGAACCAGGTTTAACCATGAATAATCACGGACCTGTCTACGGACAGACTACCTATGATGATGATGAGTGATCGTTATTAAAATTTATCTCCCAATTGTGATTTTTAACTGAATCTGTCAATTTGAACTTCCACTTGACATGATCACTTTAATAAACTTATGCTCGCATCTCGTTAAATGGCATCCGTCAAGCAACAATGAAATATCAAACTTTTATCTCCCTAGCTCTCATATGATCTGTAGGGTATAGATTAAAACAGATATTCGGATAGAAAACAACATTTACTACAAGAAAGTCCGCGAGGCTACGTAGTTACGAGTTATGGTTTCAGAGATAAAAAATCGAGAAAATTCCGAGCAAAACATCGCATATTTTGTTTACATCGATCGCGAAGACGGTTCTCTCAACAAACAACAATTAAAAATCCATATATTTCTCTCCCATTCTCTTACATGATTTGCGAGGTATAGATTAACAAATTTATTTGAATAGAGAACAACATTTACTACAACACAGGTTTTTAAACTTTTTTTATCCGCGACCCCTTTTTATGAGACGAAATTATTAGCGACCCCTGGCAGTACTAGTTAAGTTAAGTTAGGTTTTTTATACTCTAGTATAATTCATGTAATCATGCTTGGCGACGTTTATTTCTGCAATAAACTAAACAAATATAGAATGAAAGGTTGTAGTGTATAATAATTTCAACAGTTCTATAATAAATATTTAATTTACTCATGTTTATCTATGTTTGCTGCCACTCCCAGAATCTTTTTCGCGGCCCACGGTTTAAGAACCTGTGTACTACAAGATGGTCCCCGAGACTATAGTTTCGGTGATAAAAAATCGAGAATCACCTAATCTTTCGATACCGTTCCATTGGCATTTCCATTAAGAACGCCTTTGACATCTCTGCGTGTTCCATTAATGGAGTATGCTCTTCCATCTTGTTGTTGCTTGACGGTAACGACATACGAGCATAAGTTTGATAAGGTAATTATGAAAAGTGGAAGATTTAATTGAGGGATGCAGTTCAAATCACAGATGGGCGATAAATTTTAATAAGGATCACTCCTACGTAATTTACTTAAAATCAGTCCAGCGGTTTAGGAGTTGAAAGTTACGACGGATGGACGGACGGACGGACGAGGCGTTTTGCTACTATCGCTTTGCTGGTAAAAAACGCCTAAAAACAGTTATTTTGTGGAAAAAATAACTTAAGCGTATGAAAGATATTCAACAATTGATGAACGCTTCGATAAACCCGAGCGGATGATACGAATGCGCAATCCTTGGTGGAACTCAAAAATTTTGTTAATTTCAACTTTACTCGAGTCCCCACGAATATTTATTTTTTACTAAATTATAGTTTTTTTAACACTTTTCTTTGTTGGAATGGTTTACTTTAAATGGATTTGGACAAATGTTGCATTTGACGATTTAAATTTTGTATAAAAATATTATGCTTCTTTAATTTTTACTTTCTCCATAGGGGAAAGTATTGTTTTCATGAAAAAAATAGACTTCGAGATTTCAACAGAAATACACGTTTTGAGGTCCCCTGAACGCATTTTGACCATTTTCTGTTGCACTCAAGTCAACCGTATTTGACATTCCGCATTTCCATTACTTCTAATGCGTCTATAGGGTCAAACTCTTGGGAATGTCACTGGTAGCCAGCTGGAGAGGTGAGCTTCAGGTCACTCTCGGACGCTTCGATGGTGGTAGAGCTTCGGGAACATCTAGGCTGGCGATGGGACGTTTGTATTTGTCCCACCATTGAGCTTTGATATCCCCGACTCGATGAAGTCTGTGTATATGATAGCTTTTTTGTGGATGTTCTAACTCAAAAACTATTAATCACGTCAACGAAAAAGTTTATATTTAACATTTTTATAAAAGTCACAAGAACTGATTAGTTTTCGGTAAAAATCTGTCAAACGGAAGTGGGTGTTTACTCTTGTCACATCCGTTACTTTGAAATATTTGCTTTAATATTCGATAAATGTAAATATGTATTGGAATAAAGGTTGTAGGAAATTTAATTTTCTGCAACCTTTGTTTGAAACATTTTTCCATATAATGTATTGTTTAAGAGATCTTATATTTTTAGCTGCCACCACCACGCCACCTACCGACGACTATTGTTAACAATTGACCCTTATTTACGTCTAAGTAAAGGTCTTTTTTTTAATTGTTGGATCTTTGTGGCTATATCCAATATCAGAATATCAGTTTGAGTTTATTTCTGTTCTTTGTAAAGTCTAAAATCTTCTCGGTTTCTTAAAATATTTATTATTATGTAACCTATTTGGAATTTTTAGAAATATTACAGATACGGAGAAAGTCATGTGATGGCTACATCAGATTTTTATTTTTTCCATTTCTGTTATAAAAATTTTCACGCAGAAAAGTGTAGTCTCTAATTATACGGAAACTTAAAAGAATTGAAAACAGTATCAAAAAGGTGCTGATTCTGTTATGCAGTACATGTTTTCGACCTATGTTGACACCGAAGTAATGCAAAGGCGAAATGATGGCAGATACCCGCCGACATCTCAACATGTTAAAATTTAAGGAATTGATGTGATCTGGTATAATGTCGAAGTATATATGTTTCATTGGTGTATAAAATACAGGAACGGTAACATTATCTACTAAGTGGATGTTCGACAGCTTTCTCGCGACTAATTGGAAGAGAGAGAACGCTGCGCAAACCTCTCAATAAGGCAAGGATTCTAGAGTTTTAATGATCTCGCAGTTGGTGGGGATAGAGGCCTAACAGTAGCAATTAGTCCCACGTCTGCTTCGATACCTTCTAGCTGTTAATAGAGTGAGTGTTTGGCATTAATATTCCCATCATGAGGATTCCGCTACGCATTCTAGCTCTGAGTTCTTCGGACAATACCGGCGCATGTTATCTCGCTTACGAAACTTAATTTTGAGTCGGAGAGAATAATGGAAACATTATGCTACGATGCGAAATTGTTATAGTATGTCCCGGGTTCTCTTGACGGGCTTCTTTTTTCTTGAATTAAAGCCCCACAGGAGGCTGGCAACAAAGAGTTTAAATTGAAGAAATATAAATAAAAAAGTTCGTTTTAATTTTTTTCTCTCAAAATGATCTCTGTACGTAATAGGACCTTCGTAAAATTATAGAATAGCACGCGACGCCAGGCGTCATTTTTGACAGCCTATCGTGAATAACATGTTACATTATTATTGTCTTATTTTTCTTCAAATCCGAATCATTCTGTGCAAGCATATTAAATATTTGGGCATATTTTCAATTCTGCTCTAACTGGAGTTTCTCATCCAACTTTTATTCCAATCGATTTTCCATCGGTTTTCCTGGGAATATTTTGGTGTGGGTAATGCTCTAGATTGTCCATCCGCCTCGCCCATTCTTATTCGTTTCTTCTGCCATCTGCAATCAAATATATAAGTCTCCCATACACTCGGTATCCATGCTTTTCGTAATTTCTGGAAAGTCTGTCGTTTTCATCTAATAAACGCGCCCGTCTCCTTGGTGATCTCTGCAATCCCTCCGAGTTCCGACACTTCCTCTCACACTCGCGATTCTTCTCGTGAACTAATAATTCTCTCTCGCCCTTTCCGGAATATCCCCACATCTTCTATTGGTCAAATAATCCCTCTTGCGACTGAAAAAGTGACACCGCAAATATATCTCTTTTCCTCTTTATATCGCAAGAGCCCATTATTCGCGTTTCCATGGAAATATCGAGGTCCATTATTTGAATCGCGCTCATTTCGCGCATTTTATCTTTTCTTTCTCTGGAAAAGATAATGTCAGCATCCCTCGGAGTCTTCGAACTCGCGTCGGTTATCTTGTACGCTCGTCGTCTGTTTTTATTCATTTGGACATGTCTGTGGCACCCGCTCTTTTTGTCCGCGGATTGCTTTTAACCTACTAACAAAATGGACACGATAAGGATATCGTTGGAGAAGTCTTTTATTTTAGACCGTTCCAAGTATTACTTCTTTATTTTTATTACTTAAATAAGAATTCAGCTTAAGGCTTAGCATCACAACTGAAAATAGAAAATATACGTGGATTGAAAATCAAATATAAGTTTCCTTACCTTTTTATGTTAAGATCCGCACCTTAATAGTACATGAAGATATATAATCAGCAGATGAAACTTAATTCGGCAATTTTATTTGAATGTTTTTATTAAATTCTGTTTTATTTATATACTATCGTAAAACATTCAAGTAATTATCTCAGCCTCGGTTTCTTTTCTTGTTTTACTTCACACTGTTTTCTTAGGTTCATTCAATTTTTAGCATTTTTTTGAAAGGTAAAAATGATTATTTTATTAGTTTAGGTCCATTTTCTTGTCATTTCTGGCACATTCCTCAGAAAAGTCTCCTCAACTCTCTCCCTTCCGCTCTTATTATCGTCATTTTTCTGCTTTCCATTTCAGACTTGAGAATCCACAGCGCACGACGTTACATTATTATCATTTTATAACTTTTACGATTCATCTAATGTAACTGCCCTTCAGAAACGGCGGACGAGCATGGATGACGGGTCAAATTAAAATTAAAACAGTTGAAGATGTGGGCTTGGCTAAACGTTAGCTCAAAATAAATCCAAATTTCACTGTCGGCATTTAGTGAATTTCACAAAAGGAATGTTAATGTATCGTTATTATTTTGCTTGTGTGACTATTAGCGTTGGTTAAAGTCACTTATTTTCTGGACCGTTTCCGTTTGAGTACTTAACGCAAAGTTCGATTCAAAATAAAATCAACAATTTTTTTCGCCGTATTAACAAACGAAATTGTGTACATCGATCAAAAAAGAGCTATTTTTAAACTGAACACATGAATACAAAAATGCTAAAATTGTTATAAAATAAAATAAAATGTGCTATTGTAGCAGATATTATGGATTTTTAAAAATTTCAGATGCTAATGCATCAATCATTTCTTCCGTTACAACTCACTCTAAAACTACGCTATTGACCCATGTCTAAGCAATGTACTATTTCAATCATTAAGACTTAACTTCAACTTGTACAAATCAAGAAATAGCGTTCTATAGCCACATAGTAGTTATTTAGGCAAACACACACATGCTGTTGCATATCTAACGAGGGAACCATTCAATAAGTGCACCTGAGATTTTGATGAAATTCGGTAGTTGGCTAGTCCTCGGGTCAATATTCACGATTTATCCCCCGAAATATGGGCGTATGCCGCCGGTAGTTTTTGCAGAAATTGCATTTGAAAATTTGCGGTGCAAATAACTGCATAATGTATAACTACATTAAGCTAGTGGCGTTCCTGGTGTAGTGGTTATCGGCGAAGCCTAGGGATCCGAAGGTCGAGAGTTTTAATCCCGATAATTATTATTTTTTCTTTTTTCTTCCACTTTATTTTTTCTACAAACGTGCAATGATTTTGATTCTTTAAACAGTTTTTTAATTTTTAATACGCTTTTAATGAATATTCAGATTTTTCTATAGAAACGATTTTCCTCCCTTTCTCATGCTTTTTCTCCGCACTTCTCATTACCTCAAATGAAAAATTATTCTGCCAAAAGCTGACGTACACAAAACATTTGCTTCAAACTTTCCGCATCTCAGGTACAAAACTACTGCTATAACTACAATATCTCCGCGTAGCGTCGGTTGGAGGACGCTTTAACGTATCGTAGTGTCTTTCCGATGTGACGATAAACAATACCGCTGACGAGTTTTTCCTCCTCCTTCGTTTCCTTGCCGCCATAAATATCTTTCCCACCCCCGAATACTAGGCACAGTGACCGCTGCAGTCGACGCGTCTTCAAACAATAATACCTACCCTTTCACCCGTTCCACCACATGTGCGCCTAACGTTAAGTGAGTCCAATTTGCTATACATTAGCTCATGAAGATAGCAATAATACGGTTGCCCTTAGCGACGACAGATTAACACCGGCTGTCTACTATAATGGTAGCCTTAATCTTTTTATTTATGTGTTTTTCTGGAACGCTCTCCTGCCTAGAAAGCATTTAGTGGGATCTTTAGCGGAATGACCCGTTAAGGGTTGGTAGGATTTCAATGATTTTTTCGCGATATACTGGAATCTTATCTGTTTCACAATTTGCGGAATTCATCGTCTATCTTCATATCAAGGGTTCTATTCGAGAAGCGTTTGTTTTATCCATTTGATTTACGCGGGCGTGAGTGTAGCATATTAGCAACACACTGTTTCCCTGTCGCCCGAATATTGCCTATTATTCCACCCTCCAGTGCCGGCTTCAGACAGTAAGCAAGTGAGGCAATCGCCTCAGGGCGCAGGGTCGAGGGGGCGGCCTCATGCCGCGGCTGTTGACACACTGACGCCGTTCGTTCCCTCTTGCCAAGTTTGGTCTTACAGCAGGGGCGGCAACCCTGCTCAAAGAGACACATTTGCGAAAACGGGAGGGAGGTATGGAAAAACCAAGGGAAACACACACAATGTACCCCAGTACAACCTATCTGACTATTTCCCACTAGATCTGGCGGATTTTGGAGTCGCTTAGCGGAAAAAAATTATCATTTAACGGGTAGTGGGAAATCTAGCGAGAAAGATGTAACTTTTGACTTTTTCTGGTATCATTTGAGAGTTGAAAGTGGTAATGGATTGCTACATAACACATGATCGCAAGACAGTGATTGTAAGGTCCCAAAGCCTGTTGGGATGGTGACCGAAAAACACCCCTCTTCGAACGAGAAAAGAGTTACGACAGAGTATTTGTCTTGTCTCATGAAGGGTAAAGCAAAATGACCCTGGATCCCAAATATCATCCAGATGGAGGAGTCAGTTAGCATGCAAAGGAGACAACGAGTAGATTTTGAGGAAATGTTTTTCTAAGAAATTTCCAAACCCCATTTGGGAAAAGCAGAACGCTTTTTAGGCATTAGTTTTACAATGGCTGTGTTCGAAGCAACACCAATACTGAGAGAGCGTCAGTGTTTTTTGGATTTGGATTTAATATTTGTAGTTTGTGAATTATAAGTCGTTAGTATTTTCATCCGATATAATGAAATCGTATTTTATGGTTTTCGCTTAGTATATTAAGTTAATTTAGAACTGTGCACTTTTTAAGTAGGAAAAACTTGGTTCCGGGAGTGATTGGTTCCTTAACAATAATAACTTTTGTTTTCAACTATTCTTACGAGTTTATCAAAATTTCCCTGGCGTCAAATTTGTAGCATTTGGTAAGTCAAAATTCAAATGAATCACTTTTTAATACAGACATTTTTCTCAAATACTAATTCAACATTGTTATTATTTATAAATAGGCATACACGATTAGCAAAAGAGCTTGAATATAACCTAAAGAAAGCTTTAATTTTTAAAATAGCTATATTGCTAGAGTTTTCATATTTTTATGATCAGTGGAGTTCCGTTGGATTGGATTTAAATTACGAATAAACATAACGATAGACTATAATTTAACTTGAGTGCATATGACGACAAAAGCAAATTATTTACAAAATTTAAGAATGCAGTTAACCTTCCACGATTATTGTTTAATGGGCCTCTCGAGCAATAATGGTTTTTATTTAATATGGAATTGATATAGATACTTATAATCTTCAAATTATAAAAAATTAAAGCTAACATTAAACCTCTTTCAAATGGCTGATCGGAAAAAGAAACGTCTCTCAGGAGCGGAAGCGTAGAAAAGCAGAGGAGGCATATCTTCAAAGCTCCTACGGTGGATTGACCAAGTATTATAAAAGGAGAGATACCAACACTGTGGGCGATGACATGTGCCAGGAACAAACTTATGATATGGATGCAGGTATAAGTGAAGAAAATATTGCGTTAGTAACAGAATCATGTGATGAAGATTGTAGCACAGAAACCCAAACAAATTACAGCGATATTCAGGATGAACATCTACATGAGACAGTTAACGAGGAACTAAACTTGGATTTGCTCGAAATTACTGATGATCCTGCTTTTTAGCCAAGTGGAATGTCAAGTAGTGGCTTCCACCATATAGTCACAAGGGACTCAGTTCAGGTTCAAGATTTTCTTTCCAAAAAATGAGGGAAGAACCTTTACAGTCAAAAATTACAAAAGGTTGTTGCCAAATGGCGAGGATATGCATAGAGATTGGTTAGTATACTCAGAAATACATGATTCGGTTTATTGTTTTTGCTGTTAACTATTTAGAAATTCTGACAGTGGTTTATTTGGTGAAACTGGGTTTAAAAATTGAAGAAATATATCCAGAGTTCTGAAGCAACACGAAACAAGTAGAACGCATTTGTTGAAGTACGATGATTGGTTTGAAACTCTCAAAAGAGTTAAAAATAAAATTCATCAAAAGCTTACATGCATCTTGATTTTCAAGACGTAAATCTTAATGAAACTCATAGGGAAAACAGTTTTTAGAATAACCTTAAATGAATAAAAATTAAAAGTTTTTAAGATAAATAAAAACCTACTATCAATAATAATTACGATAAATAAAAACCTATATTTATTAGCAGAAATAACCCTTCAAAAAACGTAGGAATGCTAGTGTCAATATATATCCACATTAAAATAAAGTTCTCTTACACCATCAACAATTACAATAGTTTGTTTAATCTCGTTGCTATGATTGACGCTTGCACGCGAATTTAAATACACATTTATCGCAGCGGCAGATCAAGGATCAGGTGGCCAAGCAATCTCACCATTTGAGAGGGAGGAGTTTTCTTCGATGTATCTCTTCGAGGACATCCGTTGGGGCAGTTTGATGCTAGCTTGGCTAGTTCCGTCCCAACCAAGGAAACATCCACGTTCAGAAACGAGAAAATTTATCTACTACGGTAGTTCAGTGGTAGAATATCCGCCCGGCAAGTGGAAGACCCGGGTTCGATTCCCGGTTATAGCAGAATTTTTTCGTTTCAAAATTATTCCCAACTTCACAGCTTATGCCTGTCTGCATAGGATCTTTGGATCGCTTTATTCCATCAATTTCTAGCAGATATTATTTACTTCAGTAACCAATAAGATTATTTACGTTGACAACAATTAGGTATAACAGTGGTAGAAAACTCCTTCAGCCAAAAATTATAGGATAAGCCCTATGCATTTTGCCCACTAAGTGGACATCTTCAGGGGAGAACCTGCCTTGGCAGTGAACAGAGTTCAACTGCGACGAAATTAGAAGAAAAGATTATAACGAAGACCGAAAAACATTTGAAGATCGAAAAGAATTTTGTGCGTCAGTATTGTTAAGTTCGGTCAATTTATATAAAGTTTTGTTATATTCAGTATCTGTGTTCATGAGATTTTTTCTGTTTTTATAGATATGCAGATTTTCTAAAGAGTTAAGTGAATGGTTGGCTGAAGTTAACAAGGTTAAATCCTCTATGTGTATACTGTGGCCAGTTTCGAGGATATGAGTGGCTACGCTTGATTTCTCAAAACGATTGTGTTTGTAATGGGCTAAGTGTTCTTTGAATCGTGTTATTAGTTTTCGTCTGGTTTGTCCTATGTACATTAAATTGCAATGTGAACATTGTGTTTTATAAATTCCGGATTTGTTCAGATTCTCCGTTCTGTCTTTGGTGCTATCCAGTAAGTTTTTCAAACTGTGGGGGTTCGTGTATGTTATTGTGCAATTCTTATGTTTGAAAATTTTATTCAAGCCCCTGTTTAATATGAGACAATACGGTAGTTTTGTATATTTGTTGGCCTTATTGTTGTCAAGTTTGAAAGTGGTGGAGTTGGACAACGTCTTTTTAAGATTGTGTTTTCTTATTAATTTATTGATTAAATTGGGATCAGCTACCTGTTTATTTCTTGATCATAGGAGTTGGCACTTTTGAAGACTGCGACATCGAATAAAATTACTTTATAAGTTCTGCTGCTCAGATTAACTGCACCAGTAAGGTAGGCCTAAACCAACCAATGGCTTGGTTGCAGGTGGGAATTCTGCCTTCACGCCGTGACACCAGCTTCACAAAGGACTCGAGAGGCGACTGTAAGGTTTTTATGAGTTTAGCAGATTAAATAATCATTAGAGAGCTTAAATTCCATTATATCAAACACTTAAGAAATGAAAAAATGGGGAGGGAGGAGGGATGGAGGGAGAGAGATAGGGAGGGAGAGAGGGAGGGGGAGGGAGGGAGAGGGGTAGGGAGAGAGAGAATGGTATGTTTCAATTTTAATGAAGTACTTGATTCGTCTATACCCATAGTTTTTGACGGAAAATTACTATAGTACCATCATATTTGTAATTGAAAGAATCGCCTGTTAAAATACCTATTTATTACTTGCTACGCTTTTATTGGTTGTCGGAAGGGATACGTGATGTTCATATAACGTGTAAAGTGGCTTCATGTGGCAGAAAATGTTGCGAACCATGTATATGGTGAGAGTGGAAATAATTATGAATTGAGTGCGAGGAGAGGCGAGAGTGCGGAGAGGAAGAGGGTAAACAGAGGAAGAGCATTAAGGGAAACATGTGCAGTTGAAGTACCGAAGCAATTGGGGAAAGAATAGATGAATCGGGTCACGCGCCCGCATTTTTGATTCACGCATGGATTTGGGTCTCGGTTCGAATGTTTTAGAGGACTATTACGTGCCCATGGGAACGATTGCGTCAGAGAGATAAAGGGGGGGAGAGAGGGGAGAGAGAGAGGGGAGGAAAGAGAGGGGAGTATAGAGAGGGGAGGATAGAGAGGGGAGGATAGAGAGGGGAGGACAGAGAGGGGAGGACAGAGAGGGGAGGACAGAGAGGGGAGGACAGAGAGGGGAGGACAGAGAGGGGAGGATAGAGAGGGGAGGACAGAGAGGGGAGGACAGAGAGGGGAGGACAGAGAGGGGAGGATAGAGAGGGGAGGACAGAGAGGGGAGGACAGAGAGGGGAGGACAGAGAGGGGAGGATAGAGAGGGGAGGATAGAGAGGGGAGGACAGAGAGGGGAGGACAGAGAGGGGAGGATAGAGAGGGGAGGGAGAGGGATAGAGGAAAATAATGAGGAATGAATAAAATGAAGGTACGCATGCGGAAGGGAGTGACAAACAATTACGATTTCTCGGAATAGAGTTGCGAAACTTCACGTTTCGGCTTTCATTTTCATTTGCGAAATTTTTTAAAAACATTTTTATAAAAGTCACAAGAACTGATTAGTTTTTGGTAAAAATCGGTCAAACGGAAGTCGGTGTTTAATCTGGTCACGTCCGTTATTTTGAAATATTTGCTTTAATATTTGATAAGTGTAAATATGTATTGGAATAAAGGTTGTAGGAAATTTAATTTTCTGCAACCTTTGTTTGAAACATTTTTCCATATAATGTATTGTTTAAGAGATCTTATATTTTTAGCTGCCACCACCACGCCACCTACCGACGACTATTGTTAACAATTGACCCTTATTTACGTCTAAGTAAAGGTCTTTTTTTTAATTGTTGGATCTTTGTGGCTATATCCAATATCAGAATATCAGTTTGAGTTTATTTCTGTTCTTTGTAAAGTCTAAAATCTTCTCGGTTTCTTAAAATATTTATTATTATGTAACCTATTTGGAATTTTTAGAAATATTACAGATACGGAGAAAGTCATGTGATGGCTACATCAGATTTTTATTTTTTCCATTTCTGTTATAAAAATTTTCACGCAGAAAAGTGTAGTCTCTAATTATACGGAAACTTAAAAGAATTGAAAACAGTATCAAAAAGGAGCTGATTCTGTTATGCAGTACATGTTTTCGACCTATGTTGACACCGAAGTAATGCAAAGGCGAAATGATGGCAGATACCCGCCGACATCTCAACATGTTAAAATTTAAGGAATTGATGTGATCTGGTATAATGTCGAAGTATATATGTTTCATTGGTGTATAAAATACAGGAACGGTAACATTATCTACTAAGTGGATGTTCGACAGCTTTCTCGCGACTAATTGGAAGAGAGAGAACGCTGCGCAAACCTCTCAATAAGGCAAGGATTCTAGAGTTTTAATGATCTCGCAGTTGGTGGGGATAGACGCCTAACAGTAGCAATTAGTCCCACGTCTGCTTCGATACCTTCCAGCTGTTAATAGAGTGAGTGTTTGGAATTAATAAGCTGGCTCGGTCACAAGACGTGGAAAGCATGCCCACTGCATGCTTTTCTTCCCATCTCCTACCCTTTCCCGCGCTTGAAAATATCTACCGTTGGGGCCAAGTTCAGTTTGGCTCGGCTCGGCCGGCCTTCAAGGTAGCAGCTCGATGTAGTATTGGTGAGCGTGAATGTTTCAATTCTCCGCAATGAAAACGATAAGTGCTTTATTAAAATAGCTGTTTTCGTCGTTGTCTTACGATGATAAACTCGAAATAAAACGAATGGGAAGACCCCTCCCTAATTTGAATTTAGTTAAAAAGCAACAGTGTGCCAACAAACAGGAAAGGTGTCGTAAATTTAATGCCTTAGTCGAAGTACAATTGGCTGTGCAGGTGTGATGAAAAAATGCGTTTTTTTTGTTATCCTTGAGTTCTTTTCCAAGGAGATGTCAGCTGGTGGTGGAACAGGATTTCGAACTTGGTACACATTTGGGAAAAATTGAGGGCTCACGAAAAATCTAAACAACACATGAACAATGTTTTGAGATTATCGTTGCTGGGTAAAACAAATATTCAAAGTTTGTTTAACTCACAGTATTGGCTAGCTATATCTAAACATAACGAACAAGTAGATAAAAATAGGTACGTATTAAATTTGATTATAAATTGTATAGGTACGTTTTTGTGGGGCATTAGAATTAGCATTGAGAGGGCTTGATGAATCGGATGAGTCACAAAATAAAGGAGTTTTTCATGAGTTAATCCAGT
This sequence comes from Tanypteryx hageni, assembly GCA_028673005.1. NCBI lineage: Eukaryota > Metazoa > Arthropoda > Insecta > Odonata > Petaluridae > Tanypteryx > Tanypteryx hageni. The sequence goes on along the minus strand of CM054115.1, from coordinate 189,169,525 downwards.
TTAATTCTGAGTTAGATAAAGACTTAAAAGTTCATCTTAGTCAATCAGCTGCGTTTAAAGGTACTTTTAGATCTATACAGAATGAGTTGCTTGAATGCATGTTAGAAACAAAGTCCACTTCGGAAGGCTCTACTTTGTGGAAAGATTCCATTTAAATGAAAAGAGAAACTTCTAAATTTCCACTAAGAAGTTGATTAACAGACCAGTTTCGCCTGTTACAGCATCATCAGAGGTCGAGAGTTCTATATATATATGGAGAGTAGGGTAGGAGTGTTAATTGAATAATGATAGGCAGGAGGGAGAATGTGTGTAATGAGATGTGAAAATTAAAAAATATTGAATTACAAAGTGAATGACAACATTCAAACGGTTATAAACAGTAATGCGAGCAAGGTTAGTAATTAGAAAATAAAAGCAATGAACAGAAGTTGCGAAAAAGTCGTTAAATTACAAGTAAAAGGCAATAAATAATTAGGAAATCAGTAAAGAGAACAAGGGAGATTGATTGGAGAAAACAAATTAATTAGTAAGTGAAACATTGTCTATAGCATAATGGATCACAATTTCCAACTGCTCCAAGAGGTCCATTCTGTTTCCCTTTGATTCGAAGTGGAGAAACTCGGGAAGGAATGCACTGGAATGGCCGTTCTCAAATAGGTGCCTGAAAAAGTGTGATGAAGCGCTTTGCAACTCGAAGCAACGTTTGTGTTCCTCTATCCTCTTTTTAAACTTCTTCCGTGCTGTCCTATGTAAATAGCGTCCCATGTATCACAAGATTATTTGTAAACACCGCTTTTGGATAAATTAGACATAGAATCTTTGGTATTTAGGAAAAGTTTGGCGTAAGTTTTTTCAATTTTTTTAATTTTCACATTATCTCATTACTGATTGTATGTTCCCCCTCCTGCCTATCATTATTCAATTAACACTCCTACCCTACTCTCCGTATATATAGAACTCTCGACCATTCTTTCGTCACCTAATGATGCTGTAACAGGCGAAAACGGTCGGATAATTAACTTTTTAGTGGAAATTTACAAGTTTCTCTTTTAATTTAAATGCATGTTAGAAGTATACCACGAAGAAGTTAGCAAAGAAATTCAAAAAGCAGATTATGTAGCATGGATAGCCGATGAAACTACTGGTGTGTCATGTCCATTTCAGTTAGTCATTGTATTACGTTATATTGCAGGCGGAAAACCGGTAGAAAGATTCTGGAATTTCGTTAATCCAGACGGACATGATGCTCGTGCAATCGCAGATTGTATTTTATTGTATTTAAAACAACTCGACCCCCTAATTGGTGCCAGTCCGAATAAACTTATAGCACAAAGTTTTGATGGTGCTTCTGTAATGAGTGGACGTTTAAATGGCGAGAAACTGATAAAATCAAGTATTCACTTGCTAATTTTGACCATTGTTAGGCCCACAATAATCACAGAAATAAAAGATTTCAATTTACTGGACACCTCGTGGCTACAAATCTATTTATGGCCGAAGAATTTGATAATTACAGCAAAAATTCCCTGACACGTATCTCATTGTCAGTGAAATAATTGAAAAGGATCCTTTTTTGTAAAAAAGACAATAGTGAACTTCAAGTTTTTTACGAACGAGAGCAGTTTCTGGTGCAGTACCATTTCTGTCGCTAATTTTGGGTGATGATTTGTGTAAAAGATTTCAAGAGACAATAAAGCTTTTAAAATTGTTGATCACGATATCAATGTCGACATCAGAAGCAGGACGGATGTTTTCCAATGATGAAAAGAATAAGGACTTTTCTTAGGAATACTATGAAAGAAGAAAGACTAAGTGCTTTACGCATGCTATCGTGTAAAAAAAACTTTTGTAAATGACATAGATAGCTTCAACAGAAAAGTTATTGATTTATTTTATAACAAAAAGATCGCCGAATAGATTGGTTTACCGCTCATTTTAGCTGCAAGACACTTTTTTCATCTACTCACTACAGTACATTTTTCGATAAGTAAAAAATTAAATACTTTTTTGTATTATAAATTTAGGTTTTTTAAACATTTGTTGGCCCTACAAGTTGAAACAACCACCGGCCGCCACTGCTGCCTACTATAATCTAATGCAATCGAAGCCCCTATTTTTATCTTCTGGTAACTGAATGGCCCAGATTTATTATATCTTCCTCGTTCTTTGCTATGCCATGAATGCGGCAATGTCTTGTTTCTCAAAACCTGTCTCGCCCTCATCTTTCGTCTCTACTTAAATACTCGAAGCTCTTCTCCGAAATATTTAGTATCAGATTTGTTTCCTTTTCAATCAAATTGTCGCATTTGCCAGATCATAGGGCGATCTCGAATATAAGACGACTCTCTATTTCAGAAACCACCCGAAAGAAAAAATCTAGGTACTGATGCTACATCTACATCTACATATTACCCTGCAAGTCACCTTGACGGTGGATGGCAGGGGGTGCCGCGCCCCAAGTTCCTAACTAATTATTATTCACAGTTATCTATTGTGGTCACGTATTGTCCTAGGGAAAAAGGACTCCTTATACCTCTCCGTCTTACTATCTATTTCGCGAATCTTGTCCTCATTATCCCTCCGTCCGATATACGTTGGTTGTCGAATAATATCCTTCATTTCATTTACGAATATCTCCGACCTATATTTATCTAGAAGTTTAAGTCTCGCCTGTAATCTACGATCTTTCAACGATGGCCAACTCAACTCATCAATGAGTAATGTAACGTTCTGTTTTTATCGTAATTCTTTTTCACGAATCTAGCTGCTCGCCGCTGTATTTTTTCTAAATCCTTTACGAGTCCCCTCTGATATGGATCCCAAACCGCTGCTGCGTATTCCATTTGAGGTCTAACCAACTATAAATAACAGGATTCTCTCACCTTTTTCGTGCTTTTCCTGACTATCATACGCACAAAAGCCAACTTCTTACTTGCCGCACCTATCACTCGTCTTATGTGAGTGTCCCAAGACAGGTCACGATTCAAGGTTACCCCGAGGTATTTCACGGATTCTGAAACAGGAATGATCTCACCATCTATCGAGTAGGTAAACACGGACGATGAGCTTCTAGATTTCCAAAAGCTTATAACGTTACTCTTTTTCTGATTGATTTCTAGCTGCCATTCCTTGCACCAAACAGATAACGCATCCAGATCATCCTGAAGCTGACGATGGTCGCTAGGACCACTAATTTCTCTAAAAGGTCCACTAATTTCTCTAGAGGACCACTAATTTCTCTAAAATGCTAATATTATGATTCTTTTTAATTGTAAATTATTCTGATTACTAATTTGATTACTATCAGCCCGTTGCAGCTACGCTTGAAATTAGTTTGTATTAATCTTACCACATCATTCTAGTGGTACACACGCAAAATTTTGTCAAGTCGGTCAGAAGCCTGGGCGTTAAAAAATTACCTTAGAGAGGAAAATAATGAAACAGATGACCCCTTTGCCTTTTTTAATCTTCTGCGATTTTACATCAAAGTTTCAGAGGAGTGGTTCCCAACATTTTCACTTCGCGAATCCCTTGAGCTAACCTATTTCTCGTCGAGAACCTCTTGAATTAACCTTTTATCTTCGCGAACCCCTTCAGTTGAAACAGTTATGGAGACGAACCCTTTATAACGGAGAGTAAATTTAGTAAAAATAAATCTTTTTGAACGCGTTTAATTAATGAAAAATAAAAAGTTTATATAGCACATAATATGTTAACGTTCACAATAAAATCAGAATCTCTCATATTGTCACCATTTTCTAGTTAGTACCCTGTAAAATTCAAATATAATTCTTGAAGCATAAGAAAAAATTGAAAATAAAACCATGCAACTATTTAGTTTGGATTCTTTTGCTTATCTAAACGACTATATAGATGTAAAGTAAGAGTGAAGGGGATGTGAGAATTGACATAGATAAAAAAATGTCTTTATTTGGGCGAAATTTAGACCATAAGGTCCACTCTTACATTTAACCCATCGTCTATGTTAAATTATATTATAAAAAAGTAATATTAACGTCAAAACTATTTAGATAATAATATACTAAATACAGACAGTGCGAAATAGGTAGGTACATATTCAGGAAAACATCTAAGAAAGACATGGTGTTTGTGGGAAAAACCTAGGAAGGACCTGCCTTGACCAACCTAGTAAAAACCCACGCAGGAAAACACCCACGAAGTGAAGGGGGGTGGAAAAAACCTGCGAAAACCCTAGATACTTGAAAGAACAATATGAAACGATACATTATCAAAATGAAGTGAAAAGTTAAAAATTAATGTTTACATAGCGGCTTAAAAGTATAATAATACATAAAAATAAACAAGAAAAAAAGAAATTACAATATTTAAATAGGAGACCTATTTGTCAATGAGAAAAATAAACAATCTATAAGTATGAAATGTACACTTAACAATAGTACGAAGAAAAAGAGTTGCAGGAAATCTTAAAGGTTTATGTACAACAGAATAAAAAGCTAGTATTGAGTAAAGGTAATGAGATAGGTGTGTATGAGGGTGATTAAGTATTGTTTTAATGTTTTAGAAGATGAGTGAGACAGGCACGTTTGAAGGAGTTTAAGGAGGGGGATGTTTTAAGATTATGATCTAAGTTGTTCCAGAGTCGGCATCCAGAGACTTGAAAGGATTTATTATAGATGTCAGTCCTGTGATGAGGAATAAGGAGGTTGTTTTTGCCTCTAGTTTCACGCTTGTGTACCGTATTGATTTCGTTGAAGAGGGAAGAGAGATAATCAGGTTTGTTATAAGATAGGATTTTATGCATTTGCTTGAGAATATGTAAGTTCCTTCGAGCGTCAAGTTTGAGCCACGATAGTTTATTGTAATGTTGGCTGATGTGGTCACTCTTTTTAAGATCACAGATGAATCTAATGCAAGAGTTTAGCGTACGTTGTAGCTTTAATGCAAGTTCACAGGATAGATCGTTATAAACAACATCACCGTAATCACCGTAGGAAAACTATGGACCCTTGGTGCACTGCACCCCCTGTCATCCACCAAAAAGGTGACTTTCAGGGTATAATGTAGATGTAGATGAATCAAAGTGAGGGAATAGGAGTGTAGTCACTATGAGTTTACGCAAGGAATTACGTAAAATATTTTTGAGTCTTTTGAGTGAATGCAAAGAGGAATTTACGGTACTACAGATTTTGTTGGTATTAGGAGCCCAGGAGAGAGTTTCATCTACTATGTGATAGAAGTGGAGATTCACTCTGATCTATGGAAGTCAACAATTTGTGGTAGCCGATAATAATAGACTGACTTTTTGCGGGGTTGATCTTCAGAAAGTTGTTAGCACTCCAAAGAGAGAGTGAGGCTAGGTCAGAATTAATTTTAGTGATAGCATCAGGGAAGTCAGATACAGGTGAATGATAGTAGATTTGGAGATCGTCAGCGTATATGTGATAATTACAGTGATTGATGGCATTTGAGATATCATTAATGTACAAAGAGAAAATCAGAGAGACAAGAATGGAACCCTGTGGAACGCCTCGATTTACATTTGTGGGACGAGATGATAAGTTATGAGTAATGACCTTTTGAGAGCGGCCATTTAGATACGAGCGAAACCAGCTTCGAGAAGCAAGTGAAAAGTGCAAAAGTTCGAGTTTGCAAAGTAGGATGTCTTTGTCAATGGAGTAGAAGGCTTTACTGAAATTCAATAGCGTTAGAATGGTGATTTTTCTCTGGTCCATAGCTTTGCGGTCATCGTCCGTTATTTTCAATAGAGCGGTAGCTGTGCTATGCAATTTACGAAAACCAGATTGAAACGGGTCGATAAGATTATTTGTTGAAAGGAAGTGAGTTATTTGCTCGTGTGCTAGTCTTTCAAATGCCTTGGAGAGAACAGGTAGGAGACTAATTGGTCTGAAATCGACGTTTTCGTGGGAATTGTGTTTCTTGGGAATGGGACGGACAAGAGCTGATTTCCATGGGGTCGGGTATTTAGATCGAAGAAGAGACCAGTTAAAGATATGAGTGATAGTGGGAAGGATGGTAGGAATTAATTTATTTATCAGTATTATGGATACACCGTCGTCCGTTCAATTTTATGGACGATGATATGTCTGTTAATATTGGAACTTACTTTAATATCGTTAACACCGATGACTTAGAAATGGAAATAATAAATATGCAGAATTATATTATTTTAAGGTCACATAAAAATGATGAAAACTTTTGGAATTTAGTTGACGAAAATTGCTGTCCATTATTAAAAAAATGTGCCCTAAAAATATATTCTTACTGTGCTTCAACATACACTTGCGAGTCCATTTTTTCAAGCATGAAACACTTGAAATCCAAGTACCGATTACAATTTAGAAAACTGCCTAAGATCAGGTATCTCGAGTTATGTGCCAAATTCTAGCAAGTTGGCTGAAGATATGCAGTCGCAAGTTTCACATTGATTTATTTTTCATGTTTTTATAATAAATTCTTTAATAGTTTTTCTCTTATATATACAAAAATATCATTTTAATAAATATTGGTACACATCTACTATTGTTACTTCACTTCACGCCCCCAATAATTAAAGTTGCGACCTCATAGCTAAAGTGGTTGCCGACCACTGATACAGAGAGATATCAACTGATCTTGCTTATGCGCCCTTCACGTCCTCAGTAATATAAATTGCGCCCTCGTAGGTGAAAAGGTTGTCGACCCCTGCTCTAGTGAGTACATGCATACCCCGTTTAACGCTGGGGACGGGTTCCTGAAAACGAGAGCGCTAACTGAATCAGCGTTATACGGGGTAATTTTAGTATAGTACTTATGGAGATGCGTTTCTAAAATCGTTATTTATTACTTATTTTCAAAATATTAGTATAGCCGCTCTTCTCTCCGATATTGTACTGTAATAATTAATCCTTAAACGCGCAACGTATAAAATCTGCTACATACCAGAAGTCCTGCAATATAATAACTGTCCCATCATTTTTGTAAATTTCTCGCACTGTAACAGATTCCACACACTCTCCCCGTATAATCAGCTCCCAATACCACCAATAGGTGTCCAATTTCGTGAGATATGTAAAAAACCATACGTCGCTCTGCAGTCTGAGAACTTGGCCTTTCTGCTGTGATTCGTTTGATGATTTCGACAGTTGTTTTCGGTTATTTTCACTGAAACATTTCTGCTGCATACCAAAAATGTGAAATATAATCAAATCACACGTATTGTAATATTTTATTATTTTTTCCGTATTGGAACAGTTAAGAATTTAAAAATTTTAAATATGAAATTTGCTGTCGATACGGTAATTAGTTCTTGAGTCAGAGCGCCCACGAAAACGTGCGGGGAAAGTAAAAATTGGTCCGAGAACAAATAGAGTTATAACGAATCAGCGTTGTACGAGGCAGCGTTAAACGGGGTATTACTGTACTTATATTTTAATGGTGTGTGTTGCCTCGTCCTCAAAGGGAAAGGCAACAAACGTTAAAATGTTTTAAGAAAACGTCCTTGCACCTCTTGCTTTAATATGGGTATCTTAACCTGTTTGATATAATATTTGAACTTCTCTGTCGGTAGTTACCGAATAGTAAGTTCATGACTTTGCTCTTGAATCTCAGTCTGTGGATGCCTGCTAGGGAAAAAATCGAATGTATAATGATTTGCGACTCGGAGATCGTCTTGGTGCTTCCAATGCGCCACTCGTTCCCATCCAGCTGAACGCCCTGGATCCCACGAAGGGGAAACTGCGTTCTGCTTTCGATTTGTCACTCGTGGAAAGAAATCGCTCTGTTGATCTCACACCTCTCCTTGCGGCGACTGAACCTCCTTATTAGGTGCCCGAATACATATTTTTTTGCCTAGCACTTAACATGGTGATATCTCACGGTTGGACAAAATTAATTTTAATTGAATGATCTTAATCTTATGAATAAGATGTGTTTATTATACACATGATACATTGTTTATACAGAGAATTTGTTCAGAGTTTACATTAGACCAACTAATCGATAACAAAGCATATATGAAGGAGCATTAATTTAGTACGAATGAGAAATATTATTTAGTTTATGGACATTCATATTCCACCGTTTAGGAGTAATTCCGCAACTCTAACCTTGTTGCACATATAAATTTAAGCATTTATAAAATTAATAAACGTTTTCCCATAGTAAAAATATCCATTTCTTGTTCCTTTATACAGTGAAAAATGCACCAAAAATCGGTTCAAATGTTAGCAGGATCAATTTAGATTTTGATTGGAGCTTGATTAGCATTTAGCGGTTTGTGAGATACAAGAGTTGCAATAAAAAAGAAAAATCGCGAGTTTCGCAGTAAAATGGAATCTCTTCGTCATTATTCCTTTGATGTATTTTGGGAAATTAAGACTTCGCACATCCGATTAGATACTGTGTAATCAACGCCACGGAAGCCGCCATTTCCCCTATTGATTTGGTTATAATCGCTGGCACTCTGTGTGAGATAGGACGCCTCAACCTTTAACAAGCCATGATCCGGAAAATCAAAGGACGAGAACCCCAAGGTGTGGGTAAGATTTCTCGAAAAAAATTGGGGAAAAAGGAGAGTGGTGTGAGAGAGGGCAGAGAAAAAGAGAGAGAGAGAGATAGGAGGATAAAGAGAAAATTGATAAAAGGGGAGAGAGGAGAGATTGTGAGAAAGAAAGGCGGTAGAGGGGGGAAGGAGAGAAGTAAAGGGTTTGCGTGGATGGAACGTGACGAAGAAAAAGGCAGCGGCGGAGAAAGTGAAAGGCAGAAAGAGAGGGGCATAAAATGGGGTTTAGAGAGGCCTTATTGTGGAGGAGAGGAGAGAGGCGGTGGGTGGGGGAGAGGGTGATGAGAGAGGCTGGATGGAGCGTGTGGGCGTTGGGGCGGCTGGGATTTTATAGGGCTTGGGTGTTTTTCTGTGTGAAGGATTTTTTTGGGCTAATTTGTTTGTTTTTCCAGGAAGTTATAATTGTGAAAAAATCGTTATCCTTTTTCGATCCGGATGTAGTGACAGTGAAGGTGTCGCAATGTCGTGGCCGTCACACGGCCCATATTTGAGTGAGATGAAACAATGTTTTAATGGCAAAAAAATACAATCTTACTTGATAACTGGAAAGGATTAAATGGCCGACTGATGTTTTTACGAATAATTAAGGTGGCTTCCAAGATTTCCGCCAGGGAATGTGTATATTGTATTATGTGTGTACATTTTTTAGTGAAAGGAAAACGTTGCTACACCCATCTATAATATTCTACGTGCGCGCGCACACCTGTATGTCAAATCAGCTCTAATAATAACTATTAATCGCGACAGTTAATAAAACCGTGCTGCTCCGAGATAGTGGTTTTTGCTATGTGTTTTACTTCATCAAAAATAGCCGTATCTTACAATATTTTGTGGCATGGCGGTTTAATCATGTTGACTTATAATAAATGCCTAGACCAGTGGTTATCAACCTTTTGGTGATCGAGGCACATTTTGGATATTCACTTTCTTCGCGGCACACTGGAATTAGATTTGTATAAAGAACTAAGATTAATCATAAAAATACCTATTTTTTATATTATGTCGTATATATAATCGACCAAATTAAGTTATTATATCGTAAAACAGAGCAAATGATGAAGTTTTGTTAAGAAATCTATTTAAAAATCCCACCTAATGTGACACTTGAGCTTGGCATTTTCTAATGATTGCACTGATATTAGGACATCCGTGATAAGTAGACTCTCATTTCATCTTCAACACAGTTGAACCGTTCCCTTTTTCTGCATTTAATGTTTCTAAGTGTCGAGAATCCCAACTCACACAGGATGTGGAAAACTGCCAAAGCTTTTTTCGCAATTTCTGAATATTCTTCTCTAACAGATATCCAGAATATATCCAGAGACAATTCGGCATACTTGATTTTCAGAGTGCGATCAATTAAAAGAGAAGCTAACTCTTCTTCTTCAAAGAGAGTAAAAACGCATAAGTCAGTTGTCACTGGTGTGAATAAGTTCCTTTATTTCTTTGTAGGCAAGGATGGAAAGTAACTCACTCAATATTGTGCTCTAGAGTTGCTAAATGCTCCACCACGAGAGCAACAATTTCTTTCATATGGGTTTTTGGAATCAGAGGAAGCATTTCAAGATTACTTTCTCTAGCTCTCTTTTTCCAGATGACTATTTTTCTCTGTAATGCCAGTAGCTTATCCGTAGAAGTCAGAATGTTTACATTCCGCTCTTGCATGCTGGTGTTCACACTATTCAGATACCTAAATATATATGCCAAATATACTGATTTGGTTCACCAAAGTTCACAGCTAACAAGATATTCACAAAAATCAGTTTCCCAGTTTCAAAAAATTGTAACATCTCTTCTTTAAGTTCGTATACATGAGCCAACACTTGACAGACATCTTATTTCTGTGTGTAAAACTAAATATTCCTACTGCAAATCCATAGCATTACACAGCTTTTTGAAGAGGCGGGTCTTTAGAGGTATTGATTTCACAAATTAACCATTCCGACAACTTGGTCTAATACGGACTTTAAGTCAACTCCTTAATGTCTTTCGAACAACGGCTTCCCTGTGCAAAAAACAATGGGTACCTAAGTATTGTAGTTGGATTCTGTTGCTTTACAAGTGTTGTTTTACAACATTGATGGAGTACCGTTAGTACAAATTCCTGCACATCTGAAATTTTCAAACGTTCTAAGTAAGAAGTCAAAGAATCGAATATATCGTGACTTCTTGTGTGTTCTGGGAGTTCTCTGTAGCACAAAAATTGACTAATTATTTCATTTTCATGAATGAAGAGAACAAATGCTAATAGTTGCGCTTTTCCGCTAATATCGGTTGACTCGTCAATTTGAAAAGTAAAGTCTGACATTTTAATTATTAGAAACATTTCCCTCTATATTAGATGACATCTTACAACCTTCGAGATGTATCATTAGAAAGCGGAATTTTGGTAGTTTCTTGTCCCGCTTCATCACCGAGCACGGCACGCAGGCAAAATACGTGACTCAACTATAGTGTGGGGAGGGAGAGGGGGAGGGAGGGAGTGAGGGACAGACAGACAAACTACTTTATTTAGGGCGAAATTGAGAGTATATAGTCCCTTCTTACATTTAACCCTTTCGTCATATCAGTAATTACAATATTTACATATTAAAAGAAATTAAGTTACATAAATATTAAAGTAAAATATATACAAATTACAAGTTAATTATATATTGGTTAATAGATCAAAGAGTATTACCAAAGAATATTGTTAGTTTTGTGGGTCGAAAAAAAAACCGTTTATCAGCTATATTTTAACACACAAAAAAATTCCCACAGCGGAAAACACCTACGAAGAGAAGAGAGGTGTAAAAAACAGCGAAAAATTTCTAAATAGTTCAGTGAAAGAGGAAAAAAAGAACAACAATAATTTGAGAAAAGGAGAAAAAATCATATATAAATACACACATTAATATCCATATAAGGGAGGGGGTGAGAGCGAAATAAGGATTGTAGGGTAAGATATGCCTGGAAGATTACAGGGAGGGATAGAGGGAGGGAGAGAGGGAGGGAGGGAAGGAGAGAGGGAGGGAGAGAGGGAAGGAGAGAGGGAGGGAGAGAGGGAAGGAGAGAGGGAGGGAGAGAGGGAGGGAGGGAGGGAGAGACGGAGGGAGAGACGGAGGGAGAGACGGAGGGAGAGACGGAGGGAGAGACGGAGGGAGAGACGGAGGGAGAGAAGGAGGGAGAGAGTGAGTGAGAGAAGGAGAGAGGGAGGGAGGGGGTCTAATTTTATAAGAGAAATTGGCTCTTATTACTTTTAAAAATTGAGATATCCGACTGACTTCGCAAAAGGTTTTGAGGGTACCAGTAGTATTGTCATAATTTCTATCTTTTCCTGATTTCTTAATTAGTATGTATTAGGATGATATTCAACATCCCATCGATGAAGAACAACAAAAAAGATTCGTTGACATACATCGCTTTTTCGCTTCATTTACTGGTGATTGTACAAAATGCACAGTATTTATTCATGTAATGAGGGTTGAAATTTTTGTAGAGGATCTTCAGACGACCGATGGCCATCTTTTCCGCTTAGAATTTTTTTGGATGTTGGAAAAATTTCAGGCGCAGCTGTATCACGTAAATGGAAAATAGGGGACGAATGTGGGGGCAAATACCGACATGGTCTTTTTACCATTTTTACTTCTTCTTCGCTGTTGGTGTCAACATTGACGTCATTTTGAGGGAGCCCAGGGAGAACACCATGCTCATATTCGTCTTCACTGTCGGTTACTATAACTTCATCAATCACTACATGGTCGATTTCATCATCACTGCTGCAATACCCTTTTCCATCGCTGATTTCATCTAATTTATGGAAGATTTTCAGAGCTTTTTCGGGAGACCTCGGGTCATCTAGTGTTATGCTCCACTGACACTGAATGAATGGAATTTTTATTGAAAATCTTCAAGTCTTGTAGAAGATATATTGCACTTTGAATTAACTTGGTTACACATCAGTTCACTATTTGGAGAAAAATAAAAATGATGCAATGAAATAAAATCAAATAAAAAGTTACCTTTCTGATAACGGAATGACGTCAGTCCTAACACTCGTAAAATTGACGACGTAGATTTCAATATGGCGTTTCCTGGTGGACCTGGAACAAAAAGACACACAACAGTTCCTTCCTTTACGGAAGCTAGGAACCTACTGAACGCCACGTGTAAAGTGGAGGGGGAATAATGTGTAGAAAGTAACGTGCTCCGTGAAAATTACGAGCCTTAGTGTTTTAGGGTAAAATACGTAGAAATAGGCGATTTGAGATGATTTTACTGTTTAATCAATTACCGAAATAACTTGGTTTTAAAATGGAAATATATATCCTTCCGATATGCAAGATAAAGTAGATCCGTGTTTTGGCTACAAAGCAACCGTCGTCAGTGGTGATTCGTTTAGCATCTATTATTACTTATTTTTCCAAACCATTGAGTGTAGGTGTCAATACGATATCACATTCTCATAAATGCGGTCAGATTACAATGGGAGAAAATGGAAACAATTCAAAATGATTTTAACTCGCTGAAACTACATACTTCATTTACCAAACTTTCAAAGTGAAATTATTACCTGTTAGCGTAAATAATTAATATATGGATGGTTATTTCACTCATTCCTTTGGATAAATAGATAAATACACTTCCGTATGCGAAGAAAAGTAACTTATGTAATCATCGCAGATAATATCTTGAGGAGTTGTTTACCAGCGAAGCGGTAATAGCGGAACGCCTTATGGGTACGTCTGGTCCGTCCATCTTAACTTTCATCTTTTGTGAATGATCGTTATTAAAATTTATCGCCCAATTGTAATTTTGAACTGAATCCGTCAATTAGAACTTCCACTTGACATAATTGTTTTTTATAAACTTATACTCGTATCTCGTTAACAAGAATCTGCCAAGCAAGAATGAAATGCCAAATGTTTTCTCCCCAAGCTCTTACACGATCCGTAAGGTATAGATTAAATAAATTATTCGAATATAGAACAACATTTATTACAAGAAAGTCCACGAGACCACATACTTACGAGTTATAGTTTCGGAGATAGAAATTCGAGAATATCTGGCGAAAAACTCCGATCTCTGAGGCGGTTCTCTCCGCAGACAACAATTGAAAATCCATATATTTCCCTCCCTTGCTCTTATATGGCCTGTGAGGTATAGATCGAGAAATGAATTCGGATAGATGATTTCATTCACCCCAAAAACGTCCGAGAGGCCACATAATTACGAGTTGTAGTTTCGGAGATAAAAATTCGAGAATCGCCCAATCTTTCCATACCGTTTCATACGTGTTTCCCATTAAGAACGCCTTTGAAATCTGTGTATTTCATTTATGGAGTATACTTTTCCATCCTGTTTCTATAAAATCATCGCTAATGCCCGCGCATCCCTCCGGCCATGTACAACCTGGGGGAGCGCAATTATCGGGTAAGTTAGGTTTATATGAGAGTAAAATTTGGTGGACCTAGAGTTAGGTGTCGAGGAGTAATCGGCATTTACATAAGAATTTTACTAATAACTCGAATAGAATTTATGTTAGAAATAAATGACTGTGTTCCAGGTAAGCATATGTGCAGTAGCGTACCAACGCCTTGGCATCGGGGCAATTGCCAAGGGCGCCGAACAGAGTACGCGAAAAAAAATTATTTTCTTAATTTACTTTCGAAGGAAGGAGCTCAAAATTGAAACAACGGGAACGATGGTCTTATATCTGTTTCCTACCTAATATCTTCATTATTTAAGGTTAATTTCATAAGTTTCTAATGAGATGTTAACCATACACAGAGATAAATATTTATTTTCCAAATTCATTGTTTTAGCTTTTTAACGTTTTATTACTTTATACCAAGGGCCTGAACTGCGACCCGCGAGAGGATTTTATCGGCATATCTTGGCCATTTAGGGTGGTAGGTCTAAGGTTTCCAAATATTGTGACCATGTTATACTTTCATTAAGATGCAAGTAATATTAGGTGCAAGCAGAAGCGAATTGGTAGTTCATGAGAAGTGGAATGCCACTCAACGAAAATGATACGATGATTTTTCACCTTACATAGTTGCATCGCTTCTTTGAATGCTGCCTCCGTTTATGCTTCCATCATTGTTAAAGTTACAATGTCTTTATGCTTAATTTGTTCTTCCTATAGCGAAGCTCGGTAACCTACGACTCTTTCAGGAATGAAGTTCGACTCATGATACCCAGTTTGTTCACATTTATCCTAGAGGTCTGGAACCGGCGACACCGGTCCACTTGCACCTATTAGACTGAAAAACTGCGACATTTATTGTAAAAGAGTATTTTCATCCTGAGAGTTGGATATATACAAAGTGCACGATCAACAGATTTTTGAGTTAAAAAAAAGTAAGTCATGTTTTTATTTAATATTATTTTTCTATCCTTGCATAGTTAAATAATTTCTAATTTAACAAAAATACATTTGTTACTAATATAACACTGTACAGTTTTACAGCTTTCGGTTAAATAATACTTCCTAGGTAAATCCTGGAAATTGTGATTTATGAGATACACAAAATGTCGCTTGTCTGTATTTTGGGATATTTTAAAATATTTTTATGGGATATAGCAGAAAATGTATATTTTTTAAAGAAAATAACTTTTTTAAACATCAATTTATTGAAATGAGAAAAGCTTTAAATGTCATATAGATTTCGCAGTTTTTTTGTAAAAACATATTCACGAAATTCTCTCTTCTTAAACCACATCGTGACGTATACGTGGCGTGATTGAAAAGTTCGTACAGTAGCGCAATAATTACTAAGGAGGAATACTTACAGGCTATTCGAATTTTCCCCTTTAAAGTGAGACTGCACACACCGATTCCAGCGGTTTTTCTACTTTTTGAAACATTCTTGGAAATTTTCTTTCTTCAGTGCGTTTGATTTTTTCTGAATTTTCCTAAATGATTTTGATAGTATCAAATTGTTTTCCTTTTAGCTGAAATTTTAGTTTTGGGAAAAGGTAGAAGTCGCAAGGGGCTAAATCCGACAAATAGGAGGGTTACAGGAGTATAGGAATTTGAAATTTCGCCAGAAATTCTGTTACAAAGAGCGGAGAGTGGGCCGACGCTTTTGCGTGATGAAGTACTCTTGTTACGCCGTTTCATCCTCACCCTCTTCCGAAATCTTCCAAAACACCTTTGTGGGATTCTTTATTAATTATTTGACTTCTTGGAGTGTATTCACGATGAACGACACTCATCATCATGCTTCTGTCCGAAGACAGGTTTTAACTGAATCGCTGCCTCCATTTCTCTCTCTCCCTAGAAGCCTCTTTTATATCTCTATAAGTATTATATCCCTGCTTTATATTATCTAATATTCCTATTCTTTTTCTCCCTCTTCCTCTTCTCCCACTAATTTTTCCTTCTAAGATCGTCCTTTGTAAACACTGTCTTCTCAATATGTGCCCTATCCAATTTGCTTTTCTTTTCCTGATTGTTTTTATTAGCATCCTTTCTTCTCCCACCATATCTAATACTTCTTCATTTCTCTTCCTCTCTGTCCATTTCACTTACATCATTCTCCTCCATACCCACATCTCAAAACTTTCTAAATATTTTTCCTCCTTTCTCCTTATCGTCCACGTCTCTGCACCATAAAGCGCTATGCTCCATATGTAGCATTTTGCTAATTTCTTCCTTGTTTCTAAATTTATTTTCTTGCTTGTGAGAAGCTCCTTCTTCTCGTTAAATGCTGCTT
The DNA here is from genome assembly GCA_028673005.1 of Tanypteryx hageni. Lineage (NCBI taxonomy): Eukaryota > Metazoa > Arthropoda > Insecta > Odonata > Petaluridae > Tanypteryx > Tanypteryx hageni. The sequence continues at coordinate 189,153,280 of CM054115.1, read as the reverse complement.
TTGCCATTGCAATCCTACTTCTGATATCCTGTGTACTACTTCCATCCTGCGCTAAAATACTGCCAAGATATTTGAAACTACTTACTTGTTCCAATTTTTGTCCATTTACCATTATATTTAATTCTTTATGTTCCTTTGAAACCACCATGACTTTCGTTTTTTCAGCATTGATCTTCATTCCATATTGTTGGCCAACCTCCACTAGTCTGTCTGTCATCCTCTGAAGCTCTTTCTCGTCTTCTGCTATTAATCCTTGATCATCTGCATATTTAATGGTGGTAATACTTTCACCTCCTATCTTAAATCCTTTCTCTTCCCTCAACGCTTCTTCTGTTATTGTTTCTGCATAAATATTAAATATCGCTGGTGAAATAGGACATCCCTGCCTCACTCCCCTCCCTATTGAAGTACTTTCTGTTTCTTCTCCTTCAACCCTGACTCTAATCTTTTGATCAAAGTAAAGGTTTTTAAGCAGTCTTTTATCTTTCCAATCTATTCCTATTTTGTTTAAAATACCCAGCATTTTATCCCATTTCACTCGGTCAAAAGCTTTCTCCCAATCTACAAAACAAAAACACATATCTTTATTGACTTCTAGCGCTCTTTCTATCATCATCCTCATACATCCTATAGCATCTCTAGTCCCTCTTCCTCTTCTGAAACCAAACTGATTATCTTGCAGCTCCTTTTCTATTTTACATTCAATTCTTTTGGTTATTATTCTTGTTAGAACTTTAGCTGTATGAGAAATTAAACTAATTGTTCTGTAATCCTTACAACATTTTCTTTCTTTTTCTCCAGTGGTACCATAACAACATCTAAAAAATCTTCAGGCCATATGCCAGTATCATATACTTGGTTAAAAATTTTGTTAGTTGCTTAACTGCTTTCGACCCCAAAACCTTAAGAACGTCCACTGGTATATCATCACTCCCAACAGCCTTCCTTCTTTTCATGTTATCAATTGCTCTTTTAACTTCAGACTCGAGAATACTTGGTCCTAGCTGATCTTTTTCCACATCCTCTTTTTCATTTAATTCAATATTTCTTGGCTTTCCTTCTTTGTCATACAGCACCTCAATGTATTCTTTCCAAACATTCTTTACATTTTCTGGCTCCGATATTATTTTACCACTTTTTTCATGATTCCTTTACGTCCTATCTTTATTGCCTTTTTCTTGAATAGTTCCCTTGCTTTGCTATACATGAGGTCTGTTCTACAAATTCTTTCACACTCGATTACTTCCTCGCATTTCTCATTTATCCACTGTTCTCTGACTTTATCTGTTTCCCTTCTTAAGGCATTATTTAACTCCTTGTATTTTCTTTGGCCTTCTTCAGTGTTTATGTTCTTCCACTTTCTCCGCTCTTCCATTTTTTGCAGCATGGCTGCTGTGATCCAGGGTTTTTTGATTCTTTCACCCGTTACCTTTCCTACATTCTTTTCCATTACATTTTTAATGTTGCTATGGATGTATCTCCACTCCTCATCTACATTCTTCCTATTTTCTTCAGCTCTCTCCCCCAACCTTTCCTCCAGCTCTATCATGATAGCCTCCTTGTTTTTAAGGAGTTCCTCTAAGATCCATTTCTTGTTAACTCTTATGTTTCTCTTAATGCTCTTCAGTCTACATTGTGTATTTGCCACCAAAAGGTTGTGGTCGGAATCGATATCTGCCCCTGGTAATGTTTTCACATTTTTAATGCTATTTCTAAATCTTTCATTGACTAGTATGTAATCTATCTGGTATCGTCTCTGGTCTCCTGGGCTTCTCCATGTGTAAAGTCTCCGCTGGTGATGCTTAAACCATGTATTAGTTACAATCAATCTATTTCTATGGCAGAATTCCACAAGTTTCTCCCCTCTTTCATTTCTCTTCCCTAGTCCATATTTTCCCACTATGTTATCTTCCTGTCCCTCTCCGACTACACTGTTCCAGTCTCCCATTACTATGGTGTTGACCCTTCCTTTTTCCTCCTCCTCCAATATCTCCATAATCTGTTCATACATTTCATCTACTTCGTCGTCGCCAGCATTAGTCGTTGGCATATACACTTGAATTGTAAGCATTTCCACTGGCTCCATCTGAAGTTTTACGGCTATTAATCTATCATTAACTGTCACTTCCTTACTAATTCTTTCAGCTATCTCTTTTCTCATTATAATCCCCACTCCCCTTTCCTTTTTCTCTCCTCCCGAGTAAATAATTTTAAATTCCTCTGAATTTATCTCGCCTTCTCCTTCCCACCGGACTTCACTAAGACCTACTATACTTACATTATTCCTTCTCATTTCCCTTTTTAGGTTCTCTAGTTTACCCCCTGAATTCATAGTCCTAACATTCCATGTGCCTATTCTTAATTTCTCACCACTTGATGCTGTATTTGACCCAGTACGTATTTGCCCGTACTGGCGGGTACCATTGCCAGCTTAGCTATAAATGGTAATACTGTCGTTATAAACTATCTCATTTTGTTCGATTGCCTTAATTGGCAAATAAATTTCCCTCACTCCAAGCGGGGTCGCTTGTTGGGAGGGAGGGATTCCTGCGAGTCCAGGCTGGCGATGGGGCGCCTATAGCGGTCCCACCACCTAGCCCGGATCTCGCCGAGCGCATTCACCTCTCGGTGCTGGGAGGCTGCCGCCTTCGCGTAGATTTCCCTGGACATCCTTGGCAAGAGGATGTCCAGTGATTCCACGTTCCCGTCTTCGTGCAACCGGCTGACACTTTCGTATCGGGTACGACCGAGTATCAGCCGGAGTGCGATGTTCTGCACGACCTGGATCCTGTATAGGGTGGTCTTGGGCACTCCGGACCAAACCGGAGCTGCGTAGGTCAAGACTGGCCGTACGCAGCTCAGGTATAAGCGTCTCCGAGTGTCGGCCGACAAGGCGCCGGAGCGGAGGATGGGACGAAGTCTCATCAGAGCCCCGAGCGCCTTGCGGCGGACGCTTTCTACCTGAGACTTCCAAAGAAGCCTCCGGTCTAACACAACGCCAAGGTAGGTGACCTCTTGGCTCCAGGGGATTACCTCCCCCATCACCGACAGGTCGACTCCAGGCGGCGCTCCCCTTCCAGGGTGGAAGATGACCGCTCCTGTCTTGGAAGGATTGACCGCAATGCGCCATCGACGATACCAGGTGGCCAGATCGTCGACGGCGCACTGCAGATTCTCAACTGCCGCGTACTTCTTGGTCGAACGCGACAGGAGCGCCGCGTCGTCCGCGTACAGGGCGAGGACTGTGTTCCACCCAAACCCCCTAGTGGGGTCGTGGGTGTAGACGTTGAAAAGAATTGGCCCCAGGACGGATCCCTCGGGACACCGGCGCAGATTCGCCGCAGTCCCGATCCGACCTGGAGCCAGAACACCCGGAATGTCATGCCCTGTAGGTACGACTGCACAAGTCGCACGAACCAGACTGGCATCTGGAGTCGAACCATCTTCAACAGGAGCGCACAGTGCCACACGCGGTCGAAGGCCTTCGATATATCAAAGAAGGCCCCCGCGACCGCTTGCTTCCTGTTGAAGGCGTCGGTGACGAAGTCGGTCACTCTACCCAGCTGTTGGGTGGTGGAGTGCCCCTCACGGAAGCCGAACTGTTCGTCCGGGAGAATATTCTTCTCCCGGAGGATGACGTCCAGCGGCTTCCGGAGCAGACGCTCAAAGATCTTCCCGAAGCCAGCCAGGAGCGAGATTGGCCGGATGTCTCCGGGACCAACCTCCGTCCCCGGCTTCTTCGGGATGCACACGATCTTTGCCCTTTTCCAGGCAGACGGGAAGTATGGAATCCTGACGCAGCCGTTGTAGACGGCGGTCAGGAATTCTATCTCTGCGACGTGGACCTGCCTCAGGACGACGTTGGGGATACCGTCGTCCCCCGGAGCCCTCCTCAACCCGAGACGGCGAACCAGTGCCACGACTTCGCCGCCCGTGTATCGAGGAAACTCCGCCTCAGGCATGGGGTCCCGGTCCAGCGAACACAGCACCGCTGCGATGTCCACTTCCACCGCATCCGACTCTGCAGTGGCCGGATTGGGACAGAAAACCCCCTCGAGGTACTCTGCCATCAATCCGGCCTTCTCTTCTGGGGAACTCGCGACGCAGTCCCCCTGTACAATAAGGGGATCGCGCCGCTGAGGTCCGCACAGCCTCGAACAGGTCTTCCAGACTGAATGGTCCTCCAGCCTCAGGGTGCGGATATGGTTCTCCCACACGTCAGAGCGCACGTCTTGCAACATGCGCCTGACGGTCCTGGTCAGACCATCCAGCTGGATCCTGAGACGCAGAGTCCGATGGCGCTGCCACCGCCGTCGGACGCTGTTTCGCCGGGTGATGGTCTCCCGGACGACTCGAGGCAGGGCGATGCGGATGTCCCGGGCGTTAACCACCTTAGGCACCGCAGCGTCCATGGCCTGTTGGACAGTTGAGGTGATGAGGTCGACCATCCGGTCTGCCTCATCCCTCGTCTCAGGCGGAGTCGGCACGACCGGCAGCCTTTCCGCGATAAATTCGCGAAAGTACTGCCAGTCGGCCCTCGCGAGGTCCAGACGCTGCGGTGGCGGGACTCGCATAGGCGAGTTCCCCAGAAGCAGTAGGGTCGGATTGTGGTCAGAGGACAAATCGCAGAGTGAATGCTTGCTCAGGGATGCCCTGACGTTGTTGACAACAGCAACGTCAAGGACATCCCCGGAAGGCAGGAATGTTGGATCTGTAGGGGCCAACACTGTCAGCCCCTCTTCGTCTGCCAAGTCCCACAGTCTTGTGCCCCTCGGATTGGCGACCCTCGAATGCCAGCTGGCATGCTTGGAATTCAGGTCGCCGATGACAATTGAGGGGCAGCCGTCTCCGACGAGATCCATGACCTCGTCCGGGTTCCACGATCTCCCAGGCGGATAGTATGCCGAGGAGATCCTGATCCACCCGGAGCCGGTCAGCACGTCGGCAGACACGGCCTCCATCGATCTGTATGTTCGCTCCCGACACGGGCGATGCCTCACAGATCGACGGATCAATAATGCAGACCCACCCCGCCCCTGACCCCTGGTTGGCTGGCCGGGCCTGTCGGCACGGTAGATCGACCAGCCAGGTACCTTCCAAGAGTCCGATGGGCGGAGATGGGTCTCATTGACTGCGGCCACGATGGCGTTCTTATCCTGCAGGAACGCACGGAGTTCCTCCGTCTTCTCCTTGACTCCCCGTGCGTTCCATTGGATAATTACGGAGCACCCCCTAGTCGCCATTATTAGGTGACGAGGAGCGCTCCTTTACCAACTCCTCCAGTAGCGAGAGAAGGAGTCGTCCAGAGGTCGAAGAGATGTATCTCCTCAACGACCTACAGATCATTGCCACCGTGGTCCAGAAGTCTGGGTCCTCTTCGGACCCAGTTACCTCTGGCTCGACATTACGAGGCAGACGAGTCTTGGGTGGTGCAGCACCCCTAGGCGGAGGCACCACTTCCGCAGTGTGGACGGCGGGGGCCGTCCTCGCGGCAGTCTTTTTGGGCGGTTCGGCCATGGGGGTCGTGGTCGTGGCGGGGCCGTCTGCGACGGCCACACTCTCCACTTCCATGACCGATTCGGCCATCTGCTTATCTCTCTGCGCCTGTTCTTGGGCGGCCCTCCTCCTTTGCTTCCTCAGGAAGGTCTTGGAGGGAGGAGTCGCCTGCTCCCGTTGCTCGGGGAGAGCGACAGGTGGCGCCACAGAGGGCGACCCCGAAGAAGAAGGGGCGGGAGCTGGGGCAGGTGCAGCAGCGGGCCGCTGAACCTGCACAGGGGCAGGGGCCGAAGGAGTCGGTCCCTTGACCGCGGTGGAGTAGGACCGCGTGGCGGTCGCCTTCACCGCAGGAGCCGACTTGGCATTGATCAGAGCCGGCGTAGATTTGGGTGCCGGTTTCGGCACCTTCTTCTTTTGGCCCTCCTCGTACCTTTCGAGCGCCACAAGGTATGCAGGGCATTCCTTGTACGAGGACGGATGGTCGCCTTCGCAATTGGCACATTTGGCAGGCTCGTCGGGTCGCTTGGGGCAGTCAGCTCCCTTGTGCGGACCCGCAAACTTGAAACATTTGGTGTCGCATCGGCACGCATGCGACATGTGGCCGAACCGCTGGCAATTAAAGCATGTCAGCGGCCCGCGACTGCCGCGGAAGTGCTCGACTTGAATCGAGCACCGGCAAACCTTTTTGATGTCATTTGGGAGAGGAGCTCTGGGAGTCCTCTCCACGTTGACGACGAAGCGACCAATGAGGACCCTTTTGCCGTCCTCCATCGCCGTCATTTGCCGGACGGTCCTGACCACGAACCCCTTCGCAGTCAGGTCCGCCGACACGTCCTCCGCCGTATAGCCACGCCCAACTCCCTTCAGGAGAATGCGCATCCCCTGCACCGACTCCAGGAGCTGAGTGTGATACTGGACGCCAGCGTCGTCCAGCACCTTTGTTGCAGCCCTGTGGTGCTCCGCCGAATGGACCACCACTCTGGTGGAGGCCCGACGGACCTCCAGCTCATAGTCATCGCCAATGACCTTACTCAGTTCATTGGCGATGACCTTATGCGACACGATGCCGTACACCACTATCGGTGATACGCGCAACCGTGTCCTAGCTCCTTTGCCGGAATTATTTCCGGCCTGACCTTTCTGTTGGGCCTTTCCACCGGCCCCGCCGTTAGCATTAGAGGAAGTCTTCTTCCTCTTTGCCCTGCGGCGGGTAACCTCCGTGAACCCTCCCTCTTGGTCAGGGCTATCCTCGTCGGACGAGGCGAGGATAGATGCCGAGCGGTCGGCTAACATGGCGTCAGCGGGGCCAACGTCCTTCTTAGCCGCTATTTTTCGTTTGCCACGGGCACCCTCCGTGGCCTCCATCGCCTCTGGGGCTGTGGATTTATGGCCCTGCAAAGGGCCGTTTTCCCCAGCCACACTCGAAGCCCCCGTTGCCCCCAAGCCCGATGCGGAGGAGGGCAGAATATCCTCCACACCATCCAGGGGGACAGAGGCGCCGACGACGGCGACATTTCCCTTCGCCAGAAGGGGAGCAGGGCTGTTATTTTGCACGCCTCCAGTAGAGGCCCGTGCAGATTTTCACCGCTTAGTTTTAGGATTTGCTTCTTCGGCCTCCAGGGCGGCAGCAACTGGAGCCGATATAGCCAAGTCCTTTAACCCTTGCGGGGTGACTTTTCCGAAGCCGCTGGGCGGCTCGACCCGGCCGATTTGGAGGCTCCCTTCGTCAAGGGCAGCCGAACCAATAAGCCCGCTCGGGCTGTCAAGAGCTTTCTCCGGCCTTGCCGGAGTCCCCAGAGACGAGCCGCTAAGCGGACACGACCGAGAAGCATGGAGGCCCCCTTCTTGAAGGGCAGCCGACACCGTTGACCTGGTAAGGTCCATGGCCATGTTGGCCAAAAATATGGGAGAGGCCCTTTTCAGGGCCACGACCAGCAAGAACTAGCCCAGGCGGCTAGTTCAAGCAGCTCGGAGACTGCCAAGTGATAAGAAGGGACTAAGTTAGCCTTCCCTTCGCAGCCACGACCCAAAAAAACAGCGAAAAGTCGCAATTCACAGCAAAGCCTCACTCGGGGCATTCCGCAAACAAATGACAATCGCAAAAATCACTCGTAAGCACGTAGTGCGTGAATTTTGATAGTACTAATCAGATAGCCAATCAAAAATCGGGACTCTCAGCGAGCATACCACTTGCTTTCCTATTAATGTTATATTTCCTCTGTGCATCCCCTAGGGTAGTCCCCACCCGGAGATCCGATTGGGGGGCTATTTTACCTCCGGAATATTTTACCCCAGAGAGATCCATAGAGGTATTTGCAGCTTTTCAGGCTATCATGGGATATATAATGATTTAGTTTCCCCTTGCTTTCCTCATCGCAGTTTCACAGAGTGATTACCCATCTGTAGCTGTTCAGATCCACATGATCACCACCTACAGAGGTACTGTGCAAGCTGCTGCCCTTGCACAGGGGGATGTAAAACCCCCAAGACTGCTTCTTAGTCTGACTCTTCCCCTCAGACCTTTACGGCTTGGATGGTCCTACCAGGAGAATTATCTCCCACCGGCATAGCTCTTTGGTTCATAAGAGTACACAAACCCTCCCACCTCTGTAAGGTTATGCAGTCCTTAGGGAAGGGAACGACACTAGAGGATTAAAAAAAGTACTAACAGCATTGTCATCACATTCGAGCGAATTTGTCAATCGACGATCGCTGAACACGAGATTTGGAACCCGGACGACGTTATCATCGGTTACGGAGTTGGATGGATGACCAGAACGGGAATCGTCTTCGATAAATTCTCGGCCATCTTTAAATTTGGCACACACTTAAAAATCCTTCTCTTGTCAAAAGAATTGTCCCTGAAAGCCAATGTCAGCAGTCTCCGCAGCCTATTAACCTGTTTTGAGGCAAAATTTGATGCTAACTCTTTGTTTCAACTTTTCATTCATTTTCCACAAGCTAAAATCCGGGGAAGCGACCAAACTGAAACGCCAGAGGAAGAAGCAATGAATGGAGTTTTGTTCAGTATAAAACAGTCTTTCTGTCCTCCGAAAACCACCAATCTAGCTTCACGCAGTAATCAGCAGCAGAAACACTACGAACTTTTCAATCACAGCTTTTATTTAATTTGAAATGCAGACGATACATTTTATATTATATTTGTTATTTGCCATTTAGAGTCAGCGTATCTCTAGCTGTAATTTACTATCTGGTGCTATGACCCAAAATATCTAACAACAGCAGGATGGCTTTGTACCCATCAATCCGGATAACAAAGCCTCTAATGACAAACTTTCCGAAAACATCATATAAGCTATCAGTAGTCCTATCTATCTTAGAATATAAATTTATTTTTGTCATGTGATAAAATTTATATATATTTTTGATTTTGTCTTTATTTTGGGATTTTTTAAAATTTGTTAAATTAAAAATCCAAAATACAGACAAGCGCCAACAAAATTATAAAATAAATAAACCAAAATTAAACCCTTATAAATTTTAGATATGCCACCAAAGAAAAAAAGCGGACATGAGTACTGTATAAATCGACTGAAAAAGTAGAGAGTGCAAAAAAATATTCAGCTAATTTACAAAACTGGCTTAATATAAGTAACTTTAAATCTGAAGCTCAGAACCAGGATGAACAAAGTTCGCATGAGAATGACGCAAATGATAGTGTTGGGATTGTAGTCGAAGAAAATTCCAAAAATGTTGATGTTATTTTGAATGAGTTCGAAAATCGGAAGAAAGAAGACGAACAGTTAGCAAAAGAAAATGGTGGTTGCAATGATACTAATAAGGAACAAGAATCTGTGAATTTTAATGACCCAACCACGTGGAATCTTAATTCCAAAAAAATAGATCTCTTTTAGTTCTACACGGTCCGGAGCATGTATTGTTGAATTCATATCCCGTCACTGGTGGCCGGTGTTTCAAAAATTCATGGAAGTTTAAGAATATAGGCTTAGAAAAACAAGAGAGGAAATGGTTATTTTACTGTAGAAACAAAGACGCAATATATTGTTTTACTTGCCTTTTATTTATATCTGACACAAATAATGTTTCTTTTTGTAACCCAGAAGGATTTAAGGACTGGAAACATCTAAATCCATCCGTTGTAATTAATGAGAATTCATTACAACACAAATAATTTTACGAAATGGAAAGTTTTAGAAAAAGGTCTTCAAAAAGGGGGACTGATTGATGACCTTGCACAAGCAGCACTGAATAATGAAATATCGAAATGGCGTCATATTTTGAAAATAATATTAAAATGTATATTGTTCTGCGGAGAAAATAACCTGGCATTTCGTGGACACGGTAGTAATTTCGAAGAAAAAGGTTGTGGTATATTTTTAAATTTGATAAAATTTGTTAGCCAATTTGATTTTGAGATGAAAAATCTTCTTGAATCTCATATTAAACACCATTATATTTATTTATCGCCAATAATTCAAAATGAATTTATTGATATTTTGGCATCAAAAACACGCTGTAAAATAATAGAAGAAATTCAAATGGCTAAGTATTATAGTATAATATTAGACAGCACTCCAGATGTATCACACAAAGATTATTTAACAGAAATTATTCGTTATGTAAAATTTTCTGAAGGGAAATATACAATTGAGGAGAGGTTCATCGATTTCATAAATACAACAGAAAAAACGGGACAAGGCATTGCATCTTATATTAAGGAAAACTTATTCAAGATGGTCTATTAATTGAAAATATTCGTGTTCAAGGCTACGATAATGGCGCTAATATGTCAGGAAAGTATCAAGGTGTTCAAGCCAAAATCCAAAACGAGAATCCCCGTGCTCGGTATACTGCATGTTGTGCACATACTCTAAATTTCGTAGGCGTACATGCGGCTAGCGTTAATACAGATATTGTAACATTTTTTGGAAATATACAGTCGTTATACAATTTCTTTTCTTCGTCCACTAACAGATGGCAAAAACTATCATCAGTAATTAAAATTTGTTTGAAAAGACACAGCGACACCAGATGGTGTTCAAAAGTAGAAGCTGTTAGTGCCGTATATGAGCAACTCTAACAAATTATTTTAATCTTGGGAGAGATGAAAGGTGATCATTTACTTGGCGACACATTATCTCTTGCTAAATCATTGCACCGTCAAGTTAATAGCTACAAGTTTGTTGCCTTTTTAAACCTGTGGTACTTGATACTAGTAAGGTTAAATAAAGTCACTTTATAATTGCAAAAAAGATCAGGATGTTTATAGATCGTCCATATTAATTAAAGGGCTTATAGAGGCTTTGAAAGATCTTAGAAATAACGAGATCCACGATATTTTTATTAAAATCGAGGACGTTTGTAAAAACATGAAAATAGACCCAACTGAAAAAAGAAAGCCAAAACGGAAGAAAATGTCAGGTGAGCTTGCTGAAGACGAATCAGTGAAATTTGATACAGTAAAAAATACTTGTTTCTCTGTAATTGATTCTGTTATAACGCAGTTAAATGTAAGATTTGAATCTCTTAAAAACATTGCAGAGAACTTTAATTTCATTTCATTCAATGACAAGCGCGGATTTATAATCGAGGGCCATTTTATTGACAGAAAAATACACAGAAATAAATCACCACCAATTTAAAATTGAAATAAAATGCTTTAAACACCAAATTACTGAACTACTACAGTACAAAAACCCCAATAATATATATCATCTAGATATTGTAAATGAATTGGCTAAATGGGAATTGCGAGAAACCTACCCGAGCATTGAACTAGCTATTAGAATATTTCTTACTATGCCAGCAACTGTGGCCACGGCTGAAAGGAGTTTTAGTAAGTTAAAACTTGTTAAGAATTATTTGAGATCGACATTGGGACAAGAACGCACATCATCTCTGTGTCTCCTTTCCATTGAGCATGAACTGGTTAGTCGTATAGATTTCGATGAAATCATAACTAGTTTTGAGAACGATAAAGCAAGAAAAATCAAGCTTTAAAGTACTCGAATAAATTTATGTTCCTAGAATATTTTTATGTTTATAGAATTATTTTTTGTTCCTAGAATTACTTGGTTTCTATCTATGAATCTGTAACTTTATGTACCAAGTGTTTCTTAGTTCTCTCACAGCTACAAATAATCTGTTGAACAAAGCTAAAACCGATTTGATGTATATAAATGTACAAACTAATTATATGTTTTATAATAACATAATAATATAATTATAAAACATTATTATTTATTACGATTTTACCAATTACCAAAATTGTCACAATTAAAAGGCGCGGAGCCATGGACTTGCCAAGGGCGTAAAAAACCTAGGTATGCCTCTGCATCTGTGTAGTAGATATCGCATCGGATTCGCAAAATAAAGTTCCCGGGTTCGATTCCGCGATATTTATATATTTAAATATATAATTTTTTACTCTAAAAGTTTGGTTGCTTTTTTACAGGAAAATAATATTCATTTATGATAATTTTCGTTGGCAAATAGAAATGCTTTAAAAAAAAGTTCTCTGCAATATTCCCCTCACTTGCTTCCTCGTAGTGTTATTTATGTGAAAAACGTGATTGTTTCCGTAGCAGGAATACTGTATATCTTCAATAAAGATGTGCAAGTGCCTGGAAGTCGCATTTCTATAAAAAAAGAATGGCGACTAGCGAAAGACGCCGATTTTCCTATTGTACGCGAACGTAAACCTTAAATGATTCTAGAATCAGACTTTTAAACGAGGCCAACGTCATGAATACATGAAGGCGTTGCCAAGCATATATTCAAGGTAGAAAAATACATTTCCCCCTATTTTAGGGCTTCTCATTCCCTTACTCTCATACCCCTACCTATCTTACCACCCTCTTTCCATCTCTTTCCCTCTCTCCACCTCCCGGTATCTCTCATTCCCTCCCTCCCTTTATTATAAACAAATTAATACATCTATTACTCCCCGTACTTACTAACATTTTCAACCACTCTTTATTACAGGGAAAATTCCCAGCGCAATGGAAACACGCGTTAGTCCGCCTAATTCCTAAGAAATCTCTCACCGCAAACAATGACTATCGACCTATTAGCTTTCTTCCCACTTTATCAAAAGCCCTGGAGCGACTTGCACACGAACAGGTAGCAGATTTCCTCGACATTAATCATCTACTTGACCCCCATCAATCTGGCTTTCGGAAGTCTCATAGCACCACCACCGCGCTAATTAAAATAACTGATGATATACGCAGACACATGGATGACAGAAAACTCACGGTACTAATATTGCTTGATTTTAGTAAAGCGTTTGACTCAGTAGACAAAGACATACTCCTAGCAAAACTCCGCTGCATGAGATTCTCTTCACCTTCAATAGAGTGGTTCTCTTCGTACCTTAGCAACCGTTCCCAGCAAGTCATCTACAACGATTCCTCGTCCTCTCGGCTTAATGTTAACCAAGGCGTACCGCAGGGCTCAATTTTAGGTCCTCTATTGTTCTCTTTATTCATAAATGATTGTTCTCAATACTTAACTTACTCCAAGCATCATTTGTACGCCGATGATCTCCAAATCTACTTAGACACAAAACCCAATAACTTATCTCTTTCCATAGCTAACATAAATCATGACTTGGCCCAACTTCAAGAATGGAGCTACGATAATTTTCTCACCATAAACCCCTTGAAATCTCAAGCCATTTTAATCGGTTATCCGAAACTACTGGCATCTATAAACCTTGCAGAATCAGTTCCTCTGTCTTTGAACGGCTCAGTTATACCCTATTGCAAAATCGTAAAAAATCTCGGGATTCTAATTAATGAAACTCTCACCTGGAATAATCATATAATAAAAATCTGCAAGACGGTAAACTCCTCCTTACACACTCTAAGGCCTCTCATTAACATTCTTCCCTCGTCACTAAAAATGCAGCTAGTGACCTCCCTAATTTTTCCTCACTTCGATTATTGTGATGTTGTATATCAGGACTTATCAAAGGAACTCGCCATTAAGCTACAACGTTCTCATAACGCCTGCACCAGATTCATATTTAATCTTAAAAAATCTGACCATGTCTCAGAATACTTCCGTCGACTCTCCTGGCTAAAACTTGATTCCCGAAGAAACCTTCACCTTCTCTCTCTATTGTATCAAATTCTAAATAGCAACATCCCTTGTTATCTTTCATCTAATTTTGTCACCATTAATACAGTTCACCATTGCAATACCAGAGGATGTGATAAACTACTAACTCCACTTCATAGAACAGAAATTTACAACAAATCCTTTACTGTCACTGCTTGTAAACTCTGGAATCGCCTTCCAACGTTAATAAAAAACTCTCTATCTCTAAGCACTTTTAAACGCTTGTATTACAAGTATTTTCTCTCACTTCCCATGCATTGAACCACACTCTATCTTTTCTTTCAGGTTGTCACAAGAATGCGCTTATTAGGCATAAATTTATAATTTTATTTAATTTATTTTTCCTGTATCATAATGACGATGTAATCTCCCAGGCATATCTTACCCTACAATCCCTGTTCCCCTCTCACCCCCCTCCCTCATATGGATATAAATGTATGTACATATGTTTGTATTTATGAATGTTTTTTTCTCTCTCTGTTTCTCATATAATTGATTTTTTTTTCTTTTCCTTCCCCTGAACTATTTAGGAATTTTCGGAGTTTTTTACACCTCTCTTCTCTTCGTAGGTGTTTTCCGCAGTGGGAATTTTTCTGTGTTAAAACATAACCGATACACAGTTTTTTATGACCCACAAAACTAACATTCTTTGGTAATGCTCTGTTATCTACTAACAAATATATTAACTTGTAATTAATTTGTATTTTGTTAATATCTGTATGTAATTAATTCCTCTTATTTTGTAAATGTTGTAATTACTTATCTGACGAAAGGGTTAAATGTAAGAAGGGACTACATAGTCTCAATTTCGCCCTAATAAAGTCGTTTGTCTGTCTGTCTGTCTGTCCCCTAAAACCTCCAGCCTACCCAAATATCAGCTTTCCCTTATTCTCTCTTCTCTCTCTCTCTCCTTCCTTCCATTCTTCACTCTCTCCTTTCATCATACTCTCGTCTTGCTCCATTTTCCCAATACAGTCCATTAAAACTTTACAAATACATCAACAAAGCTGGTTGTTCAACGAAATATTTCCCAATGTTTCCTTTGTTTATAAGTCATGAACTATCAGTCATAAAAATTTCAGCTCTCTATCTCATCAGGAAATAAGAAGTAATTTTTGCATAATTTGCGTTATACAGGGTAGTGAGGTTATAACATAGAAAGACTATGCGTCATCATTCAGTCTATCGTAAGAGACGTTTAGCCATTGGCCTCCTTGGTGCTCTGCATTTAGAGTATGCTAATGCTGGCACCGCAACCCTGAACCTTCTCTTTCGGCATCTATTTAAGGTAGAAAATTTTATTTAGCCCTATTTTCTGACTTCTCTCTCCATTCCTCCCATTCCTATCCCTCTCTAACCACCCTCTCTTCATATCTCTCCCCCTCTCTCTCTCTACTTCCATATATCCCTCCATACCTCCCACCAACACCTCCGCTTACCCAAACTTCCACTTTCCCCATTCCCTCCCTCCCACAATTTGTCTCTTCTCTCTCTCCCATTCCTTCTCACTTTTACTTCCTTTGCCCCATAGACCCATCTTCCTCCAATTTCCCAATATGGTCCTATATAATTTTATTAGTTTGGCAACAGTGCTGGTTGTTATTTTCATCTAAATATTTTATTTTAAAAATATTTAAATTTTCCTCTTTAAAACAATTTTCTTGGTCAATTCGAATCGTATTTGGAAATCTATGGTAAGAAAATAAATTCCCGATAATTTGCACATACTGTGGTCGCAGTTTCTTACTTCTACGACAATTATAAGTAATTTAAAAATCAAACCAAACATGTCATACACTCTTTTACGTGTTAATCAATTGGAGAATGAAAACTATTCTGTCATTGAACCCAACCACTTATGTTAGACAACTGCACATTTTTCACATGCAGAAACTCACGCCGAGTATTGTAATTAATGTTTCATCAAAATCGGACTGACCTGCCGCGATTTATTTAACCCGTGATCTACCGAGTAAATGCCGAGATTGAACGACAAATTCCATCCGAAAGTCCTCTTTAGAAGGGTGCTTGACAGCAACAATGTTTCAATGTTAATCTTATGGTCATTTATCGGATTTTCTAGTCTTTTGGTAATTTAAATTTAAAACTTCCCATTTTCGTAAATTTTCCTTTGTTTGTAAGCCAATAAGAGTGATTTAGTAAAATTTAAGCTTTTTAGTTCAACCGAAAGTAAGAAATAATTTTGACACAATTTGCGATAGACAAGGTAGTGCTGTTATAATATAGTAAGATGTATATGTAACAAACAATTTTGTGTCAAAGTTTTGAGATGACAACTGGTATAGTGCGGGAATATAAAAGTTTACTTTCATGAACACATTTATTAAGGCTATATTAAATGTTATTCTTATTTTTGCAAATAACCTTTGCTTTTACAATTATAATTATGTCATGGTGAGTTTTTCACAAACCCCATCCCGAGGGTGTTTTCTTACACGCAGGATTTTCATAAACGTGAATTGTTAACTTCATATTATAAAGTTCGGATATTGAAATCGCATCAGAATGTATTAACTAACAAAAATAAATTTGGAAACATTTACATTATTTATTTAGAATTTATTTGCAGAATTTAAGAGTTGTTACCCACAATTTCACTAATCACAGTTATGAAGAGACCTTGACGTGATTTCCATGAAAAAAGTTTTCTTTTGGAGTCATACACTTCTCATTACCGGGCCTGTAAACATTTTTAGAAGTCGTCATTCATAATATTCGTCAGGTTACCACAGTTTTTCGTTTGATTTGTTCTACTGCCTCAAAGTCAGGGACGCAAATAGGGGAGGGACTGGAGGAGTTCCTTATCAGTCTTGGGCCCCTCTCGTCTCCCTCTGCTGAAAAGAGTCTTTAAGTAGAACTATAAAGTGTCTGTTTTTGTTCTTGTTACAAAATTATCTTTCTTTTGTATTCACAGAATGGCTCGAGATATTTTGATAACAGTATTCAATATGTACTACATCTTAAATTTTGTTGTATATTGCGGTAGCGTTCTTCACATAATCATGTGGTGCCAGAGTTGATGAGGAAGATGAATTCTATGAGTATTAAAATACTTATACAGTTAATTAGATATTATACATTCAGTAAGTAAAAGAATGACTTCAATTTGCATAGCTATATAGGTATCTACTATGTATTTTGTTTCCGCTAGATGTCTTGTGGGAAGTCTACCTGGTGATTTTTTGGGAGCCTACAGCGATCAGGTGATTAGTTATAATCGGTTTCTACTGCTCGTGCGGATGGGACTCGAAGTATTCCACTCGGGGCGAGTTATTTTGCTTTGGCTATGATGCTATGTAGCCAAGTTTCCAATTTCACTCAGTTCATCGGTAGCTGCTGACGAGTGATTTCTATGCTCCAATATATCCGGATGTAGCACATTCATGCTTTCCGCCATTACCGAAATACTATTGGAATGTGTGAGCAAACGTATCAACAGTGCTCATCAGGAAATTTTTAGCAGAGAGACACGCTGGGCGGGGAATGACAGGGTGATGTGGGGAGGTTGATGATTGGAGGAGGCGGGGAGTCGGAAGGGTGGATAGCCAATAAGGAGGGAGTGTGGTGAGGTAAAGTGCGAATAGCTACTATGTAACAGAGGGGACATTGTAAGGGGGCTAAAAGGGTTAGCGGAGGTTGAGGCCAGGCGGGGAGAAAGAGTCAAGTGCTATAAGTTCCCAGTGTCGGAGAAGGGGGGCAGGAGTGTCATTGGGTAAGGCGCAAATAAAAACGAAAATCGCTGCGGAGGTGAGATCTTTAGAATTAAAAAAATATTGGAAATGGTGGTATATCTGTCTGAAAAATGAATGTTTTTTCAAGGTGAGATAATATGCTTGCAGAAAGCAAGCACCTTCTACTAGTATGTTATATCCTCCTTTTCTGTAAGGAACGTCTATATATAATGATATATAAGCTGATTTATCGATATTTAGCATGGTTTTCCCATATATATATATATATATATATATATATATATATATATATATATATATATATATATATATATATATATATATGTATATATATATATATAAAGTGTGCGTGCGTACGTGCGTGCGTGCGTGCGTGTGTGTGCGTGCGTGCGTGCGGTGTGTGTATAAAAGCTGATTTATCGATATTTAGCATGGTTTTCTCCTCAATTTGCTCAAAAAACGAGAATCTGGTGTGAGTTTGGTATGCTTCAATTTTTTATTTTGACTGCACAGAAGTGTTATCCGTGTATAGCGCACACTCCTACTTTATTATCTTTGGTCTTTAAAAGTTTGGTCCTCACACTGCACGTTATACACAGGTATATATATTATATCTTATTTTTTCTTGAATAATATATATATTTCCGATCCTAAACCATACATGACCTCAGCCACCTACCCCAGTTCATCCCAATGGGTGTTAAAACGAGAGGTAAAAGTCATATTAAATCCGAAAATCATACTTAACCTATCTATCTCTCCCAACCCAACCTGGAGTTTGTTCAAAGTATAGGCATAAATTGTATAAAAACAAAAACAATCGTACCGTACCCCACAACCCAACCCGAAGGGTGTTCAAAGAAGAATCATAAATTGTATTGAAGCCTAAAACCATAACTAACCTATGCATCACCCACCAACTCATCTCAAGGGGGATTGTATAATCGAATTTAGCCCATGAATTATCCAACCCAGCCAGGGATAATAATCATTTGGACATATGCCATGAAATTCCTTTGGCAGGGGGTGGGAAATCTTATTTTTGTGGGAGGAAAAGTAAACGGTACCAAATATCATGTATAACCAGAAGTATATATAAATATTTTTAAGAAAGAGAATAACCCTGTTGAGTTAGGAACGATGATGAATGTAGAACTAATCCTAGAGCAAGAACATGGAATGATGCCCCTTTGACAGGAATGCAAAAGAAATTAAAAATGGGGACTCTCAGTTAGAAGATAGATATATAAATTATCATTTGCGATCGGTACTCACTTTTCAGTTTGGAGAATGTTTCTCTTCTCATGTTGGGTAGGTTGATTATCTGGCCAAACAGAAGATGCAATAGTCATCCCCTAACCTTTTTGTAAATGGAATATGACAGAATGCGATATTGTGTAGAAGGTGAAAGTACATAAGGATTATCATATCCAGTGGAGAGTAATGGTAGAGTGCCATCTACCTATTGTTTTGTCCCTTAATCTTGCCTCTGGACCCAACTGGAGTTCAGTATGGGTCCTTAAGACATTTTCATAATGGACCTTAGAATGCAAAGTATAGGGAATAAGCAATTTTTCTAACATCCAATTTTCACTTTGCAAACAGTTGTCACGTAAATTAATTCAAGTAATTTTTTTATAAATACTACTTAAATAATGAATTAAAAGTTGTCACGAGTATATAGGCCAAATGTACCCAGATGCCCCAGCGATAGATATCGTGTGGGAACAGGTTAGGAAAAAAATTGCTTATCCAACAAGTATCGCACATTAACTCTTGTTATGTGCTTAAAATACATTTGTGGTACATATCTGTTTCTCATTGAATGATTTAATATGCTCTGAATACTACATATGTTTAAGAGATGAGATCCAAAACACTAGAGGAAGTTTGAAATATATTTTGTGTTTACCAACATATTGTATTTGTCATTTTGTGTTGTGGTTTCCAATATGCTGTGTGTTATAATCACTAACCTAAGATGAAGTAATAGAAATCTCTCATAAATAGCAATGCTTTATGGTAGTTTTCCTTATGCTGATTTGGTTCACTAGAACCTAAACCAAGTTGCTTTATAACTAGAGACTGAGAAATTTTGTTCATTGAGTTATTTTGCAACTGGAATTACATATTCAAGCAATGGGAGGTATAGTATATATTATCCATTATATCCTTCATTAGAGTGAAAGGGACAGTTATTACCAACATTTATATTAACATCGCTTTATATATATATATATAGCTTACGGAAAAGGAAAGGTAAAATAGATATATGGATGTCAACAAGGTGTTGGGATGAGGAAACCCAGTGAAAACTCACCAATCAGACGACTTCAGGTTGGCGAGGCCCCGGGGATGTCGAAGCGACACACGTAAAAGAACACTAAAACACAGAAACATCACAAACGTAGAAGCTTTCGGAACTACTCCTTCTTCAGCTACAGAGAGAGAACTGATGGCGGTGACACTGGGTGGAGGCATGGGGGTGGAAGGGTAGTGCGGAAAGGTCGAGGATTGGAGGATACGGAGGGGGTTGGGGATTGTATAATGTATAATTTTCTACAAAAAAATTCAAAAACTCGAACCTATAGCATATAGTTTGATAAAAATTATTAAACTTTAATCTTCAAATGGGGTTAAAACAACCACTAAAAATTAACAATCTTCAAATTTTAGATTTTTATACTTGGTTATGAGAAACATTCCATACACCTGCAAAATTTCAGCTTCCTAAACCTATTAAATAGGTCTACACTCTAGGATAACTTTTTCCCATGATAACTTATGGGAGATATTCCGGGGTATCTGGAGTCGAACCCAGGACACTGTAAGCAAAACTAACAATTATTCTTAATAGATATCGCGGCCGTCTAGCAACACTGAAAATGTCATTTTTCTTGCTTACGGGAAAGTGCCCAAAATTAATTTACAAAAATGGCGCAATGCTTCTCTTATGGGAAAAAACGCAAATTTCGGAATTTCTGGAGTCGAACCCATGTCACTTAAATGAGAAGTCTTATTTTATCTGTAAGTTTCTCCATCATATCTACAAAAACTGAAACTTTCAGCTCACTAGCTCTTGTAGTTTGGGCTGGACATTAGTATCCTCCTGTTATATGTATGTTATACTAGTAGAAGGTGCTTGCATACTGCAAGCATTTGACATCTCGCCTTGAAAAAACATTTATTTTTCAGAGAGATATTTCATCATGGTAAATATTTCTATAATTCAAAGGATCATCTAGAAGTGAAATAATATTTATTTAATTGTTTAAAATATAAAAGTTTAATTCGGCCGACATAACACTTTGTTGGAGCTTCTCAAATGTTTGTTAGTTTAAATGCACTGAGCTCTACTTAACTTTAAAATTTCAACTTCCTAGCTTGCCCCAAATTACATAAACATTTATCTATTAGTTTAAACTTTAAGATATTTTAATAGCCTAAAAAATTAAAATATCAAAAATTTTATAATTTTTTATTCCGTTTTTTCACAAAATCTACCGGTAAAAAACTTTCAGCTTCGTAACACATTCGATAATACATAAACTTAAAAAATATGGTTAAACAATTGCGAATTTTTAGCGGTCGAATTTTTTAACTTTTTCAAAATTTCCTTTTTCATGTATAATTTTCTACAAAATGATTTCAAAAACTCGAACCTACAGCATATAGTTTTCAAGATAAATTATTAAACTTTAATGTTCAAATGGGGTTAAAACAACCCCTAAAATTAACAATTTTAAAATTTTTTATTTTCATAGTTAGTTATGAGAAAAATACTATAATCTTTTAAAATTTCAGCTTCCTAAACTTATTAGATTGGTCTACACACTGGATTACGTTTTCCCATGCTAACTTATGGGAGATATTCCTGGGTCTCTGGAGTCGAACCCAAGACACTGTAAGCAAAAGTGACCATAATTCCTATTGTGGCCATCTAGCAACACTGAACATTTCATTTTTCTAGCTTACCGGCAAGTGCCCATAATTAATTTACAAAAATGGCGCAATGCTTTTCTTATGGGAAAAAACGCAAATTTCGGAATTTCTGGAGTCGAACTCATGTCACTTAGGTAAAAAGTCTCATTTTATCTGTAGGTCTCTCTATTATATCTACAAAAACTAAAACTTTCAACTCTCTAGCTCTTGTAGTTTGGGCTGGACATTAGTATCCTCCTGTTATCATTATATATCGACGTTTCTTACAGAGGAGGAGATAACATATAGGAGGATACTAATGTTTAGGCACTTTCAGATGAGCTGGAGATTCGAAATTTTTTTATTAGGTAGGATTTCGTGCAAAACCGACTAGAAAAAACGAAAATCTTGAAAAAGTGCAACAATGCGTCCGCTAAAAATTCGCAATTGTTTAAACAAAGTTTCAAGGTTTATGTATTTTCGAATGTGCACGGAGTTGAATTTTTTTTCAAGTAGAATTCATAAAAAAAACGAAATCGGGATTATATAAATTTTGATATTTTAATTTGTTTGGCAGTTAAAAATTCTTAAAATTTAAATAAATAGATAACTGTTTAGGTACTACGGGATGAGCTAGGAAGCTGAAATTTTCAAGTTATGTACAAAGTAGTGCATTTGCACAAATAAACATTTGAATCTCTCCATAAACATATTGCACCGGCCGTTAAAAATGTTTAAAATTTAAACAATTGGAAAAATATTATTTCACTTCTAGAAGTACTACAACTTTAAAATTTGGCATAAATGTGTAACATTAGTACCCCATAATGGAGAAAGTATAAAATTCTTAAAACTGCAAAGTTTTGGGATTGTTTTTGTCTATTATTTTTACATAAGGGAAAAACGAAAATCGCTCTGGAGGTGAAATATTTTAAATAAAATAAATATTTTTAATGATGAAATATGAAAAATGATTGTTTTTTTATGTTGAGATGATATGCTTGCAGAATGCAAGCACCAACTACTAGTATGTTATATCCTCCTCTGTAAGAAACGTCTATATATAATGATGTTTTGGAACCCATCTAATCTGAAAAAAATCCAAAGCTGCTTCTGTGGTTCGAACCACCTCACCCCATCTAACCATCACATAAGACGAGTGATTTCGTCACCTCCGACACCAGATCCTTACCTTGGTGCTGCGATAAATGTGTATTTGAATTCACATTGGAAGATAGACCAATATTCATCATAGCAACGTTATTAAACAAACTATTGCCATCGTTAATGCTGTAATCTTTTAATAGAAGTCTTTATTTTAATTGGTATTAATACGAGCATTCCTATGTTTTTTGAAGGGATATTTTTGCTAATAATTGTGTTTTTATTCATCGTATTTGTTATTGATAGTAAGTTTTTATTTGTCTTAAATACTATTTGTCTTTATTCCATATTTAAGATAGGTAATACTGTTGTAAAGGATGTTAGTTAGAACAAATTTAAATATTCAACAATTTCACTCCTATTATTATCTAAGTCTGAATTACTCTGAACTAGCAGTATATTTTTGTTGATTTTAAGCAATATGAATGGATAAGTTATTATTTCCATTAATGAAACAAAAGATACTATCAAATTTCTTACTGCTTATATACCAAACATCCTTACGTTTGCCATTGAGTTCTGTACTTCTGTCTGCCATTCTCTCAACTGTAAAAAGATTAAATAGAGAGACCCCCACATCACTCCACAGCTGGTAGGTAGACACTTTTGAAAATTTTTACGCCCATGTAAGCTGAAAGGTTATCATAATTATATTATAAAGTTTATTCATATTAAAATATTAGCCATAAAAAATTGGTTTTAAAAATTAATTTTTATACCTTTACTTGTTTTCTTTCATTTTCTTTGGCTGCGGAAGCTTAAAAAGTTTTGACACAATCTCATAAAATTAGATTGTGTGTGCCACGAAATTCTTTCAAAATTGAAAAGGTGTGATGACATTTATAGATAGTTTGAGAGCACTGATATAATATCCCAATTCAAGGTGACCTCAAATGCAAGCCATTCTAATATAAATATCTCCTCATTATTACGTAACAGATAATTTAAATAACTGCATGAATAGAATCTTAGCTTTAATAAATTTAACACAAGTTGCTTACAAAAAATTTTAGAATATTTAATTTAGCACTATTCTGCTGAATGAAAATAGTGCCCTGTTGGTATATACTGAAAATGAATAGCAATTTCAATTTGCTTATTTCAACGTTTATTCATTCATCATTACCTATTTGGTTTTTCTACAAAGGTAATTACAATTTATTTATAATTTGCAATGTGTGTAACTGATTTAGAATGCGATGAAGAGTTTTAGAATCCCTGGTGAATGATAAGCTAAAGGTTTAGGTTTAGCGTTTGGGATTTTGATGTTGGGTTTCCATCTTCAACATTGCCATTAAATCAAACATTTGCATGATGCATACAAATCATTTTGCAACTATTAAGTACATATAAGATTCAAAACACCCATAGATTTTGGATAGTAATCAAACTGCAATGAATCACACAATGTTAAACTTGAAAAATATTCAACTGAATTCCAAGATCTAGGGATTACATCAAGAATATTTTAGGATAATCAAAGATGATACAATTTTGTGCTTTTATCAGTTACCTTTATGCAATTTATCATAAAAGTGAATAGGCATCTATATTTGAAGTAATAAATAACTTGAAACCACTGTCAGATCACTGCTTCAATGCAAAAATCCTCGATAATCACCACAAGATACATATAGATTACAACAATGGTAGAGATTTCCAGAATAATGGGTCACCAGCATTGCTGGATTCTCCATGAGGGAGGGGTGACCGCCCTCCTTCCTTGGGATGTATCTGGAGCCCCTACTTCAAACCTTCATATTTATAATAATTAAAGAAATCCATAAACACTAATTATTGTATTAGGGATTTGAAACACAGTGTTAAAATGAACCTAAAAACTGAATTTCTGGCATTATATTCTATGGATTATAAAAGAAATAATTTGTTTTTCTACCAAATACGATCCATAGAAAAATGAAATCAGACTATTGGGCTCACAGTATCACATCGTTTCAATTTATACTTTTATGTAATAATAATTTTAAAAATTTTCAATTAAAATTTCATAGGACAGGGGTGTGGATGCAATGGACAATGTATCATATTATAATTCCAGGATCACTGCAGTTTAGGGAGATTACTTTGTCAAAAAAGATTTTCATTCTTAAATTATTATCAATAGATCTCCACACTAAAACAGGCCTTTAACTCTTTTCATAGTACACTTATACTCTTCTATATTCAAATCTTTTTAATTCTCTTCAAAGTAGGTATTATATCTAAAATTGGTATTACGATAGTATATTTTTATGAGATTATGAAATATGAAATAAGTTTATCAGATTTAATAGGTAGGTAATATTTCTGAAAGAAAAACATGTTCAAAAAGATGAATTATAATTTTAATCTTCTTTACATTTTTTATTTAAATAATGTTTTTGTTGTACATTTAGCTAACATAGTAAAAAGTAAATTGAATCTGCATTGTTTTAGATACATTTATTTACGCACTACAAGTAAAAAGGGTTTAATGGTTCAAATAATTGACACATGTTAAAAACTTAAAATGGAGATACATATGAACTAAATCATAGCTTATGAAAAGGCAAGAATTTTCATAATCCACTGCTTATGGTTTCACAAGTGACAATTGTACACTTGATATTTCATGTTTCTTACATTTTGACAGTGAAGCATATGGTATGCAAGATATAAAATAGACATGAAGTCAAACTTTTACACAGTCAACTTTCACGGACCTCCATTAAAGAAATGACTTTGGATAGGATATGAAGTGAAGCATTTTGTAATAGGTACATTCACATTAAATATTGTGGTAAATGTGTTAATATTTCAGTAAATGCTACATTTTTCTGGAAGTCTTGAGTTATTATCAGAGCATGGGATAAAAACTGCTTTATGTTATTAAGTAAAATATTACTCATGGTTTCAACGCAAATTATTACATTTTTTAATTGGCACTCCACAACTACAAACACTTAATAAATCTAGGCATATATTTTCCATTTTCAACATCAATTTACCAAAAATATTTTTATTGTTTCATTTAATTTCATATTCTTCATTTATGAAAAAGAGAAAAACATGAAATGTAAAAAGCCAAATATCTATAACAAATTTTGAAGCTGACATTATTCCTCTATCTAAAAAATAAATATTCAGAATATTCCTAACACTGCATCTCCACAAGCATTTCTATATCAATGCAGAATACTGATTAACATTCACAACAATTAATTTTCTTCTTTATCTGCTGGGAAACATAACCAGCTATGAACAGCATCATCTTTCGTCCTCTGTAATTCCTTTGTTTAGATCAGATCCCTAAGGACTGCATAACCTTACAGAGGTGGGAGGGTTTGTGTACTCTTACGAACCAAAGAGCTATGCCGGCGGGAGATAATTCTCCTGGTAGGACCATCCAAGCCGGTAAGGTCTGAGGGGAAGAGTCAGACTAAGAAGCAGTCTTGGGGGTTTTACATCCCCCTGTGCAAGGGCAGCAGCTTGCACAGTACCTCTGTAGGTGGTGATCATGTGGATCTGAACAGCTACAGATGGGTAATCACTCTGTGAAACTGCGATGAGGAAAGCAAGGGGAAACTACCTCATTATATTTCCCATGATAGGCTGAAAAGCTGAAAATACCTCTATGGATCTTTCTGGGGTAAAATATTCCGGAGGTAAAATAGTCCCCCAATCGGATCTCCGGGTGGGGACTACCCTAGGGGATGCACAGAGGAAATGTAAGATTAATAAGAAAGCAAGTAGTGAGAAATTAAAAATAGGCACATGGAATGTTAGGACTATGAATTCAGGGGGTAAACTAGAGAACCTAAAAAGGGAAATGAGAAGGAATAATGTAAGTATAGTAGGTCTTAGTGAAGTCCGGTGGGAAGGAGAAGGCGAGATAAATTCTGACGAATTTAAGATTATTTACTCGGGAGGGGAGAAAAAGGAAAGGGGAGTGGGGATTATAATGAGAAAAGAGATAGCTGAAAGAATTAGTAAGGTAGTGACAGTTAATGACAGATTAATAGCCGTAAAACTCCAGATGGAGCCAGTGGATATGCTTATAATTCAAGTGTATATGCCAACAACTAATGCTGGCGACGACGAAGTAGATGAAATCTATGAACAGATTATGGAGATATTGGAGGATGAGGGAAATGGAAGGATCACCACCATAGTAATGGGAGATTGGAACAGTGTAGTCGGAGAGGGACAGGAAGATAACATTGTGGGAAAATATGGACTAGGGAAGAGAAATGAAAGAGGGGAGAAACTTGTGGAATTCTGCCATAGAAATAGATTAATTGTAACTAATACATGGTTTAAGCATCACCAGCGAAGACTTTACACATGGAGAAGCCCAGGAGACCAGAGACAATACCAGATAGATTACATACTAGTCAATGAAAGATTTAGAAATAGCATTAAAAATGTGAAAACACTACCAGGGGCAGATATCGATTCTGACCACAACCTATTGGTGGCAAATATACAATGTAGACTAAAGAGCGTTAGGAGAAACATAAGAGTTAACAAGAAATGGAACTTAGAGGAACTCCTTAAAAACAAGGAGGCTATCATGACTGAGCTGGAGGAAAGGTTGGGGGAGAGAGCTGAAGAAAATAGGAAGAATGTAGATGAGGAGTGGAGATACATCCATAGCAACATTAAAGATGTAATGGAAAAGAAGGTAGGAAAGATAACGGGTCAAAGAAACAAAAAACCCTGGATCACAGCAGCCATGCTGCAAAAAATGGAAGAGCGGAGAAAGTGGAAGAACATAAACACTGAAGAAGGCCAAAGAAAGTACAAGGAGTTAAATAATGCTTTAAGAAGGGAAACAGATAAAGCAAGAGAGCAGTGGATAAATGAAAAATGCGAGGAGATTGTCGAATGTGAAAGAATTTGTAGAACAGACCTCATGTATAGCAAAGCAAGGGAACTATTCAAGAAAAAAGCAAGAAAGATAGGACGTAAAGGAATCATGAACAAAAGTGGTAAAATAGTATCGGAGCCAGACAATGTAAAGAATGTCTGGAAAGAATACATTGAGGTTCTGTATGACAAAGAAGGAAAGCCAAGAAATATTGAATTAAATGAAGAAGAGGATGTGGAAAAAGATCAGCTAGGACCAAGTATTCTCGAGTCTGAAGTTAAAAGAGCAATTGATGACATGAAAAGAAGGAAGGCTGTTGGGAGTGATGATATACCCGTGGACGTTCTCAAGGTTTTAGGGTCTAAAGCAGTTAAGCAACTCGCAAAAATTTTTAACCAAGTATATGATACTGGCATATGGCCTGAAGATTTTTTAGATGTTGTGATGGTACCACTGGAGAAAAATAACAATGCAAAATGTTGTAAGGATTACAGAACTATCAGTTTAATTTCTCATACAGCTAAAGTTCTAACCAGAAAAATAACCAAAAGAATTGAATGTAAAATAGAAAAGGAGCTGCAAGATAATCAGTTTGGTTTTAGAAGAGGAAGGGGGACTAGAGATGCTATAGGATGTATGAGGATGATGATAGAAAGAGCGCTAGAAGTCAATAAAGGTATGTATTTTTGTTTTGTAGATTGGGAGAAAGCTTTTGACCGAGTGAAATGGGATAAAATGCTGGGTATTTTAAACAAAATAGGAATAGATTGGAAAGATAAAAGACTGCTTAAAAACCTTTACTTTGATCAAAAGATTAGAGTCAGGGTTGAAGGAGAAGAAACAGAAAGTACTTCAATAGGGAGGGGAGTGAGGCAGGGTTGTCCTATTTCACCAGCGATATTTAATATTTATGCAGAAACAATAACAGAAGAAGCGTTGATGGAAGAGAAAGGATTTAAGATAGGAGGTGAAAGTATTACCACCATTAAATACGCAGATGATCAGGGCTTAATAGCAGAAGGCGAGAAAGAGCTTCAGAGGATGACAGACAGACTAGTGGAGGTTGGCCAACAATATGGAATGAAGATCAATGCTGAAAAAACGAAAGTCATGGTGGTTTCAAAGGAACATAAAGAATTAAATATAATGGTAAATGGCCAAAAATTGGAACAAGTAAGTAGTTTCAAATATCTCGGCAGTATTTTAGCACAGGATGGAAGTAGTACACAGGACATCAGAAGTAGGATTGCAATGGCAAAAGCAGCATTTAACGAGAAGAAGGAGCTTCTCACAAGCAAGAAAATAAATTTAGAAACAAGGAAGAAATTAGCAAAATGCTACATATGGAGCATAGCTCTTTATGGTGCAGAGACGTGGACGGTAAGGAGAAAGGAGGAAAAATATTTAGAAAGTTTTGAGATGTGGGTATGGAGAAGAATGATGAAAGTGAAATGGACAGAGAGGAAGAGAAACGAAGAAGTATTAGAAATGGTGGGAGAAGAAAGGACGCTAATAAAAACAATCAGGAAAAGAAAAGCAAATTGGATAGGGCACATATTGAGAAGACAGTGTTTACAAAGGACGATCTTAGAAGGAAAAATTAGTGGAAGAAGAGGAAGAGGGAGAAAAAGAATAGGAATATTAGATAATATAAAGCAGGGATATAATACTTATAGAGGTATAAAAGAGGCTTCTAGGGAGAGAGAGAAATGGAGGCAGCGATTCAGTTAAAACCTGTCTTCGGACAGAAGCATGATGATGATGAGATCAGAGCAAATTTCCTCCCCTCACATTGGTAATGACGACGACGGCACGACGGCATGAAATCCTATTGAGAAAAACTGGCACTGCAAACAAACCGACAAAACACATCTTAGAGAGCTAGTACGATATAGAAAAGAAGAAATCAGAGACAAATTTTTCAGTTTCACTAACTGTGTATAGTTACCGCCAATAATTAATTTGCTATCTTCATATCACGGATTTTGATGAAACGAGATTACATTGAAAATACTACATTGATAATAAGAAGACACGTATCTCGTGCTAAAAAGTTTTAATGCGACAATTTCTATTTGTACTGTAAAGCTAACAAATAAGAATTATTTACGATGCTATGTTTAAGTAACGGAGCTATTTGAAATTAGTGCGGTATCTCCATACGACAATCAATTGAAACGAGGTGAATAAACTTTCAAGTTTGCACGGAAGATGGCAGTAGTAGTTGATAGGTTGGTTGCGCTATCTTTCAGAAAACAGTAGAACTATTTCGCGCTCTACAGGGAATTTAAAAGAGAATGGCGCCAGGCCCGTTCCTAGGTAGTTGGCTGCCGTTGCTCAAGTAGAAAATGGCCGTTTCCATTAAACTTTTATATGTTAAATGCATTTACTTATACAATATACAATATAAAAAACATCAACAGCGAAAATAAAATTATAATAACGTGCGTTAACATTAATTCTCATTACATAATAAGTCATAACGTATATTTTCACATACATAAATAAACTAAAACGTATCCACTGAAAACACAAAATTGCACCAAAGCGAAAAGTTTTTGTATAGTAGTATTGTGGCAGCAAAAGATAAGGATCTTAAAATGCCACCTTTCGAGCTGTAATTGAAGCAGAAGTGTTTATGAAGTCAGTGAAATCAATTGATTCAGCGATTTCATTTTCTATTGATATTATCGCTAAATCAGATAATTTTGGTTCATATTGAAGATCTTTAATAATTTTTAATAAGTTTAATCTTACCGTGATTTTTCGTCTCAACTGCTAAAGATGACAAAATTAATGGTAAAATAATAAAAACTTATTGAAAATTATGAAATTTTAATTGAAAATTTTTAAAATTATTATTACATAAAAGTATAAATTGAAACGATGTGATACTGTGAGCCCAATAGTCTGATTTCATTTTTCTATGGATCGTATTTGGTAGAAAAACAAATTATTTCTTTTATAATCCATAGAATATAATGCCAGAAATTCAGTTTTTAGGTTCATTTTAACACTGTGTTTCAAATCCCTAATACAATAATTAGTGTTTATGGATTTCTTTAATTATTATAAATATGAAGGTTTGAAGTAGGGGCTCCAGATACATCCCAAGGAAGGAGGGCGGTCACCCCTCCCTCATGGAGAATCCAGCAATGCTGGTGACCCATTATTCTGGAAATCTCTACCATTGTTGTAATCTATATGTATCTTGTGGTGATTATCGAGGATTTTTGCATTGAAGCAGTGATCTGACAGTGGTTTCAAGTTATTTATTACTTCAAATATAGATGCCTATTCACTTTTATGATAAATTGCATAAAGGTAACTGATAAAAGCACAAAATTGTATCATCTTTGATTATCCTAAAATATTCTTGATGTAATCCCTAGATCTTGGAATTCAGTTGAATATTTTTCAAGTTTAACATTGTGTGATTCATTGCAGTTTGATTACTATCCAAAATCTATGGGTGTTTTGAATCTTATATGTACTTAATAGTTGCAAAATGATTTGTATGCATCATGCAAATGTTTGATTTAATGGCAATGTTGAAGATGGAAACCCAACATCAAAATCCCAAACGCTAAACCTAAACCTTTAGCTTATCATTCACCAGGGATTCTAAAACTCTTCATCGCATTCTAAATCAGTTACACACATTGCAAATTATAAATAAATTGTAATTACCTTTGTAGAAAAACCAAATAGGTAATGATGAATGAATAAACGTTGAAATAAGCAAATTGAAATTGCTATTCATTTTCAGTATATACCAACAGGGCACTATTTTCATTCAGCAGAATAGTGCTAAATTAAATATTCTAAAATTTTTTGTAAGCAACTTGTGTTAAATTTATTAAAGCTAAGATTCTATTCATGCAGTTATTTAAATTATCTGTTACGTAATAATGAGGAGATATTTATATTAGAATGGCTTGCATTTGAGGTCACCTTGAATTGGGATATTATATCAGTGCTCTCAAACTATCTATAAATGTCATCACACCTTTTCAATTTTGAAAGAATTTCGTGGCACACACAATCTAATTTTATGAGATTGTGTCAAAACTTTTTAAGCTTCCGCAGCCAAAGAAAATGAAAGAAAACAAGTAAAGGTATAAAAATTAATTTTTAAAACCAATTTTTTATGGCTAATATTTTAATATGAATAAACTTTATAATATAATTATGATAACCTTTCAGCTTACATGGGCGTAAAAATTTTCAAAAGTGTCTACCTACCAGCTGTGGAGTGATGTGGGGGTCTCTCTATTTAATCTTTTTACAGTTGAGAGAATGGCAGACAGAAGTACAGAACTCAATGGCAAACGTAAGGATGTTTGGTATATAAGCAGTAAGAAATTTGATAGTATCTTTTGTTTCATTAATGGAAATAATAACTTATCCATTCATATTGCTTAAAATCAACAAAAATATACTGCTAGTTCAGAGTAATTCAGACTTAGATAATAATAGGAGTGAAATTGTTGAATATTTAAATTTGTTCTAACTAACATCCTTTACAACAGTATTACCTATCTTAAATATGGAATAAAGACAAATAGTATTTAAGACAAATAAAAACTTACTATCAATAACAAATACGATGAATAAAAACACAATTATTAGCAAAAATATCCCTTCAAAAAACATAGGAATGCTCGTATTAATACCAATTAAAATAAAGACTTCTATTAAAAGATTACAGCATTAACGATGGCAATAGTTTGTTTAATAACGTTGCTATGATGAATATTGGTCTATCTTCCCATGTGAATTCAAATACACATTTATCGCAGCACCAAGGTAAGGATCTGGTGTCGGAGGTGACGAAATCACTCGTCTTATGTGATGGTTAGATGGGGTGAGGTGGTTCGAACCACAGAAGCAGCTTTGGATTTTTTTCAGATTAGATGGGTTCCAAAACATCATTATATATAGACGTTTCTTACAGAGGAGGATATAACATACTAGTAGTTGGTGCTTGCATTCTGCAAGCATATCATCTCAACATAAAAAAACAATCATTTTTCATATTTCATCATTAAAAATATTTATTTTATTTAAAATATTTCACCTCCAGAGCGATTTTCGTTTTTCCCTTATGTAAAAATAATAGACAAAAACAATCCCAAAACTTTGCAGTTTTAAGAATTTTATACTTTCTCCATTATGGGGTACTAATGTTACACATTTATGCCAAATTTTAAAGTTGTAGTACTTCTAGAAGTGAAATAATATTTTTCCAATTGTTTAAATTTTAAACATTTTTAACGGCCGGTGCAATATGTTTATGGAGAGATTCAAATGTTTATTTGTGCAAATGCACTACTTTGTACATAACTTGAAAATTTCAGCTTCCTAGCTCATCCCGTAGTACCTAAACAGTTATCTATTTATTTAAATTTTAAGAATTTTTAACTGCCAAACAAATTAAAATATCAAAATTTATATAATCCCGATTTCGTTTTTTTTATGAATTCTACTTGAAAAAAAATTCAACTCCGTGCACATTCGAAAATACATAAACCTTGAAACTTTGTTTAAACAATTGCGAATTTTTAGCGGACGCATTGTTGCACTTTTTCAAGATTTTCGTTTTTTCTAGTCGGTTTTGCACGAAATCCTACCTAATAAAAAAATTTCGAATCTCCAGCTCATCTGAAAGTGCCTAAACATTAGTATCCTCCTATATGTTATCTCCTCCTCTGTAAGAAACGTCGATATATAATGATAACAGGAGGATACTAATGTCCAGCCCAAACTACAAGAGCTAGAGAGTTGAAAGTTTTAGTTTTTGTAGATATAATAGAGAGACCTACAGATAAAATGAGACTTTTTACCTAAGTGACATGAGTTCGACTCCAGAAATTCCGAAATTTGCGTTTTTTCCCATAAGAAAAGCATTGCGCCATTTTTGTAAATTAATTATGGGCACTTGCCGGTAAGCTAGAAAAATGAAATGTTCAGTGTTGCTAGATGGCCACAATAGGAATTATGGTCACTTTTGCTTACAGTGTCTTGGGTTCGACTCCAGAGACCCAGGAATATCTCCCATAAGTTAGCATGGGAAAACGTAATCCAGTGTGTAGACCAATCTAATAAGTTTAGGAAGCTGAAATTTTAAAAGATTATAGTATTTTTCTCATAACTAACTATGAAAATAAAAAATTTTAAAATTGTTAATTTTAGGGGTTGTTTTAACCCCATTTGAACATTAAAGTTTAATAATTTATCTTGAAAACTATATGCTGTAGGTTCGAGTTTTTGAAATCATTTTGTAGAAAATTATACATGAAAAAGGAAATTTTGAAAAAGTTAAAAAATTCGACCGCTAAAAATTCGCAATTGTTTAACCATATTTTTTAAGTTTATGTATTATCGAATGTGTTACGAAGCTGAAAGTTTTTTACCGGTAGATTTTGTGAAAAAACGGAATAAAAAATTATAAAATTTTTGATATTTTAATTTTTTAGGCTATTAAAATATCTTAAAGTTTAAACTAATAGATAAATGTTTATGTAATTTGGGGCAAGCTAGGAAGTTGAAATTTTAAAGTTAAGTAGAGCTCAGTGCATTTAAACTAACAAACATTTGAGAAGCTCCAACAAAGTGTTATGTCGGCCGAATTAAACTTTTATATTTTAAACAATTAAATAAATATTATTTCACTTCTAGATGATCCTTTGAATTATAGAAATATTTACCATGATGAAATATCTCTCTGAAAAATAAATGTTTTTTCAAGGCGAGATGTCAAATGCTTGCAGTATGCAAGCACCTTCTACTAGTATAACATACATATAACAGGAGGATACTAATGTCCAGCCCAAACTACAAGAGCTAGTGAGCTGAAAGTTTCAGTTTTTGTAGATATGATGGAGAAACTTACAGATAAAATAAGACTTCTCATTTAAGTGACATGGGTTCGACTCCAGAAATTCCGAAATTTGCGTTTTTTCCCATAAGAGAAGCATTGCGCCATTTTTGTAAATTAATTTTGGGCACTTTCCCGTAAGCAAGAAAAATGACATTTTCAGTGTTGCTAGACGGCCGCGATATCTATTAAGAATAATTGTTAGTTTTGCTTACAGTGTCCTGGGTTCGACTCCAGATACCCCGGAATATCTCCCATAAGTTATCATGGGAAAAAGTTATCCTAGAGTGTAGACCTATTTAATAGGTTTAGGAAGCTGAAATTTTGCAGGTGTATGGAATGTTTCTCATAACCAAGTATAAAAATCTAAAATTTGAAGATTGTTAATTTTTAGTGGTTGTTTTAACCCCATTTGAAGATTAAAGTTTAATAATTTTTATCAAACTATATGCTATAGGTTCGAGTTTTTGAATTTTTTTGTAGAAAATTATACATTATACAATCCCCAACCCCCTCCGTATCCTCCAATCCTCGACCTTTCCGCACTACCCTTCCACCCCCATGCCTCCACCCAGTGTCACCGCCATCAGTTCTCTCTCTGTAGCTGAAGAAGGAGTAGTTCCGAAAGCTTCTACGTTTGTGATGTTTCTGTGTTTTAGTGTTCTTTTACGTGTGTCGCTTCGACATCCCCGGGGCCTCGCCAACCTGAAGTCGTCTGATTGGTGAGTTTTCACTGGGTTTCCTCATCCCAACACCTTGTTGACATCCATATATCTATTTTACCTTTCCTTTTCCGTAAGCTATATATATATATATAAAGCGATGTTAATATAAATGTTGGTAATAACTGTCCCTTTCACTCTAATGAAGGATATAATGGATAATATATACTATACCTCCCATTGCTTGAATATGTAATTCCAGTTGCAAAATAACTCAATGAACAAAATTTCTCAGTCTCTAGTTATAAAGCAACTTGGTTTAGGTTCTAGTGAACCAAATCAGCATAAGGAAAACTACCATAAAGCATTGCTATTTATGAGAGATTTCTATTACTTCATCTTAGGTTAGTGATTATAACACACAGCATATTGGAAACCACAACACAAAATGACAAATACAATATGTTGGTAAACACAAAATATATTTCAAACTTCCTCTAGTGTTTTGGATCTCATCTCTTAAACATATGTAGTATTCAGAGCATATTAAATCATTCAATGAGAAACAGATATGTACCACAAATGTATTTTAAGCACATAACAAGAGTTAATGTGCGATACTTGTTGGATAAGCAATTTTTTTCCTAACCTGTTCCCACACGATATCTATCGCTGGGGCATCTGGGTACATTTGGCCTATATACTCGTGACAACTTTTAATTCATTATTTAAGTAGTATTTATAAAAAAATTACTTGAATTAATTTACGTGACAACTGTTTGCAAAGTGAAAATTGGATGTTAGAAAAATTGCTTATTCCCTATACTTTGCATTCTAAGGTCCATTATGAAAATGTCTTAAGGACCCATACTGAACTCCAGTTGGGTCCAGAGGCAAGATTAAGGGACAAAACAATAGGTAGATGGCACTCTACCATTACTCTCCACTGGATATGATAATCCTTATGTACTTTCACCTTCTACACAATATCGCATTCTGTCATATTCCATTTACAAAAAGGTTAGGGGATGACTATTGCATCTTCTGTTTGGCCAGATAATCAACCTACCCAACATGAGAAGAGAAACATTCTCCAAACTGAAAAGTGAGTACCGATCGCAAATGATAATTTATATATCTATCTTCTAACTGAGAGTCCCCATTTTTAATTTCTTTTGCATTCCTGTCAAAGGGGCATCATTCCATGTTCTTGCTCTAGGATTAGTTCTACATTCATCATCGTTCCTAACTCAACAGGGTTATTCTCTTTCTTAAAAATATTTATATATACTTCTGGTTATACATGATATTTGGTACCGTTTACTTTTCCTCCCACAAAAATAAGATTTCCCACCCCCTGCCAAAGGAATTTCATGGCATATGTCCAAATGATTATTATCCCTGGCTGGGTTGGATAATTCATGGGCTAAATTCGATTATACAATCCCCCTTGAGATGAGTTGGTGGGTGATGCATAGGTTAGTTATGGTTTTAGGCTTCAATACAATTTATGATTCTTCTTTGAACACCCTTCGGGTTGGGTTGTGGGGTACGGTACGATTGTTTTTGTTTTTATACAATTTATGCCTATACTTTGAACAAACTCCAGGTTGGGTTGGGAGAGATAGATAGGTTAAGTATGATTTTCGGATTTAATATGACTTTTACCTCTCGTTTTAACACCCATTGGGATGAACTGGGGTAGGTGGCTGAGGTCATGTATGGTTTAGGATCGGAAATATATATATTATTCAAGAAAAAATAAGATATAATATATATACCTGTGTATAACGTGCAGTGTGAGGACCAAACTTTTAAAGACCAAAGATAATAAAGTAGGAGTGTGCGCTATACACGGATAACACTTCTGTGCAGTCAAAATAAAAAATTGAAGCATACCAAACTCACACCAGATTCTCGTTTTTTGAGCAAATTGAGGAGAAAACCATGCTAAATATCGATAAATCAGCTTTTATACACACACCGCACGCACGCACGCACACACACGCACGCACGCACGCACGTACGCACGCACACTTTATATATATATATATATACATATATATATATATATATATATATATATATATATATATATATATATATATATATATATGGGAAAACCATGCTAAATATCGATAAATCAGCTTATATATCATTATATATAGACGTTCCTTACAGAAAAGGAGGATATAACATACTAGTAGAAGGTGCTTGCTTTCTGCAAGCATATTATCTCACCTTGAAAAAACATTCATTTTTCAGACAGATATACCACCATTTCCAATATTTTTTTAATTCTAAAGATCTCACCTCCGCAGCGATTTTCGTTTTTATTTGCGCCTTACCCAATGACACTCCTGCCCCCCTTCTCCGACACTGGGAACTTATAGCACTTGACTCTTTCTCCCCGCCTGGCCTCAACCTCCGCTAACCCTTTTAGCCCCCTTACAATGTCCCCTCTGTTACATAGTAGCTATTCGCACTTTACCTCACCACACTCCCTCCTTATTGGCTATCCACCCTTCCGACTCCCCGCCTCCTCCAATCATCAACCTCCCCACATCACCCTGTCATTCCCCGCCCAGCGTGTCTCTCTGCTAAAAATTTCCTGATGAGCACTGTTGATACGTTTGCTCACACATTCCAATAGTATTTCGGTAATGGCGGAAAGCATGAATGTGCTACATCCGGATATATTGGAGCATAGAAATCACTCGTCAGCAGCTACCGATGAACTGAGTGAAATTGGAAACTTGGCTACATAGCATCATAGCCAAAGCAAAATAACTCGCCCCGAGTGGAATACTTCGAGTCCCATCCGCACGAGCAGTAGAAACCGATTATAACTAATCACCTGATCGCTGTAGGCTCCCAAAAAATCACCAGGTAGACTTCCCACAAGACATCTAGCGGAAACAAAATACATAGTAGATACCTATATAGCTATGCAAATTGAAGTCATTCTTTTACTTACTGAATGTATAATATCTAATTAACTGTATAAGTATTTTAATACTCATAGAATTCATCTTCCTCATCAACTCTGGCACCACATGATTATGTGAAGAACGCTACCGCAATATACAACAAAATTTAAGATGTAGTACATATTGAATACTGTTATCAAAATATCTCGAGCCATTCTGTGAATACAAAAGAAAGATAATTTTGTAACAAGAACAAAAACAGACACTTTATAGTTCTACTTAAAGACTCTTTTCAGCAGAGGGAGACGAGAGGGGCCCAAGACTGATAAGGAACTCCTCCAGTCCCTCCCCTATTTGCGTCCCTGACTTTGAGGCAGTAGAACAAATCAAACGAAAAACTGTGGTAACCTGACGAATATTATGAATGACGACTTCTAAAAATGTTTACAGGCCCGGTAATGAGAAGTGTATGACTCCAAAAGAAAACTTTTTTCATGGAAATCACGTCAAGGTCTCTTCATAACTGTGATTAGTGAAATTGTGGGTAACAACTCTTAAATTCTGCAAATAAATTCTAAATAAATAATGTAAATGTTTCCAAATTTATTTTTGTTAGTTAATACATTCTGATGCGATTTCAATATCCGAACTTTATAATATGAAGTTAACAATTCACGTTTATGAAAATCCTGCGTGTAAGAAAACACCCTCGGGATGGGGTTTGTGAAAAACTCACCATGACATAATTATAATTGTAAAAGCAAAGGTTATTTGCAAAAATAAGAATAACATTTAATATAGCCTTAATAAATGTGTTCATGAAAGTAAACTTTTATATTCCCGCACTATACCAGTTGTCATCTCAAAACTTTGACACAAAATTGTTTGTTACATATACATCTTACTATATTATAACAGCACTACCTTGTCTATCGCAAATTGTGTCAAAATTATTTCTTACTTTCGGTTGAACTAAAAAGCTTAAATTTTACTAAATCACTCTTATTGGCTTACAAACAAAGGAAAATTTACGAAAATGGGAAGTTTTAAATTTAAATTACCAAAAGACTAGAAAATCCGATAAATGACCATAAGATTAACATTGAAACATTGTTGCTGTCAAGCACCCTTCTAAAGAGGACTTTCGGATGGAATTTGTCGTTCAATCTCGGCATTTACTCGGTAGATCACGGGTTAAATAAATCGCGGCAGGTCAGTCCGATTTTGATGAAACATTAATTACAATACTCGGCGTGAGTTTCTGCATGTGAAAAATGTGCAGTTGTCTAACATAAGTGGTTGGGTTCAATGACAGAATAGTTTTCATTCTCCAATTGATTAACACGTAAA
Organism: Tanypteryx hageni; assembly: GCA_028673005.1. NCBI lineage: Eukaryota > Metazoa > Arthropoda > Insecta > Odonata > Petaluridae > Tanypteryx > Tanypteryx hageni. The sequence goes on along the minus strand of CM054115.1, from coordinate 189,114,209 downwards.
AGAGTGTATGACATGTTTGGTTTGATTTTTAAATTACTTATAATTGTCGTAGAAGTAAGAAACTGCGACCACAGTATGTGCAAATTATCGGGAATTTATTTTCTTACCATAGATTTCCAAATACGATTCGAATTGACCAAGAAAATTGTTTTAAAGAGGAAAATTTAAATATTTTTAAAATAAAATATTTAGATGAAAATAACAACCAGCACTGTTGCCAAACTAATAAAATTATATAGGACCATATTGGGAAATTGGAGGAAGATGGGTCTATGGGGCAAAGGAAGTAAAAGTGAGAAGGAATGGGAGAGAGAGAAGAGACAAATTGTGGGAGGGAGGGAATGGGGAAAGTGGAAGTTTGGGTAAGCGGAGGTGTTGGTGGGAGGTATGGAGGGATATATGGAAGTAGAGAGAGAGAGGGGGAGAGATATGAAGAGAGGGTGGTTAGAGAGGGATAGGAATGGGAGGAATGGAGAGAGAAGTCAGAAAATAGGGCTAAATAAAATTTTCTACCTTAAATAGATGCCGAAAGAGAAGGTTCAGGGTTGCGGTGCCAGCATTAGCATACTCTAAATGCAGAGCACCAAGGAGGCCAATGGCTAAACGTCTCTTACGATAGACTGAATGATGACGCATAGTCTTTCTATGTTATAACCTCACTACCCTGTATAACGCAAATTATGCAAAAATTACTTCTTATTTCCTGATGAGATAGAGAGCTGAAATTTTTATGACTGATAGTTCATGACTTATAAACAAAGGAAACATTGGGAAATATTTCGTTGAACAACCAGCTTTGTTGATGTATTTGTAAAGTTTTAATGGACTGTATTGGGAAAATGGAGCAAGACGAGAGTATGATGAAAGGAGAGAGTGAAGAATGGAAGGAAGGAGAGAGAGAGAGAAGAGAGAATAAGGGAAAGCTGATATTTGGGTAGGCTGGAGGTTTTAGGGGACAGACAGACAGACAGACAAACGACTTTATTAGGGCGAAATTGAGACTATGTAGTCCCTTCTTACATTTAACCCTTTCGTCAGATAAGTAATTACAACATTTACAAAATAAGAGGAATTAATTACATACAGATATTAACAAAATACAAATTAATTACAAGTTAATATATTTGTTAGTAGATAACAGAGCATTACCAAAGAATGTTAGTTTTGTGGGTCATAAAAAACTGTGTATCGGTTATGTTTTAACACAGAAAAATTCCCACTGCGGAAAACACCTACGAAGAGAAGAGAGGTGTAAAAAACTCCGAAAATTCCTAAATAGTTCAGGGGAAGGAAAAGAAAAAAAAATCAATTATATGAGAAACAGAGAGAGAAAAAAACATTCATAAATACAAACATATGTACATACATTTATATCCATATGAGGGAGGGGGGTGAGAGGGGAACAGGGATTGTAGGGTAAGATATGCCTGGGAGATTACATCGTCATTATGATACAGGAAAAATAAATTAAATAAAATTATAAATTTATGCCTAATAAGCGCATTCTTGTGACAACCTGAAAGAAAAGATAGAGTGTGGTTCAATGCATGGGAAGTGAGAGAAAATACTTGTAATACAAGCGTTTAAAAGTGCTTAGAGATAGAGAGTTTTTTATTAACGTTGGAAGGCGATTCCAGAGTTTACAAGCAGTGACAGTAAAGGATTTGTTGTAAATTTCTGTTCTATGAAGTGGAGTTAGTAGTTTATCACATCCTCTGGTATTGCAATGGTGAACTGTATTAATGGTGACAAAATTAGATGAAAGATAACAAGGGATGTTGCTATTTAGAATTTGATACAATAGAGAGAGAAGGTGAAGGTTTCTTCGGGAATCAAGTTTTAGCCAGGAGAGTCGACGGAAGTATTCTGAGACATGGTCAGATTTTTTAAGATTAAATATGAATCTGGTGCAGGCGTTATGAGAACGTTGTAGCTTAATGGCGAGTTCCTTTGATAAGTCCTGATATACAACATCACAATAATCGAAGTGAGGAAAAATTAGGGAGGTCACTAGCTGCATTTTTAGTGACGAGGGAAGAATGTTAATGAGAGGCCTTAGAGTGTGTAAGGAGGAGTTTACCGTCTTGCAGATTTTTATTATATGATTATTCCAGGTGAGAGTTTCATTAATTAGAATCCCGAGATTTTTTACGATTTTGCAATAGGGTATAACTGAGCCGTTCAAAGACAGAGGAACTGATTCTGCAAGGTTTATAGATGCCAGTAGTTTCGGATAACCGATTAAAATGGCTTGAGATTTCAAGGGGTTTATGGTGAGAAAATTATCGTAGCTCCATTCTTGAAGTTGGGCCAAGTCATGATTTATGTTAGCTATGGAAAGAGATAAGTTATTGGGTTTTGTGTCTAAGTAGATTTGGAGATCATCGGCGTACAAATGATGCTTGGAGTAAGTTAAGTATTGAGAACAATCATTTATGAATAAAGAGAACAATAGAGGACCTAAAATTGAGCCCTGCGGTACGCCTTGGTTAACATTAAGCCGAGAGGACGAGGAATCGTTGTAGATGACTTGCTGGGAACGGTTGCTAAGGTACGAAGAGAACCACTCTATTGAAGGTGAAGAGAATCTCATGCAGCGGAGTTTTGCTAGGAGTATGTCTTTGTCTACTGAGTCAAACGCTTTACTAAAATCAAGCAATATTAGTACCGTGAGTTTTCTGTCATCCATGTGTCTGCGTATATCATCAGTTATTTTAATTAGCGCGGTGGTGGTGCTATGAGACTTCCGAAAGCCAGATTGATGGGGGTCAAGTAGATGATTAATGTCGAGGAAATCTGCTACCTGTTCGTGTGCAAGTCGCTCCAGGGCTTTTGATAAAGTGGGAAGAAAGCTAATAGGTCGATAGTCATTGTTTGCGGTGAGAGATTTCTTAGGAATTAGGCGGACTAACGCGTGTTTCCATTGCGCTGGGAATTTTCCCTGTAATAAAGAGTGGTTGAAAATGTTAGTAAGTACGGGGAGTAATAGATGTATTAATTTGTTTATAATAAAGGGAGGGAGGGAATGAGAGATACCGGGAGGTGGAGAGAGGGAAAGAGATGGAAAGAGGGTGGTAAGATAGGTAGGGGTATGAGAGTAAGGGAATGAGAAGCCCTAAAATAGGGGGAAATGTATTTTTCTACCTTGAATATATGCTTGGCAACGCCTTCATGTATTCATGACGTTGGCCTCGTTTAAAAGTCTGATTCTAGAATCATTTAAGGTTTACGTTCGCGTACAATAGGAAAATCGGCGTCTTTCGCTAGTCGCCATTCTTTTTTTATAGAAATGCGACTTCCAGGCACTTGCACATCTTTATTGAAGATATACAGTATTCCTGCTACGGAAACAATCACGTTTTTCACATAAATAACACTACGAGGAAGCAAGTGAGGGGAATATTGCAGAGAACTTTTTTTTAAAGCATTTCTATTTGCCAACGAAAATTATCATAAATGAATATTATTTTCCTGTAAAAAAGCAACCAAACTTTTAGAGTAAAAAATTATATATTTAAATATATAAATATCGCGGAATCGAACCCGGGAACTTTATTTTGCGAATCCGATGCGATATCTACTACACAGATGCAGAGGCATACCTAGGTTTTTTACGCCCTTGGCAAGTCCATGGCTCCGCGCCTTTTAATTGTGACAATTTTGGTAATTGGTAAAATCGTAATAAATAATAATGTTTTATAATTATATTATTATGTTATTATAAAACATATAATTAGTTTGTACATTTATATACATCAAATCGGTTTTAGCTTGGTTCAACAGATTATTTGTAGCTGTGAGAGAACTAAGAAACACTTGGTACATAAAGTTACAGATTCATAGATAGAAACCAAGTAATTCTAGGAACAAAAAATAATTCTATAAACATAAAAATATTCTAGGAACATAAATTTATTCGAGTACTTTAAAGCTTGATTTTTCTTGCTTTATCGTTCGCAAAACTAGTTATGATTTCATCGAAATCTATACGACTAACCAGTGGAGGGGGGGAGGGGGGGTGGGGGAGGGGGAGAGGGGGATGGGGAGGGGGAGAGGGGGAGGGGGAGAGGGAGAGTGGGAGGGAGAGGGGGAGGGGGAGGGAGAGGGGGAGGGGGAGGGAGAGGGAGAGGGGGAGGGGGAGGGAGAGGGAGGGAGGGAGAGAGGGAGGGAGAGAGGGAGGGAGAGAGGGAGGGAAAGAGGGAGGGAGAGAGGGAGAGAGGGAGGGAGAGAGGGAGAGAGAGAGAAAATAAGGGAAAGCTGATGTTTGGGTAGGCTGGAGGTTTTAGGGGATAGGTAGTTAGAAAGATAATCGTCTTTATTGGCTCGAAATTTAGACCAGAAGGTTCATTCTTACATTTAACCCTTCGTCAATATAATAAATACAAGAAAATGAATAAAATAAGGTATAACAAAATACATTATATAAACATTATGTACCTAAATCATACTAATTAAAAAGATAAAATTGAATTCAGATTTGTGTTTGTGGGGAAAATCTAGGTAAAAACAGACATGTCCTCCCTAGCAAAACCCACGCAGGAAAACACCCACCAAGAAGGGGGGTGTGAAAAACCTGCGAAAACCCTAGATAGTGTACATATGGTAATACAAAACTACAATATTAAATAGGAAGGAGTATGTACAGTGGGAGAGTTCGTGTATACAGCGTAATTATATACCGTCATAAAAAAGTACACGTAAAGGTAATAGCGTAATGTAAACAAGAAATATACAAGTATGCAGAATGAGATGAAATATACATGAAATATATACAATGAATGAATATAAAGAATGTTGTTGGGGCATGCATATTATAAGAAAGCAGGAAAAGATATAAAATACATAAATAATATAATACAATACAAAATAATATAAAACAATAGAAAATAAAATAAAAAATAAAAGCAACACAAAAATATACATAAACAATAGAAAAAAAATATATATATAAAAACAATACAAAATTAAATTAAGAAATACAAAGTAATATAAGACAATACAAAAAAAACAAAAAAAAAACTTGAGTAAGGATAATTTATGGGGAGTGTAAAGAGATGATTAAGGATTACTTTGTTGTATTAGAAAGTGAGTGACACAGGTGCGTTTGAATGAGTTTAAAGAGGGAGATGTTTTAAAATTCTCATCTAAGTTATTCCAGAGTCGGCAACCGGAGACATGAAAGGATTTATTGTAGATATTCGTCCTGTGATGAGGAATAAGGAGGTTATTCTTGCCTCTAGTATCCCGCTTGTGTACTGTATTGATTTCATTGAAGAGGGAAGAGAGGTAGTCAGGTTTGTTATAAGTAAGGATTTTGTACATTTGCATCAGGGTATGTAAGTTCCTTCGAGCGTCAAGTTTGAGCCATGAAAGATTATTGTAATGTTCGCTAATGTGGTCACTCTTTTTAAGGTCACCGATGAATCTCATGCAGGAGTTTTGTGTGCGTTGAAGTTTTAATGCCAATTCACAGGAGAGATCATTATAAACAACATCACAATAGTCAAAGTGAGGAAATAGGAGTGTGGTCACTAAGAGTTTACGTAAGGAATTAGGTAATAAGTTTTTGAGTTTTTTGAGAGAGTGCAAGGAGGAGTTGATGGTACTACAGAGGTTTTAGGGGAGGGAGGGAATGAGGGATACCGGGAGGTAGAGAGAGGGAAAGAGATGGAAAGAGGGTGGTAAGATAGGTAGGGGTATGAGAGTAAGGGAATGAGAAGCCCTAAAATAGGGGGAAATGTATTTTTCTACCTTGAATATATGCTTGGCAACGCCTTCATGTATTCATGACGTTGGCCTCGTTTAAAAGTCTGATTCTAGAATCATTTAAGGTTTACGTTCGCGTACAATAGGAAAATCGGCGTCTTTCGCTAGTCGCCATTCTTTTTTTTAAGAAATGTAACTTCCAGGCACTTTTACATCTTTATTGATGATATACAGTATTCCTGCTATGGAAAAAATCAGGTTTTTCACATAAATAACACTATGAGGAAGCAAGTGAGGAGAATATTGCAGAGAATTATTTTTATATCTTTTTTATTTGCCAAAGAAATTAATCATAAATAAATATTATTTTCCTTTTAGAGTAAAAAATTATATATTTTAATAAATAAATATCGCGAAATCGAACCCGGGAACTTGATTTTGGGAATCCGATGCGACATCTATTACACATATGCTTACCTGCAATACAGTCATTTATTTCTAACATAAATTCTATTCGAGTTATTAGTAGAGTTCTTTTGTAAACGCCGATTACTCCTCGACACCTAATTCTAGGTCCACCAAATTTTACCCTCATATAAACCTAACTTACCCGATAATTGCGCTCCCCCAGGTTGTGCATGGCCGGAGGGATGCGCGGGCATTAGAGATGATTTTATAGAAACAGGATGGAAACGTATACTCCATAAATGCAATACACAGATTTAAAAGGCGTTCTTAATGGGAAACACGTATGAAACGGTATGGAAAGATTGGGCGATTCTCGAATGTTTATCTCCGAAACTACAACTCGTAATTATGTGGCCTCTCGGACGTTTTTGAGGCGAATGAAGTCATCTATCCAAATTCATTTCTCGATCTATACCTCACAGGTCATATAAGAGCAAGGGAGGGAAATATATGGATTTTCAATTGTTGTCTGCGGAGAGAACCGTCTTCGCGATCGATGTAAACATAATATGCGACGTTTTGCTCGGGATATTCCGAATTTTTATCTCCGAATCCATTACTAGTAATTAAGTAACCGCGTAAACCCTCTTGTAGTAAATGTTGTCTTCTATCTGAATAGATATTTTTATCCATACCTCACACATCATTATAAGGGCATGGGATAGAAAAACATGGATTCTAATTGTTGTCTGCCGAGAGAACCGCCTCAGAGATCGATGTTTTTCGCCAGATATTCTGGAATTTCTATCTCCGAAACTATAACTCGTAAGTATGTGGTCTCGTGGCCTTTCTTGTAATAAATGTTGTTCTATATCCGAATAATTTATTTAATCTATAACGAACGGATCATATGAGAGCTGGGGAGAAAACATTTGGTATTTCATTCTTGCTTGACGGATGCCTGTTAACGAGATACGATTACAAGTATATAAAACACAATTATGTCAAGTGGAAGTTCTCACGAAAAAGCTCTGATAATCTTCCATAAATTAGATGAAATCAGCGATGGAAAAGGGTATTGCAGCAGTGATGATGAAATCGACCATGTAGAGATTGATGAAGTTATACTAACCGACAGTGAAGACGAATACGAGCATGGTGTTCTCCCTGGGCTCCCTCAAAATGAAACCAATGTTGACACCGACAGCGAAGAAGAAGAAAAAATGGTAAATAGACCATGTCGGCATTTGCCCCCACATTCGTCCTCTATTTATCATTTAAGTGGTACAGCTGCGCCTGAAATTTTTAAAACTGCCAAAGAAATTCTAAGAGTAAAAGATGGCCTTCGGTCGTCTAAAGATCCCTCTACAAAAATTTCAACCCGCATTACATGAAGAAGGTGCATTTTGTACAACCACCAATAAATGAAGCGAAAAAGCGATGTATGTCAACGAATCTTTATTGTTGTTCTTCATCGATGGGATGCTGAATATCATCCTAATACATACCAATTAAGAAATCAGGAAAAGATAGAAATTATGACAAAACTACTGGTACCCTAGAAACCTTTTGCGAAGTCAGTCGGATATCTCAATTTCTAAAAGTAATAAGAGTCAATTACTCCCTTTATTATATATATATATATATATATATATATATATATATATAATAAAGAGAGAAATATGTATCATGGTCCCCGACTTGGTAAGTGTCCGCTGGGCTTCCTTCAACACCTTGTTGCCACCCTCATCACTACCTTTTTATTTCCTTAAGTTAATATATATATATATATATATATACTAGTAGTTGGTGCTTGCATACTGCAGGCATTTCATATCACCTTCAAAAAACATTCATTTTTCTGACAGATATTTTATCAATACAAATATTGGGAATAATTTTGAAACAGGAAAAAAATCTGCTATGACCAGGAATTAAACCCGGGTCTTCCACTTGTCGGGCGGATATTCTACCACTGAACTACCGTAGCAGATAATCTTTCCTGTTTCTGAACGCGGGTGAATACAAATATTCTTTCAATTCTATAAATTTCACCTTCGCAGCGATTTTCGTTTATCCCACATGTAAAAATAATAGTTTATAACAATCCTCAAATGTTGTAATCGTCGTCGATATATAATGATTAGACAACTGATATTTTGAATGTCAAGTTTGTTTTTTAATTTGTATGTGCAATTCTAATTGTCTCTATAATACGAAAAAGGTCACATTCCAATATTGAAATAAAGAAAGAAGATTTTTTCATTTTGGTCAATTGTTAAAAATACCCACACCACATACGCAGTTTACTGAGTAATAATAATCTTTTATTACTAACGTGGCAATCAATTAAATTTGACATTACTTCAACTATAATGTACTTAACTTAACTTTCAAGGGGATATATTTACCGTCAAACTTGACGATAAAAGTTTTTCTTTTAACCTGAACTGTCTCTCAATGTCCCCGGCTTTCGTATAACACCACAGATATTCCCTGACCTTCGCCTCTCCCACTTTTATTCCCTTCCCCTCCAAAGCACCCCACAAACCGACTCCCGTCAGAATTCTCAACCCCCCAGAGTGTATTGCCGTGCGGACGGCGGAAGTAGAAGTACACGACGGAAAATTCACTCACGGACCTAAAACTTGGCATTTCGACTGGAAAGGTAATATATTTCTATTTCCTATTATGGCCCATATTTATTATTCGATTAAACGATTTGTGGGCGATCTTCTCATTAACTGATAATAGACTCATACAATAAAGTGAACTTACGTAGCAGATTTTCATAAGTTCGAATGAATGTCGATTCTTGAGTGTCATTTCTTCGCATTGCAAGAGTACTTATTTCAGAGGAGAGGGACTCGGCATAATTAATTCGAACCACCTTTGTGTCATCTATTAAAATTTTTATTTTTAAAACTTAGGGACTTAACCAAGGACACTATGTAAAACCAAAATTGTTATAATCCGCGAGACCGACCGTGGCTCCCCATAACTAGCCCCCACCTCCTCTCCCCTCGCTCCCCTGCTACCCACACCACTCCCTCCATTGAACTAACCTCAATATCTGCGCTACAATTGGTTTCGAGTATTTTATCATCGTGGTCGTGCCTTTCGATACCGGTGGGTGATAAAGTTTTTCTCGCGATTCCCACCTATAGGTACCTATTATTAAGGTTCGACATATTATAATATTCAATCCCTACACTTTAGACTATTTTGCCCATAGAAAATTTTAGGGTTTTATATTGCATTATGGAAAGAGAAATTACATGTTTATTTTATAAATATTGTGGATATTAATACACTAAGCATCATAACAACTTACTAATCACGTCCTACAAACTCCAAAATCTTTAATAACGAAGTGATTCTTTGCATAACTATGGAATAATATTATTCAGCATCTTGATTCTCAGATATTACCTTTCTATAACTCAAAACAGTGACTACTTCTCTTGTTGACCCTATACACGCCAAGTGCACTCTAATCGAGTATGTCAAAGAATTTTAATGCATTCATATTTCCATCTTTACGTACTAATTAGCACCACTTCCGGTAAAAGATAATTCTTGACGACTGCATGCCACGTATTTCGTATACGCTTCTCAAACGAGTAATAGCGACTAGTCATTGAACAGGTTTAATTAATAAATTAATAACTTTTATTGATGAAATACTCGTATCTTATCTGATCAGGATAGTAATAAAAAGCATATTCCCCTGGTCACCTTGTTTATTACGCTTTCTATACGCCATTTAACAAACTTCCCGTCTATGTAGAGGATTGAGATTTAGCAGTAATCCAACGCGTGCCAGCGCTTTAATATAATGATCTATATTTTGAAAACTATTGAAGTTATTGGCATGCAACTTTCATAAAATATAAATTTAAACTATTCTAAACATTTCATTTGCTGCAACTACCCCTCTAAACCAATTCGGAAAAAGGATTCCCCTAGGTCCATTTTTTCGTCTCGAGCGAAAATTTTAGATAAATGACACGAATACTAATTTATTAAAAAGCTGTTCATAATATTATTTTATTCTTGCGGTACTTTGTCGTTATTCAGAATCATTATAAAAGTCATGTAATAATTGTCTTTTTTTATTCAATAGAATCCAAACTATGACGATGTATGTATAGGGAAGGAAGATTCACGCAAGACACAGAAAAGAAACAATATATTTTTTAAATCTTTATGGTAGTTACCGATTTTTCAAAATGTTTATAAATGCATAATCAGATTTAGCATAAAATTTACTATAAGATAACGTTAAATTTTAAATCTCTCGTGTATATATATTTTTTACTCGCATTCGCTTCAGGCGAATTGAGACTTCGTTGCGAGTGTTATAACAGAATGCGAGTTGAGATTTGGCAGTAATGCTTTAGTCACGCATTAAAAGTCAATAACGAAAAAATCTCGAAAAAGTCCCGTGTTCGAATGCAGAATTGTTCCTTCTCTGTTTGATTAACTAGGAAATAGCTGAAACGAAGCGTGTCCTTATCAGATAAGAAACGAATATTTCATCAATAAAATTTTCCGAAATTTATATTAGAATAATTGTTGTGAATAATCTGCGCAGGAGTTCTATAACTAATTCGGAAATTGTGAGGCATCGTCAACCGTTCCCGTACAATAAATGTCGTCTATAGCAGGATTTATGAAGAAAATGATACATACACTATTACCTGAAAAATTCCTAAATTTGCGACGAATTTTTCTTCCGCTGTAGTATTTTAAACGTAAGAAAACCGTGCGTCAACTAAATAAGTACTCGTAGAAAAACAGCAGGTCCCGGAGGATGCGTGAGTCCTTTGTACAGATTAAGCCGCGAGAGCATGTGATGCCACAGTGGCGGCACGCTGTCATCCCGGATGCGACAAACACGCCACTCTGGCGTCATACGCCCCTTAATGTGTTAAATCAAATAATTTGGAAAAAATGGCATCTGATCCGTTTCATGACCCGTCTTTTTGACGGGAACTATTTACTCTGCTAACAATAATAGGAATTCTTTCGCCTCCGCGACAATGCTCGCTCGGAAGTTGTTGCCAAGCAACCATAGATGTTCTAACCTTGTGAACTTGATGGTAGCAGCATTTGTGCGTTAGATTGAATTAATCATGGCTATTGCGGAATATGTATTCTTAGACCCATTCGTATATTATATTATACTTAGTTCTTTAGTGGTTTTGACGTGGCTGATGGGGCGTGAGGAGGATTCCACAATGAGGTACCACACAAGCTCTTCTTTTTTAAATAAAATATCCATTCCACGTTAAGATATTATTAGTAATTGATCAAAGCTGCTTTCAACGCATGCATATTAATTTCAAACCGGAACCGGAAAATTCTAAATTGAAATCTGGCGTTCATATTTCATTCACTTATTTAATACAAGTGATTAATATTTATTCTCATACTATTCTATACGCAGGCATTCACATCATAAAGGAAAGCGTCCAGGGAGAAGGTCACGGAGCCAAAGGGATGATGCAATCTATCGGTAATAAATTTTCACTTCTTTAATATTTACAGTAATTATCCTGATTTAAATTTAACTATTATAGTATAATTATTATTTACCACGCCCAATGCTACAAAAAGTCTCTTAATTCGATTGATTGTTCATGTTTAGGCAACAACAATGTTAACATTTTCCTGTGGCATATTAAGGTTTTACAAGTCTAAATGAAATGTTTTAATTACTTGTAAGAAAACCGAGAGATTGTGTAGCACGGTGTTTTCTTAAATAGCAAGGAAATGTTCGATTGAATATTATATCTTTCCTAGATTGTTCCAGTATTACTACAGCAGTTAAAATATTTGCATTGCTATTAACGTACCAACCAATCTCGTCATTTAATAAAATAAATACTTTTCTGTTTTAACGATGAATCGGCTGTTTGTTAAATTATGAAGTTCCAATAAAATGGTGACATATATGCTTTTCTTTTCCGCTCTTTGCATACCATTGTGTTATTTTTGTTGGCTACGACGAAATGCTCATTAGTCAAAATCACTTTATGATCAATTATACATGTTAACATGTTGATGATTTATTCATTTATCGCACTGCCAACTTATAAAAAAATATTCTGATGCGATTCTATTTTTTACGTAGCAGGCCATACACTGCAGATAAAGTCATGAAGAGAAGGACAAGGAGTGGAGCTATCTATGGGGTATACTGGTAAAATCATACATTATTTCGCTTTTTCACGTTATATCATATCATATCATAATCCAAGTTCTGTTAGAGTGATACATTTCTACTCTCTCTAATTAGCTATCTAATCACTTATTTCCTCTTTTTGTTTTTCAGGACGTGAAGATCAGAGAACGCAATACAGAAAAAAATGAATAAATATATTTCTTGTTGGGAAAATTAAAATATGTCGAAATTGCAATATGTGTAAAGTGTTATTGAATAAAATAAATGACTAAACCCTTGTTTGAATTTTCATTTCAATAAAGAAAATATATGTAGAAAACCCGAAAAATATTTTAAACTAAAAACAGCCGAAGTATATCATTAGGCTAGGAAACACTATGTTAAAAGATTAAGGGATACACACGGGTATACTAATAAATTCGTTTTGAAAACGGGAAATTATTTTTCCTTATATTGTGTTAGCCATGCATTTTTGATCTATTCTAAACATAATCATGTCGTTTTCCAATCTATAAGCGCCCTACATTCCAAATTACTCTGAAATCCATTCAGTAAATACCTTCCCAATTCATAGTTACAGAAAACTACTAACCTTGATAATGTGGTGGGTCTGTTTAGTAGACTCGGTTTGTAATATTATATTTTGGTTATTTGTATATATATATATATATATAAATTTACGGAAAAGGAAAGGTAAAATAGATATATGGATGTCAACAAGGTGTTGGGATGAGGAAACCCAGTGAGCACTCACCAATCAGACGACTTCAGGTTGGCGAGGCCCCGGGGATGTCGAAGCGACACACGTAAAATAACACAAAAACACAGAAACATCACAAACGTAGAAGCTTTCGGAACTACTCCTTCTTCAGCTACAAAGAGAGAACTTCACATCCTCATCCCAACACCTTGTTGACATCCATATATATATATATATATATATATATATATATATATATATATATATATATATATATATACATATATATACACACACATTTATATTATATACCATATTTTATTTTTAAAAAAGTGATTTCAGTTCTGTAGATATACGTGTATAAGAAGTATTATTATAAATTTTCCTGTGGTAGCTCTGCTGTCTCGCTCCGCTTTAAACATATTGATTTCATTATTGTATGTTGTACAAATCGTATATAGAAAATTTAGTATCTAATCCGTTGTACCAATTCCTTATTCCAATCCATAAATACTGAAAGAGTTTAATTCGCAATTGTGGCACTACTGTATGGCTGATCGGGTCCAAATGTGTTATTATGGTCTTGTACATACGTGTAAATTATCAATATTAATTGTACCTCAAATTGAATATGAACATTCAACAGAAATGAATGTAAAAATAAATATTTTAATTATTTGTAATGTGGCAGCCATGATTGCCATATCTTTGATAAACATCTTAATGATGTTTTTGTTATGTTTTACACCTCCTTAATACAAAATTTCGTTGGAATAGATTTTAACAATTCCTTCCAAATTCGTAATTGTCGACAAATTTATTTTGCAATTGTGGCACCCTTGCTGAGTCGATCCGGTCAAAATGTGTCGTTTTAGTAATATATTTATGTTAGCATTCTATGTATGAATTTGGTGGAAATCGGTTAAGCAAATTCTTCCCTGAAATATGAGTAGTAATATATTTGTTTTGAAATCAGAAATTTATATTTCCTTATATATTGGAGGCACTGATTTTTGATCTATTCTTAACATCTTCATTTCGTTTCGTGATCCTATTAAAGCCCTACAAACGAAATTTATTTTTGAAATCCATTCAGACACTAACTTCTAAATTTATAGTTACTAAAAAACTCTAACCTTGGTATTGTGGTAGACATTTTTAGTTTGCCCGGATGGAATATGGAATTTAGGTTATTTATTTATATGAAAATGATATTCTCCACATTTGGTAAAAATCCATGAGGGGGATCGTGGAGTGGTCCTGCTGTGGAAAGGAGTTGGGAATGCTTCGGCGGACCCTCTTCCTGTCAGTAATAGTTTCGAGGTTTTGTCGGAGGCCATTGCGCCCGTATCTATTCCGACATCTACGTTGGAGTCCGGGCCCGAGGAGAGTCGGTTTGGGAAGGGGGGGTTGTTAGTTTTAGTTAGCTCTAACGTTCGTCGTGTAATGTGGGTCTTATTCAGATGTATATCAAAAGACACGGTGCCGCAAGTGACCAACACGGTGAGAGAAGCGGTAGTGGCTACAGGTTGCTCTCGGCTGCGGGTTGTGGCCCATGTTGGGACTATCGGCACCTCGAAGCCCGGGTCCGAGGAGATTTTTAATATATTTTAAGGACATGTTGTCTGAGTTTGCTCGTGTCCGAGAAAAGTAGGCTTCCGATGTTTGGCTTACTGTCTACGGTAGAGTCCCTAGGATTGACCGCGTTTCTGAGGATTGGAGTGTGGTTGACGGTCTGAATCGAAGGCCTTGGAATTTCTCTCGAGACTTGGGAGTGGACTTCGTCGACCTACGGCCGAACATCGAATCGTGCTGGGCACCACTGGATATGCTCGAATCGACTCAGAGAGTAGCGCGTAGGATTCTTGACCACAGTAGGCTAGAGAGAAGGACAGGTAGTTGGTACATTTTGGGTAAGGAGATAATTGATGCGTTTGTATAAAATAAGAATCAAGATAGATTATGTAATGATAAAATATAGTTCGAGTGTTAGGTAAATGCACTTAAGAGGAGAGATAAGGATGAATTTCACAGTAACATGCAGCACCAATTTCGCGATAGGTCATAGATAAAATGTTACGTAAAGAGTGCGACGGGTCTCAATTCCAAATTTGATGCGATGACAAACAGTCGTGGGAGAGCTTGTGATTGGAGCAAATGTAGTTTTAGAGTGGAAGAGAATAGAAGGGATGAGATTAATATGCGAAGCGATAGTGAGAAATTAAACGTCGTCGAACTGAACCGCCTCTGCATCGGTAGGAAAATTGCTGAGTTCGAGCATATTATTCACAGTCTGCACGCCAAAGTAGCGATAGGCACAGAAAGTTTGTTAACGGTTGAGATTCATAGTCAAGGGATATTTCCTAGGGACTATCGTGTCTATAGGAAAGTTCGCGAAAATAGACTAGGCGGGTGGGTTTTCATAGCGGTTGCCTATAAGTACGATAGATGTGAGATTCCGATAGTGACGAGGAAATCGAGAGAGTTTCGTGCGGGATAATTAAGGAAGGCTGCAAATAGGTGTTCTAATGCTCATTTTACAGACCACCTATCGCTGGTGAAGATTGCATTTTAAATCTCGGGAATCAATTATCAAAGCTTAGACTGATAAACCAAAAAGGAATCATTATAGTGGGTGGTGACTGTAACTTACGCTCAATTGATTGGAAAAACTATGTCTGGAATCTAGAGGCAAAGAACGAAAATTATGTGAGGCATAAATCGAGACATTGTGCGAGCCCGTCTAATTTATGCCACGCATCCTATGCGGAACAGGGGTATATTAATTTCTATATTTCCGAAATTTAAATATATTTGAGATTTTATTATCGATTTGGGAATGGCATTTAGCCAGTAATGTCTTATATTCGAGAAAATTTGGAACTTGAGCGGGCGTTATTCTCTATCAAATGTCCATTTTAATAAAAATATTTGTTATATCTATCATCTAATAGGTCCATCTCGTCAGTTTGTGCAAAAAACTACTAACCTTGATATTGTGGTGGGTCTGTTTAGTAGACTCGTTTGAAATATTATATTTTGGTTATAGATATATATATATATATATATATATATATATATATATATATATATACACACTAGTAGTTGGTGCTTGCATACTGCAATCATTTAATCTCACCTTGAAAAAACATTCATTTTTCAGACAGACATTTCATCATTACAAATATTCTTTCAATTCTAAAGATTTCACCTCCGCAGCGATTTCCCATTTTTCCCACATGTAAAAATAATAGTTTTAAATAATCCCCAAATGTTGCAATTTTAAATATTTTACACTTTCTTCATTATAAGGTACTAATGCTACACATTTTATCCAAATTTTAATGTTGTAGCACTTCTAGAAGTAAATTGATATTTTTCTAATTGTTTAAATTTAAATAATATTTTTAGGCCGTCGCCACTCATATACGGTAAAATTGAAATGTTTATTTATGCAAATTCAGTACTCTGTAAATAATTTGAAAATTTCAGCTTCCTAGCTTATCCCGTAACACCTAAAAAGTTATCCATTTTTTAAAAACTTTAAGTATTTTTAACTGTCAAAAAAATTATAATATCAAAGTTTGTATAATCTCTATTTCGTTTTTTTATGAATTCTACTTGAAAAAAAATTCAACACCGTGCACATTCGGAAATACATAAACCTTGAAACTTTTTTTAAACAATTGCGAATTTTTAGCGGCCGCATTGTTGCACTTTTTCAAGATTTTCGTTTTTTCTAGTCGGTTTTGCACAAAATCTTACCTAAGAAAAAAATTTCGAATCTCCAGCTCATCTGGAAGTGCCTAAACATTAGGTATCCTCCTATATATATGTTATCATTATATATCGATTTTCTTACTGAGGAGGATATAACATAGATATATACTAGAGAAAAAAATTCGTATCTCCAGCTCATCTGGAAGTGCCTAAACATTAGTATCCTCCTATATATATGTTATCATTATATATCGACTTTCTTACAGAGGAGGATTTCACATAGATATATACTAGAGAAAAAAATTTCAAATCTCTAGCTCATCTGGAAGTACCTAAACACTAGTATCTTCCTATATATATATATATATGTTGTATGTTATCGGTAATATCCTCCTCTGTAAGAAACGTCGATATATAATGATAGCATATAGGAGGATACTAATGTCCAGCCCAAACTACTAAAGCTGGTGAGCTGAAAGTTTTTGTAGATATGATGGAGAAAACTACAGATAAAATGAGACTTCTCACCTAAGTGACATGAGTTCGACTCCAGAAATTCCGAAAGTTGCGTTTTTTCCCATAAGAGAAGCATTGCGCCATTTTTGTAAATTAATTATGGGCACTTTCCCGTAAGCTAGAAAAATGAATTTTAAGTGTTGCTAGACGGCCGCAATATCTATTGAGAATTATCGATCGACTCCAGATGCCCCGGAATATCTCCCATAAGTTAGCATGGGAAAAGGTTATCCTAGTGTGTAGAACTATTTAATAGGTTTAGGAAGCTGAGATTTTGCAGGTCTTTAGAATGTTTCTCATAACCAAGTATAAAAATCGAAAATTTGAAGATTGTTAATTTTTAGGGGTTGTTTTATCCCCATTTGTACTTTAAAGATTAATAATTTTTATCTTGAAACCTATATGCTGTAGGTTCGAGTTTTTGAAATCATTTTGTAGTAAATTAAAAAAATAAAAAAATCAAATTTTGAAAAAGTTAAAAAGTTCGACTACTAATAATTCGCAATTGTTTAAACATATTTTTGATGTTTATGTATTACTGAATGTACTACGAAGCTAAAATTTTTTTTAGAGGTAGTGTTTGTAAAAAAAAAACGGAATAGAGATTATAGAAATTTTGATATTTTAATTTGTTTGGCTGTTAAAAACTCTTAAATTTTAAACAAATAGGTATATGTTTAGATACTACGGGGCGAGTTAGAAAGCTAAAAGTTTTAAGTTATTTAGAGTTAAATCTATAAATACAAATTAACATATCAATGTATCCATGAAATTTTATTGCGGTATTTAAAAGTTATTTATATTTTAACAATTAGATAATTGTTATTTCACTTCTAGAAATGCTACAACTTTAAAATTTAGCAGAAATGTGTAGCATTAGTACCCCATAATAAATAATTAATAAATAAATAAGTATAAAATTTAAAATTGCAATGTTTAGGGATTGTTTTAATCCATTATTTTTACATAGGGAAAATACGAAAATCGCTGCGGAGGTAAAATCTTTAGAATTAAAAGAATATTTGTAATGACGAAATGTTTGTCTGAAAAATGAATGTTTTTTCAAGGTGATATGAAATGACTGCAGTATGCAAGCACCAACTACTAGTGTGTGTGTTAAATAGGTGGAGATGAGGGTGGCAACAAGGTGTTGAAGGAAGCCCAGCGTACACTTACCAAGTCGGGCAAATGAAATGTTATATGTTATATTATTATATGTTGTGACGGGCTAGGGTTTCTCGGAGAGGAAAGGGCACAAATGAAAGTTACGCGTAAAAACACAAACACCTTTAATCGCCTGGGGCGCACACTACACTACGTAAGCTTCCACAAGAGAGGAGAGAACTGACGCGCACCCTGTTGGCTGCGCGCAAAAACAAAATAAAATGAACAGCAAAGTCCGTTATCGGTCTGGTCTCGTTACATCCTCCCCCTTAGAATTGCATGTACGACCTCGAATGCAATTCTACAAGGTCTGCCACTGGCGGCATCTCCTAGGTGGCTGCATACTAGTAGGTAGCGAAGGTATGTGGGAAGCCACCGATGAAGTAGAAGGCACCGATGTCCTGGAAGTCACCGATGTCCTGGAAGGCACCGATGTCCTGGAAGGGAATGATGTCCTGAAAGGCGCCGATGATGTAGAAGACACCGATGGCGTGAAAGGCACCGATGTCCTGGAAGAGAACGATGTCCTGGAAGGCGCCGATGATGTAGAAGACACCGATGGCGTGGAAGGCACCGATGTTCGGAAAGGCACCGATGTCCGGAAAGGCACCGATGATGTAGAAGGCACCGATGACGCAGAAGGCACCGATGTCCTGGAAGGGAACGATGTCCTGGAAGGCGCCGATGATGTAGAAGACACCGATGGCGTGGAAGGCACCGATGTCCGGAAAGGCACCGATGATGTAGAAGGCACCGATGACGCAGAAGGCACCGATGTCCTGGAAGCTGATTGCTGTTGCCGTGGGCGGCCTCGTTTCCGCAGCGGTCGTAATATACACGGATCAGGGGCACCATGAGTGGCGACAAAGGGAGTCAGCAGTCTGCTCGCATACTCGACGGGGCGTTGGTCTGGAAGCTCCCCCTGGAGTAGAACCGCTCCCAAAGCGTAAGCGCTTGCGTCTGTTCGGAGCACATATGGCAGGTTGCTGACGTGGACGTTGCTCACAGGTACAGATGTAGCAATATCTTCTTCTCGTACAAAACCATGGCGGCTACTGGGATCTTCCTTGAAGAACCATTCATGTCCGGGAAGATCCAGAACCATGCCAGCACTTCGGATAAAATCTATGCCAAGTAGCATCCGGCTCTCCGGATGATCCGGAATTGCGATCAAGGTCGTGAGGATTTTACGGTTGACGACAGAAATTTCCACAGAAAAACTCCTGGCTAATACTCGATGCGTTTTTCCATCAGCTAACTTCATGTCCAGGGAAGTCTCGCTGAACGGACGCCCTCGAGAAATTAATATATGATAAAGCTGTGCACCGGCTATACTTCTTTGGGAGCCAGTGTCAAGACAAGCTAGACCATCCAGTCCTAAAATCTGGACCGGGAGCATTGGTCGCGATGAACCATCATCAATAGAGAAGGTTGACTGCGTAAAATTGAAGGATGAGACAATCGTACTTTCAGTTTTCATGGGAGGCGCACAGTTAGGACAGTTGCTTCTGACGTAACCTGGGGCACCGCACCCAAAACACGTTATTTGTGGTTTTGGCGAATCAGATTTTGGGGTTTGGGGTGATGATTTTACTGATTGTACAACATCACCCTTAGTTGCCTTTGCTTTCCTGCAATCTGATTCAACGTGGCCGAAATATTTACAGTAACTACACCTCGGACGCTGTTTCTTCTCCGGTCGGTGTCTACCTTCATTACTACTGAAATCCTTTGATGGTCGCACAACCTCACGCCGTGAGTGTTCAATGTCTTTTGCACATTGCAAAAGACTCTTGAATGAGTCGAAATCGCTAGGTGAAAGTCTTTTCCTAACTTTTCTATTCATTAACCCGTATACAATATCTAATTGCGCGCGTTCTGGCAAGGTATACGGTAATTGTGACAAGAGGGCACGAATGTGGCATACAAAAATCTCGCTTGTTTCATTTTCGTGTTGCTCACGTGCAAAAATCTCTCTAAAGACGAGATGAGGCGGCAATTTGCGAGAGAACGCGTCTCGAAACGCGCACACGGCACCGTCCCAGTCCGAAATATCTCTCTTTATACCCTGCCACCATGTCGCAGCAATGCCTTCCAGAAGCATTGAGACACCACGTAATGCATTTTCTTCGCTGACATTTGCGCAATCCTTAAAGGTCAAAACCGAGTCCAAGAATGCGTCAACATCAGACGAAGCACTGCCGTTAAATCGAGAAGTACATTTAGAAAAATTGCCGCTACTTGGTGTAACAAGGACGGGGCTCGTCAATTGCCTATCAAGAACAGTCATTCTTGCCGAGTCCGTAATTTGCGCAATCAGCGCCTGAAATTGTTCGTTTGATAACGTCAAGGCTGGCGGAGATTCACTCTTCCCTTCCGTGGGTAATGATTTAGATTTAGGCATGGTTGCTATTTCTAAACTAATCCACGCAGGAAACAATATCACTCAGCGGAAATACGGAAAAATTCGCTAGGCGGCAAGGCCCAAGGTCGCAGCGCGGAAAAGGCAATATGGCCGCACAAAGTAACAACCACGTGGAAGAACGCAGTTTGGCCAAAAAAGCAATATGGCCGCGAGTAACACAATTTGGCCACGCGGAAGAACACAATGCCGCAGCGCTGAAGGACAGTTAATTGTTGCAGCGCGAAAGGACAAATATTTTCGCAGCGAGCGAATAATATCACGTGGAAATAAGAAATTTACGGACACACGTATCGCACTAAATTTCACTGTAGGTGGAAGTAGGCGAAGAAGTACCGCTTCGCGGAAGGATACATAAAAAAACCACGTGGCAGGATCTATAGCACTAACACGTAGAAAATAAACAGCACACACTAATTATGGCCAAAAATACAAATTTAAAATTTACGGAAACACGTATGACACTAAATTTCACTGTAGGTGGAAGTAGGCGAAGAAGTATCGCTTCGCGGAAGGATACTTAAGAAAACCACGTGGCAGGATGTATAGCACTAACACGTAGGAAATAGACAGCACACACTAATTATGGCCAAAATACAAATTTGAAATTTGCGGACACAAGTATCGCACTTAATTTCGCTGTATATGACACTAAGTGAGGAGGTATCTATACACAACATGGAATTGGTTGCGCTGCTTCCGGAATCCGATGCTCAGATCTGATGAGTGTTTAAAACGCAAATATTCCTTTGCAAACTTTTATCTGCTCCCGAGCCGCGAGTTGGGCGCCATTTGTGACGGGCTAGGGTTTCTCGGAGAGGAAAGGGCACAAATGAAAGTTACGCGTAAAAACACAAACACCTTTAATCGCCTGGGGCGCACACTACACTACGTAAGCTTCCACAAGAGAGGAGAGAACTGACGCGCACCCTGTTGGCTGCGCGCAAAAACAAAATAAAATGAACAGCAAAGTCCGTTATCGGTCTGGTCTCGTTACAATGTTATATTAAAGCGCTGGCACGCGCTGGATTACTGCTAAATCTCAATCCTCTACATAGACGGGAAGTTTGTTAAATGGCGTATAGAAAGCGTAATAAACAAGGTGACCAGGGGAATATGCTTTTTATTACTATCCTGATCAGATAAGATACGAGTATTTCATCAATAAAAGTTATTAATTTATTAATTAAACCTGTTCAATGACTAGTCGCTATTTCTCGTTTGAGAAGCGTATACGAAATACGTGGCATGCAGTCGTCAAGAATTATCTTTTACCGGAAGTGGTGCTAATTAGTACGTAAAGATGGAAATATGAATGCATTAAAATTCTTTGACTTACTCGATTAGAATACACTTAGCGTGTATAGGGTCAGCAAGAGAAGTAGTCACAGTTTTGAGTTATAGAAAGCTAATAGCTGAGAATCAAGATGCTGAATAATATTATTCCATAGTTATGCAAAGAATCACTTCGTTATTAAAGATTTTGGAGTTTGTAGGACGTGATTAGTAAGTTGTTATGATGCTTAGTATATTAACGTCCACAATATTTATAAAATAAACATGTAATTTCTCTTTCCATAATGCAACATAAAACCCTAAAATTTTCTATGGGCAAAATAGTCTAAAGTGAAGGGATTGAATATTATAATATGTCGAACCTTAATAATAGGTACCTATAGGTGGGAATCGCGAGAAAAACTTTATCACCCACCGGTATCGAAAGGCACTACCACGATGATAAAATACTCGAAACCAATTGTAGCGCAGATATTGAGGTTAGTTCAATGGAGGGAGTGGTGTGGGTAGCAGGGGAGCGAGGGGAGAGGAGGTGGGGGCTAGTTATGGGGAGCCACGGTCGGTCTCGCGGATTATAACAATTTTGGTTTTACATAGTGTCCTTGGTTAAGTCCCTAAGTTTTAAAAATAAAAATTTTAATAGATGACACAAAGGTGGTTCGAATTAATTATGCCGAGTCCCTCTCCTCTGAAATAAGTACTCTTGCAATGCGAAGAAATGACACTCAAGAATCGACATTCATTCGAACTTATGAAAATCTGCTACGTAAGTTCACTTTATTGTATGAGTCTATTATCAGTTAATGAGAAGATCACCCACAAATCGTTTAATCGAATAATAACTATGGGCCATAATAGGAAATAGAAATATATTACCTTTCCATATGAAATGCCATGTTTTAGGTCCGTGAGTGTATTTTCCGTCGCGTACTTCTACTTCCGCCGTCCGCACGGCAATACACTCTGGGCTGAGGGGTTGAGAATTCTGTCGGGAGGCGTTTTGTGGGGTGCTTTGGAGGGGAAGGGAATAAAAGTGGGAGAGGCGAAGGTCAGGGAATACCTGTGGTGTTATACGAAAGCCGCGGACATTGAGAGACAGTTCAGGTTAAAAGAAAAACTTTTATCGTCAAGTTTGACGGTAAATATATCCCCTTGAATGTCGTTGGATGTTAACCCTAGGAAACTAACGCTAATTGATACGTCATTATTACTAACGCTCGTAAAATTGACGATCTGAAAATATTTACAAAAGTTGGACTGTAATTAAAAAAATTGTCTATTTCTGTTATAATAAACACTTTATTGGTGCATTGATTAATGACATTATTTTTAAAAACTTTGTCTGTCAGCCCGCCAGTCTGTCCGTCCGTCCGTTTGATATAGTGAAGTGCTGTTAACGCCAACTAGGAGACCCCGGGAAAACTATTTTCTTTTACGGAAGTGTCCCGGATTCGACTCCGTGTGACGACTATATTTTTCCATATGTTTACACAGGAGTTTTGATTTTCCTTCATTCATTATAATCATAAATATTGATCGTATTTATCCGTTTTTTGCTTTTGTCGACGGTCACATCTATAAAATATCTTATTGTTGCGTTTCTTTCCGGTTGTTGCCGGGGCCTACCAGATTGTTACCTCCCGTTGAATTAGCGTCAATTAATCCTTCAAATAGCCAAATAAATTATCCACCTCTCGCTGTTTATGAAGCGTCGACATTATAGTTGAAGTAATGTCAAATGTAATTGATTTCAACTTTAGTAATAAAAGATTATTATTACTCAGTAAACTGCGTATGTGGTGTGGGTATTTTTAACAATTGACCAAAATGAAAAAATCTTCTTTCTTTATTTCAATATTGGAATGTGACCTTTTTCGTATTATAGAGACAATTAGAATTGCACATACAAATTAAAATACAAACATGACATTCAAAATATCAGTTGTCTAATCATTATATATCGACGACCCTTACAGAGGAGGATAGATATAACATACTAGTAGTTGGTGCTTGCATACTGCACTCATTTCATCTCACCTTGAAAAAACATTCATTTTTCAGACAGACATTTCACCATTACAAATATTATTTTAATTCTCAAGATTTCACCTCCGCAGCGATTTTCATTTTTCCCTACATGTAAAAATAATAGTTTAAAACAATCCCCAAATGTTGCAATTTTAAAACTTTATACTTTCTCAATTCTGGGCTACTAATTCTGCACATTTTAGCCAAATTTCAAAGTTGTAGCACTTCTAGAAGCAAAATAATATTTTTCTAATTGTTTAAATTTAAATAATTTTTAACGGCCGCCGCAATTCATATATGGTAAAATTGAAATGTTTATTTGTGCAAGTTTACTTCTCTCTAAATAATTTGAAAATTTCAGCTTCATAGCTCATCCCGTAGTACCTAAACAGGTTTCGATTCGTTTAAAATTTAAGAATTTTTAACTGCCAAACAAATTAAAATATCAAAATTTGTATAATCACTTTTTCATTTTTTTAAGAATTCTACTCATAAAAAAAATTATGGCAATATGGGCATTTGCCGGTAAGCTAGAGTGATGTAATTTTCACTGTTACTAGATGGCGGCAATATCTATTTGGAATTTTTTCTCTTTTGCTTACAGTGTCTTGGGTTCTCTCCAGAGACCCCGGAATATCTCCCCTAAGTTAGCATGGGAAAACGCAATCCAGTGTGTAGACCAATATAATAAGTTTAGGAAGCTGAAATTTTGCAATATTAGATAACTTTTCTCAAAAGAAAACTACCAAAATCGAAAATTTTAAAATTGTAAATTTTAGGGGTTGTTTAACCCCATTTGAACATTAAAGTTTAATAAATTTTTAGGTACCACGGGATGAGCTAGAAAGTTGCAATTTTCAAATTATTTACAGAACAGTGCATTTGCACAAATAAAAATTTCAATCTCTCCATATATATATATTTCGGCGGCCGTTAAAAATGTTTAAATTTTAAACAATTAGAAAAATATTATTTTATTTCTAGAAGTGCTACAACTTTAAAATTTGGCTCAAATGTGTAGCATTAGTACCCCATCAAGGAGAAAGTGTAAAATAATAATAATAAATTTTTAAAATAGCAACATTTGGGGGTTGTTTTAAACTATTATTTTTACACGTGGGTAAAACGAAAATCGCTGCGGAGGTGAAATTTTTAGAATTAATAGAATATTTGTAATGATGAAATATCTGTCTGAAAAATGAATATTTTTTCAAGGTGAGATGAAATGCTTGCAGTATCCAAGCACCTTCTACTAGTCATTATATATCGACGACTCTTACAGAGGAGGAGGAGGAGGAGGAGGATATAGGAGGATACTAATGTTTAGGCACTTCCAGAGGAGCCTGATATTCGAAATTTTTTCTTAGGTAGGATTTTGTGCAAAACCAACTAGAAAAAACGAAAATCTTGAAAAAGTGTAACAATGCGGCCGCTAAAAATTCGAAATTGATTAAACAAATTTTCACGGTTTATGTGTTTACGCATGTGCTACGGAGTTGAAATTTTTTTATGTAGAATTCTTACACAAACGACATACGTATTATACAAATTTTGATATTTTAATTTGTTTGGCAGTTAAAAATTCTTAAAGTTTAAACAAATTGATAACTGTTTAGGTACTACGGGATGAGTTAGGAAGCTGAAATTTTCAAATTATTTACAGAGTAGTAAAATTGCATAAATGAACATTTCAATTTTACCATATAGGAATTGCGGCGGCCGTTAAAAATTATTTAAATTTAAACAATTAGAAAAATTTTATTTTACTTCTAGAAGTGCTACAACTTTAAAATTTCGCTAAAATGTGTAGTATCATTACCCCATATTGAAGAAACTGTAAAATTTTTAAAATTGCAAAATTTGGGGATTGTGTTAAACTATTATTTTTACATGTGGGAAAAACGAAAACCGCATCGGAGGTGAAATATTTAGATTTAAAAATATATGTGTAATGATGGAAGATGAATAATGAATGTTTTTTTATGTTGAGATTAAATGCCTGCAGTATGCAAGTACCAACTACTAGTATATATATATATATATATATATATATATATATATATATATATATATATATATATATATATCATTCTATATAGACGTTTCTTACATAGGAGGATATAGAAGGATACTTATGTTTAGGCTATTCCAGATGAGCTGGAGATTCGAAATTTTTTCATAGTTAGGAGTTTGTGTATTACCGACTTGAAAAAAGGAAAATCTTGAAAAAGTTCAACAATGCGGCCGCTAAAAATTCGCAATTGTTTAAACAAATTTTCAAGGATTATGTACTTCCGCATTTGCTACGGAGTTGAAATATTTTTTAATAAATAGAATTCGTAATAAAAACGAAATAGGGATTATAGAAATTTTGATATTTTCATTTTTTGGTATTTCAATTTGTTTGGCAGTAAAAAATTCTTAAAATTTATAAAATTAGATAACTGCTTAGGTATAACGGGATAAGCTAGGATGATGAAACCTTTAAATTATTTACAGAGTATTGGATTTGCACAAATAAACATTTCAATTTTACCATATATAAATTGCGGCGGCCGTTAAAAATTATTTAAATTTAAAAAGTTGGAAAAATATTATTTTACTCATAGAAGAGCCACAACTTTAAAATTTGGCTAAAATGTGTAACATTAGTACCTTATAATGAAGAAAGTGAAAAAATTTAAAATGGCAACATTTGGGGATTGTTTTAAACTATTTTTTTTCGTGGGAAAAACGGAAATCGCTGCGGAGGTGAAATCTTTAGAATTGAAAGAATATTTGTAATGATGAAATGTCTGTCTGAAAAATGAATGTTTTTTCAAGGTGATATGAAATGCTTGCAGTATGCAAGAACCAACTACTTGTGTATATATATATATATATATATATATATATACAAACTTAAGGAAATAAAAAGGTGGTGATGAGGGTGGCAACAAGGTGTTGAAGGAAGCCCAGCGGACACTTACCAAGTCGGGGACCAAGATATATATTTCTCTCTTTATTATATATATATATATATATATATATATATATATAATAAAGGGAGTAATTGACTCTTATTACTTTTAAAAATTGAGATATCCGACTGACTTCGCAAAAGGTTTCTAGGGTACCAGTAGTTTTGTCATAATTTCTATCTTTTCCTGATTTCTTAATTGGTATGTATTAGGATGATATTCAACATCCCATCGATGAAGAACAACAAAAAATATTCGTTGACATACATCGCTTTTTCGCTTCATTTATTGGTGGTTGTACAAAATGCACCTTCTTCATGTAATGCGGGTTGAAATTTTTGTAAAGGGATCTTTAGACGACCGAAGGCCATCTTTTACTCTTAGAATTTCTTTGGCTGTATGAAAAATTTCAGGCGCAGCTGTACCACTTAAATGATAAATAGAGGACGAATGTGGGGGCAAATGCCGACATGGTCTATTTACCATTTTTTCTTCTTCTTCGCTGTCGGTGTCAACATTGGTTTCATTTTGAGGGAGCCCAGGGAGAACACCATGCTCGTATTCGTCTTCACTGTCGGTTAGTATAACTTCATCAATCTCTACATGGTCGATTTCATCATCACTGCTGCAATACCCTTTTCCATCGCTGATTTCATCTAATTTATGGAAGATTATCAGAGCTTTTTCGGGAGAACTTCCACTTGACATAATTGTGTTTTATATACTTATAATCGTATCTCGTTAACAGGCATCCGTCAAGCAAGAATGAAATACCAAATGTTTTCTCCCCAGCTCTCATATGATCCGTTCGTTATAGATTAAATAAATTATTCGGATATAGAACAACATTTATTACAAGAAAGTCCACGAGACCACATACTTACGGGTTATAGTTTCGGAGATAGAAATTCCAGAATATCTGGCGAAAAACATCGATCTCTGAGGCGGTTCTCTCGGCAGACAACAATTAGAATCCATGTTTTTCTATCCCATGCCCTTATAATGATGTGTGAGTGATAGTTAAAAATATCTATTCAGATAGAGGACAACATTTACTACAAGAGGGTCTCCGCGGTTACTTAATTACTAGTAATGGATTCGGAGATAAAAATTCGGAATATCCCGAGCAAAACGTCGCATATTATGTTTACATCGATCGCGAAGACGGTTCTCTCCGCAGACAACAATTGAAAATCCATATATTTCCCTCCCTTGCTCTTATATGACCTGTGAGGTATAGATCGAGAAATGAATTCGGATAGATGACTTCATTCGCCTCAAAAACGTCCGAGAGGCCACATAATTACGAGTTGTAATTTCGGAGATAAAAATTCGAGAATCGCCCAATCTTTCCATACCGTTTCATACGTGTTTCCCATTAAGAACGCCTTTGAAATCTGTGTATTGCATTTATGGAGTATACTTTTCCATCCTATTTCTATAAAATCATCGCTAATGCCCGCGCATCCCTCCGGCCATGCACAACCTGGGGGAGCGCAATTATCGGGTAAGTTAGGTTTATATGAGGGTAAAATTTGGTGGACCTAGAATTAGGTGTCGAGGAGTAATCGGCGTTTACATATGAACTATACTAATAACCCGAATAGAATTTATGTTAGAAATAAATGACTGTATTGCAGGTAAGCATATGTGTAATAGATGTCGCATCGGATTCCCAAAATCAAGTTCCCGGGTTCGATTCCGCGATATTTATTTATTAAAATATATAATTTTTTACTTTAAAAGGAAAATTATATTTATTTATGATTATTTTCTTTGGCAAATAAAAAAGATTTAAAAAAATTCTCTGCAATATTCCCCTCACTTGCTTCGTCGTAGTGTTATTTATGTGAAAAACCTGATTTTTTTCCATAGCAGGAATACTGTATATCATCAATAAAGATGTAAAAGTGCCTGGAAGTCACATTTCTTAAAAAAAGAATGGCGACTAGCGAAAGACGCCGATTTTCCTATTGTACGCGAACGTAAACCTTAAATGATCCTAGAATCAGACTTTTAAACGAGGCCAACGTCATGAATACATGAAGGCGTTGCCAAGCATATATTCAAGGTAGAAAAATACATTTACCCCTATTTTAGGGCTTCTCAATCTCTTACTCTCATACCCCTACCTATCTTACCACCCTCTTTCCATATCTTTCCCTCTCTCCACCTCCCGGTATCCCCCATTCCCTCCCTCCCCGCAAACCTCCAGCTTACCCAAACATCAGCTTTCCCTCATTCTCTCTTCTCCCTCTCCTTCCTTCCATTCTTCACTCTCCCCTTTCATCATACTCTCATCATGTTCCATTTTCGCAATACAGTCCAATATACTTTTAGGAATACATCAACAAAACTGGTTGTTCAGCGTAATATTTCCCAATGTTTCCTTTGCTTATATGTCATGAACTATCAGTCATATAAATTTGTATTCTCTATATCATCCGAAAGTAAAAAATAATTTTGACATAATTTGCGATAGACGACGTAGTGCTGTTATAATATAGTAACAAACAATTTTGTGTCAAAGTTTTGCGATGCCAACTGGTGTAGTGTAGGAATATAAAAGTTTACTTTCATGAACACATTTATTAAGGCTATATTAAATGTGATTCTTATTTTTGCAAATTACCTTTGCTTTTACAATTATAATTATGTCATGGTGAGTTTTTCACAAACCCCATCCCGAGGGTGTTTTCTTACACGCTGGATTTTCATAAACGTGAATTGTTAACTTCATATTATAAAGTTTGGACTTTGAAATCGCATCAGAATGTATTAACTAACAAAAATAAATTTGGAAACATTTACATTATTTATTAAAATTTATTTGCAGAATTTAAGAGTTGTTACCCACAATTTCACTAATCACAGTTATGAAGAGACCTTGACGTGATTTCCATGAAAAAGTTTTCTTTTGGAGTCATACATTTCTCATTACCGTGCCTGTAAACATTTTTAGAAGTCGTCGTTCATGGTATACGTCAGGTTACCACAGCATATGATATCAGCATTCTTACGTTTTTTGAAGCTATATTTCTGCTAATAATTGTATGTTTTTATTTATCGTATTTGTTATTGCTAGTATGTATTTATTTATCTTAAATACTATTTGTCTTGATTCCCTATTTAAGATAGGTAAGGATGTTAAATTGAACAAATTTAAATGAAACATTTACAAGTGTGGTGTTGTAGATTAGCAATTCTTCAGATAAATATATTTACAGAAGTGTTTAAATGGATGGTTGATGTGATGGTAGGAAAAGAACAATTTATTATTTTTGTCAATTAATTTGGTGGCTAAAATATGAAATATTCAACAATTTCATTCCTACTAGTATCTAGAGCTGAATTACTCTGAACTAGCAGCATATTTTCATTGATTTTAAGCAATATGATTGGATAAGTTAGTATTTCCATTAATGAAACAAAAGATACTATCAAATTTCTTACTGCTTATATACCAAACATCCTTACGTTTGCCACTGAGTTCTCTACTTCTGTCTGCCATTCTCTCAACTGTGATAAGATTAAATAGAGAGACCCCCACATCACTCAACAGCTGGTATGTGGACACTTTTGCAAATATTTTCCACCCGTGCATGTTGAAAGGTTATCATAATTATATTATAAAGTTTATTCATATTAAAATGTTAGCAATATAAGAGTAGGTTTAAAAAAATCATTTTTTTACCTTGTGCACGAAATTCTTGCAAAATTGAAAGAGTGTGATGACATTTATAGATGGTTTCAGAGCTCTGATATAATATCCCAATTCAAGGTGACCTCAAATGCAAGCCAATCTAATATAAATATCTCCTCATTATTAAAAGATAATTAAAATAACTTCATCAATATCATCTAGAATAGACCCGGGTCTTCCACTTGCATTGGTTGATACTAGCTTGGCTAGCCCGGACCCAACTAAGAAAAACACCCTCGTTCAGAAACAGGAAGGATTATCTGCTAAGGTAGTTCAGTGGCAGAATATCCGCCCGGAAAGTGAGAGAACCGGGTTCGATTCCCGGTCATAGCAGAATTTTTTCTGTTTCAAAGTTATCCTAAAATTTTAATGTATGATTTTCATTACAACGTAATGAAGTCCATGTATGACAAAGAAAATCTAAAATTGTTGTATATGCATACAGATTCATTTATTTACGAGGTAAAAACGGATGATTTTTATAAAGACTTGATAAAAAATATTTCTTTCTTTGATACTTCAGACTATCCAACTGAGCACAAATGTTATTCTTTGGCAAATAAGAAAGTGTTGGGTAAATTTAAAGATGAAGCCTGTGCAAAATCAATCTCTGAATTTGTAGGATTGAGAGCAAAGATGTATTCAATTATCATCGACGGTGAGGAAAAAAAGCGTGCCAAAGGCGTTAAAAATGCGCCGTTAACAATAAAATAAAATTCAAAGATTATTTGGACTGTTTGAATGAATGTAAAGAAAAATGACATCATGTAGACAGATAAGATCTAAAAAACATGAGTTATATTCTGAATAAGTGAACAAACTGTCGTTATCACCTTTTGATGACAAGAGGTACATTTTACGTGATGGAATCAATACATTAGCTCATGGTCATTACTTAACTCCGAATGGCGAATGAAAATAATTTTTTTTTATTTAGTTTTTAGTATTGATATTTCTGTACTTTTTATGTGAAATGTGTGCGCAATTGAATTGCGCTTTATTCTATTGGTGATGGAAAATTATTTCCTAAATTTGAATAAAAACACTTGAATATGAAACATAAATCTTTTTTTAATTTCAACATTTGATTTACATCTTCCCATGTATTATAACAATTGTCGCATCCCAACCATTTGACGTACGCCTTATCACCACGTCTCTTCAAAATCTTTTCAACTAAGTAAACATCCTGGAACTTTGTTTTCTGCAATTCCTCTTGATAAAAGCCACCTTTAATAGGTTGATTATTTTGGTCTCTGAGAATATAAGTTGGTGGAACCGTATTTTTTACTTCATCTATGACAAATATCTCTGTAGACCAAGAAGGCGTAAAACCTTTTTCAAATATTGTCTTGCTTTTTGATATGCGTACATTTTCCCCTTCACTAA
This sequence comes from Tanypteryx hageni, assembly GCA_028673005.1. NCBI lineage: Eukaryota > Metazoa > Arthropoda > Insecta > Odonata > Petaluridae > Tanypteryx > Tanypteryx hageni. The sequence continues at coordinate 189,082,007 of CM054115.1, read as the reverse complement.
ATTTGACCTTTTTAGCGCTTTTTCTTATTTTCCTTTGTTAAATTCTTGATAATATATCCTTTTAATTTTCCTTAGTGACATCAGCAGGTTTCATCTTGATCGTTCTATGTACCCTATTATTATACTCTTGAACTAAAATAGGTAATATTGTTAACCATTTGTGGTTACCTTGTAAACTAAATCGTTTCCACATTTCAGTTTTAAGAGTACGGTTCCATCGTTCTACGATTGAAGCTTTCATTGTGCTAAATGTGCTGTAATTGTTAATTCCATGTTTTTTCATCAAACCAATGAATTTATTGTTGTAAAACTCTTTCCCTTGATCAGTTTGAATATTTCTCGGTTTCCTTTGTTTGAGAATCATCTTCACAGCCCGCGAGACATCTTCTGAGGTTTTTCGTTTCACAGGAAGGGCCCAATCGTATTTTGATAAGGCATCTATCATGGTTAATAGGTATTTGTATCCACGATTTTCACGTGAATAAGGAAGCATTTCTACCTAATCAGCTTGCCATAAGTCGTCCAAACCTTTTATCAGAACTTTTCTTCGTTCATAATTCTTCCTCGCTGGTTTGTGAAGTTCATTGACAATTCCACGTCTGATATCCATCTTCACGTCTAGGTTGACTGCATAATTATTCCGTGAGCGTTAAAATGTTTCTCTATTAATACTGACGTTTTAAAAGCAATCTCCTCAAATAACCCAAATTGACAACGTCTGTTTCTTCCACAGGATCTCTCACATTAGTCAGAGCATGTCCGCGTGCATCAAATTTATTCTTATTTAGCGTGATAGTGTTATTTGCAACATGATTTAGATGGGCTGTTGAGCTTTCAAGCAAAGTCTTAAAATTAACAGCGTCACTTTCATCTTGAGGGTTTGATACGTTTGTTATTCGATGACTTTTCACATCTATCACACCGCTATCCATAATAACAACATTCTGTAATTTTGTAAGCAAGGTCTTATAATTAACTGCATCATATTCATCCTGAGGATAATTCAAATCCGTTATTCGGGTTTTCTTTGCACTCGTAGTGTCTTTTGCTATTGTTAGAGAATTTTGAAGCAAAAAACATTTATTTACTACATCACCCTCATCTATTGGTTCTTTCGCACTTACGATTCTTCGTCCACCTGCTGAGATATAATGTCTCGTCGCTCCTGGTATTCGAAAGTCCACGTACTCTTTTGAGACAGCATCTCTAGGTTGAAGAGATTTGCCTATATTAGATATGCGACGATTGTCAGCATTTATTTGATGTTCAGTCAATGAAAGTGTGTTATCTCTCAAATATCCTTTTGTGACAGCATCATTGGTGTCTATAGGAGAAGCTAAATTTGTCAGACGATTTCCTAGCATATCATACGAATCCATCCTCCTTCTTCTCCTCAAAGAACGTCCAAACTTATCCACAGGCATTATTTTACTGCGAAAGTAAAAATCGCTATCATATCTTATATAATGATATCGCTATCTCTAAGCTCTTCTATGATGGCGACGATTTCATTGTCGTGACCTGAATGCCCTGAAGCCTTAGATGAAAGAATTAATTTAAGTCTATCCACAAGTTCATTCGGGTCATCCCAATACTCAATCCCTCGGCCTGCTGTTGAATTGGGGAACAATTTAGATATAATTTTTACGTTCTTAGATCCTCGATTACTGTTTATCTTCTCCCGACTATTATATCCTCGTTTATGAGCATTGATGTCTATTAATATTTGACGATAATTTTCCATATCCTTAGGCTTAACTTCATCCATTTTCGGTTTCGTCATAAATAAAAGCTCAAGCAGTCCCGGTGTCTCAACATAAATCTTATCTCTCACGATGAGGTTTTCATCATCCATTTCAACAGGTGAATCTCCAATAAACCAATCAGTTCCGCTATATCTGACTCCAAAAGTACGATCTAATCTCTTATCATTGCTCATAACCAATTTAATGTAATTACTAAAAAGAGTTTTGTCTGGAGATTTTTCATCGGACTTTATATTTACAGTAGGTTTGGAGATATTTTGAGATTTGGTTTGTCGCACGAGGTATCATTTAAAGGATCAACAATTGGTTTAAATGACTGTGATAAAAAATCTTGTTCTGATCTCTGCGCTCTTTTTAAATTATTGTATTTCTCTCGGATATTATCACTTCTTTTAATGATTTCACGAGTCAGATCCTCGTCAGCTTTTCTCTTTCTTTTATCTTGAAACATATCGGTTTAATTACCCTGTAAACACTGAATGAACCTATGAAATGTTGTGTGGTTTTATAAAAGAATCAAACATTTTTCTATAGCGTCCCTTATTAATATCACATTTTTTATCTATTACCATAAAGCCATATTTATCCCTCCAACACTCCATGCATATGTTCTTAAATTGCGCATAGGTCATATCCGTATTTACATGATCATCATAAATATGCTTGAGATTTAATTCATCCTGCTTAAAAAGTATAATCAAATTTACATTATCCCTTATCAATTGCTTCGGAACTTTTGAATAAGTCTGAGCAAGATAAAAACAATCAACAATCTTGGGCCGACCACTGCTAAAATATATTCTCATATTATCTAGCTTTTCACAAGAAATGTCATCAAATATAAATAGAGAGTGCGGTCTTACATCATCTATATTTACAACTCCTTTGTTGTCTTTGAAAAAGAAGTGTCCAATTTCAGGAACTAAGGAAAGAATATTTTGCAGAAATAAATATTTTGGTTGATTCAACGACTTACTGTATAAATACACGTTTTCATACTTTAGCCCTTTTTCTCTGTGAGAAGATTAATCACTACATTTGTTTTACCAGAATTAGATGGAACGCAAACAATGCAGCGGATACTTTCAGGAAGCAAGGGACCATGCCTCTCGCGCGGTTTACATTCATCAAACGAGAATGTACCTATCGGGAGCTTTTCGCACTGTTCCTCTACCTCCATTATAATGATATTCTTTCCACCGTGAGTTTAAATAAATAGCAAAACAAACTTACTACCACATTAGTATGAGTCGGTACGTATCAGGAAAAGGACTGATGAATAGTGTCATTAATAAGTTACCAGGGTACCAATTCTGTGGTCCTGGAACGAAAATAAAACAACGTCTTGCAAGAGGAGATCAAGGTATAAATCCACTAGATGCTTATTGTAAACAACACGACATAGCATACTCTAAATCTAAAGATTTATCTGACAGACATAAAGCCAACCTCGAACTAGCCGAAAAGGCTTGGCAACGTGTAAAATCAAAAGACGCGAGTTTAGGTGAAAAGATATCTGATGGTATAGTTACGAATATAAAGAAAGCAAAAGTGAAGGTGGGTAGTGGAACTAGAAAGTCTAACTGTTTTAGAAATATCATGCGGAGAGCTCGAGTAGCAATGAAAAACTTGAAAAATAAAAACCTCAATCAGGCTGCCAAATTAACACTTAAGGTTATTCGAAGGGATGTGAAAAAGAAAAGGAGTAAATATACTACGCCTAGAGTTATACCAATTCCAAAGACTGGACTAATACCTTTATTTGCAGGGTTGTCAGCATTAGGTGGTTTGGCAGGTGGTGCATCAGGTATAATAAAAACTGCTTCTGAGGCAAATGCCGCAAAAAAGAGATTGGAAGAATCGAAAAGACCTAATGCTAGAATGGAAGCAATAGCGTTGCGTGGAAAGGGCTCGCATTGAAACCATATAGGAAGGGATTAGGCTTATACATTTCACCACCGAATAAAAAAATCTTTTAAGTAGGTTACCTAAGATAGCGCTCTCCAATTTTGATCTAATTCACTATGTTAAGAAGTTAAATATTCCAAATTTTCGAGGCGTATTTATGAGAGACGGATTGCCTTTACGATCGCCGTGGTCTAATGAGAGTGGTATTGTAAATTTGGATGACTGTGATGGGACGGGAACACATTGGGTGTGTTATAGAAAAACGGGCAAACATTTTGATTACTTTGACAGTTTTGTAAATTTTCCACCGCCTACAGAACTCCTAAATTATTTTAAAAATAGCACGATTCATTATAACAGAGATAGATATCAGAAAACAAAAGCTGCAAATAGCAGTCATTTATGTTTAAAATTTTTGAATAAAGATGCAAACATCTGGAATTGTAATTAGTCATGTCTTGGACGTTAACGTTTACGGGTAAAACATCCACTCTTAATGCTGATTATTTTCCCGAGATCGCCTTGGATGCTGATAAAAATTATAGCATAGGATGTGTGAGTTTAGAAACTTATTATACAATACCTAACGTGTTCGATGGGAAAAATATCTTCCACTATGGAAGCGGAAATTCTGTGGTAATACCAACAGGAACATATGAGATTGATGATTTAAACGAATATTTACAAAGTGTTTTAGGAAAAGATTCAATAAAGATCGAAGCAAATAATTATACTTTACGTTCAGCATTGACTTGTAACTTTGAGGTGGATTGTACTAAACATGGTTCGATAGCATCACTTCTCGGATTTGCGAAAAGAAAATAGGAAGCAAAAGTAGGACACATATCAGACAATATTGTAGACGTTTTTCACGTTAATGACATTCTTATCGAATGTAACATTGTAGAAGGTTCGTATAAAAACGGTGAGAATGTGCATATATTACATCAGTTTTTTCCTGAAGTTCCACCGGGGTATAAACTAATCGAAAGACCCAGTGAGATAATTTATTTGCCTGTGAATACCAGAACGATAAACAACATCACTCTCAGATTGTTAGATCAAAACGGAAATCCAGTAGACTTCCGCAACGAAACTATTACAATTAGATTACATTTAAAAGAAAATGGGTCTTGATTTTACCCGAAATCCTTATAATCGCGGTGCGGCGATGAGATGGATTAGTACACCACGTACTGCTAAACCGTTATCATCTAATTACATACAGTTTCTAGAATCTCTCGGGTTCCGTCTGCATCCGAAATGGATATTTTAAATATAGACTCCAGTGCGCGTTATGATGAATCCATCGAGTACCGTACTCATCATCCTTACACACAATCAAAGTCCGATTACAATGATGAAATTCGTATGGTAGTTCAAAATCAATCTGATTTTATTCTTCCAAGTGAAAGTCACATCTATATAGAAGGTCATATTACTAATGAAGATGGATCCGCTATAGCATCAACCACCACGCTTGTAAATAATGCTTTCTATCATCTTTTTTCTGAGACTCGTTATTGTTTAAATGGTGCTGAAATAGACAGCGTGAGAAATCCAGGAGTTACCTGCACTCTCAAGGGTTATGTTTCACTAACAGATAGTACATCGAATGGATTACTAAATGCAGGATGGGTAATCCCCGGAAAGTCGAGCGAGGTATTGGAAGATGGGAAATTTAACGTTTGTATCCCGCTGAATACAATGTTTGGGTTAATGGAAGATAATGATAAGATTTTCATCAACGGAAATCATGAACTCATTTTAATCAGGGCACGCACTGATGATAACTGCTACGTATCTACCAATAATGTGAAAGCTAAAATTACAATTGATAAGAATTGTTGGAGAATTCCATATTTTACAGTATCCGATAAGCAGAAATTACTTTTACTCAAACGTATTGATCAAAATAAACCTATTCAGATAACGTATCGACGCTGGAAACTTTCATCCTACCCAGAATTACCGAGAAGTGAAAAACAGACTTGGGTCGTAAAGACAACCTCTCAGTTTGGTAAACCTCGTTATGTTATATTCGCATTTCAAACATCACGGAATAATATTGTCCAGCGGGATAGCAGTGTTTTCGACCACTGTAATTTAAGAGGCATTCAAGTTTTTCTCAATAAAAAAGTTTCCCCTACGATGTATTAGATTAAAATTTTAGCAAGGGGCAGATAGCTGAGCTTTACAATATGTACGCAAAATTTCAGAAATCATATTATGGAAATGAACCAAAACCTTTGTTGTCACGTGATCAATTCGTTAATATCGCACCTATCGCAGTCATTGATTGTTCGAAGCAAGATGAATCAATCACTTCAGGTGCTGTAGACGTTAGAGTAGACTTCGAATCAGAAACAAATTTCCTATCTAGAACTAGCGCTCATTGCTCAGTGATCAGTGATGAGTCATTTTGGTATGATCCGCTGACTGGCTCAGTGAAATTTGCAGGATGATAAATATAGTGCGATGATACTTTCCACCATCAGTAGCAAACATGAATTCAGCTATTGTTGACTTCAATCTTGACAAAGATGCATCGGGACGTCTTTTGTTGCGAGAATTATCCATAATCTCATTAAACACCTTTGCAAGTGAACATTAGATTTTTAAAACGCCTAAGTTGGAAAATCATTCAAATAGCGTCAATGAATGGACCACGCAAGAGTATCATGCTATAGATGAGCATATTGGCGATGTGGAATATGATATGGCAGAATACATATTGAAGGAATATACATGGCCATTCGATTACATCTTTACTAAAGGAGTGGAAAAGTGTAAATTTCTAAGAAAGGCCATCCATTCGCAAATTAAACATGTTTATAACTTAGATGACTTCGACTGCCCTGCACTAGAGAAGCTGAATAAGAGAATTGGTACTGAGTGTATTTACCATTTTCGAATAGATATGCCAGATAATTGTTCCCACATTCGGGCATTTTCTCTCGCTGAATGGTGTCGTCTCAATTTGAGTGACATTAATTTGTTGGAAAGAAGTGCACGCATAAAGACATTCAAGGAATGGAAGAATACATCCGTGTCTCCTGAAAATCTCGCCGAAGCGGGAATGGTGTACTTCTGCGGAACATACGATACAGTTCAATGTGTTTACTGCGGATTGCGGATGACACAGTGGCGTGAAGGTGATGTACCACTAGATGATCACTGAAGAGAAAAACGTAATTGTATCATGTTTGGTTTTTCATGTTGTGATGAAACTGATTAAGAATGCATTTTTTGTAAAGACGATATTGATTGAATAAAAAAATAAATCGATTTTTAAAATTTTATCATGTTTTATTCACTTGATAAAACCCTTCCCGACCGTAGAGGTCAATAACCTATCCTTATCCATTTTATTTCACCTCCCAATCAACCTTCGACAAGTTAAGACCTGCTGATTCCTCGAGAGAGTTTCTCATACGTTGAATCATTTAGATCTGGGATTCGATAGAGGACAGAGGTGTACATAAATCTTCTACGCATCAGGACGCTCTCCAAAGGTAATGGATATAATTAATATTTGATATTATTAGTATATTATAAATCTAAGAAATTATTGTTTTGAAAACAATTACTTTTCAGTTATGGACTTAAAACAACTGGCAATTATACATAAAGTTGTCCTTCTCCCCTTCCCACCCCACTCAGAACCGGTTTTTCTTTACCTAAAAGTTGGTGAACTACTTAGCTCGTCGAAAACCTGCTTAGAAGGGTAAACGACCGACCGAAGACACGCGCTGAGGAGAAACCAAAACACACGCAGATGTAAATATTGGAAGGCCCTATCCCCTCCACGGGTCAAAGACTGGCGCAGAAGCGAAAGGGTCATTCAACTTTCACTTGGCTACACCATATCGCACTAACTCATACCAAACAGGTAAACATTGCGAATATCAACAATAACGCAAAACCAATACATTACCATACACAATATCACCCCCATTCGAATACAAAAAACACGCAGTGACCGAAACAGACCTACCACTAGGTCAATGACTCTGCAAAATCACATCTTTACACTTCATCACACACCTCTATCATACCCACAACAAGGCCAATGACCGAAACAAACCTACCACTTGGTAAATGACCCTGCAAAATCACATCTTTACACATACACACCTCAAACATGTAAACGTTGCGAAAGTAAGGGTAAACGAATGACGCAGAAGCGAAAGGGTCATTCAACTTCAATGCGAATATCAACAATAACGCAAAACCAGTACCATTACCTTACACAATATCACATCATTCCACAACATCATCGCTAAACACACACAGAATCACAACTTAATCATACACACAACCAGGCCAATGACCACACTAACGAAAAACCAATACCATTACCTTATAAAATATCAGATCTATTCACAACATCATCGCTAAACACACACAGAATCACACCTGAATCATACACACAACCAGACCAATGACCCAAACCTACGACAAGGACTTACGCAGAACTCAACACGGTCAGTTCACACACGTATTCGCCAATTCTCTATTCGCCAATTCACAGACTAGGTTGTCCCAATCCCCGCTTTTTAACAAAATCCCACCCACATCATACACACAACCAGGCCAATGACCCAACCAGACATACGACAAGGTCAATGACTTACGCAGAACTCAACACAGTCCACGTATAGGTCAGTTCACACACGTATTCGCCAATTCATGTTCAAGGTTGTCCCAAAAGCCGCTTTGAAATTCTACTAAATCAATTCAGCATTATCAGGTTTATAATACTAAAAGCAGTGTAAAAATCTCTGACTTACATTTTCATCAATTTTTATAAATAAACGAATTTAATAAATCTTACCGTTTATACGTTAATACGCATGGATGTCTATTGCTGAAGGGTATTCGAGCGGAAAAGAAAACACCCCCTTTGTCCCTAGTCTACGGTCTAGCCGAGTACGGTAATAGTCGTCTCCATGGCAACAACCGATAAAATGTGATTAAAAATGCAAATCACTAGGGTTCTGTAGACATTCAAGAAAATAGATCAATCATCAAAGTTCTGTGATAAGAATTAGAAACTACACTCTTTTCCACTCAGAATAGCACAAACCTTGCTCCGAAATCGCAATTTAAGGATATTTTAATGTATTAATAAATCTTCACTGCGCGATGGATTTGAGATTTCCTATGTAAAACAAATAGGGAAAAAACGTTTCTGGAATCCAATCCTGGACTTCAAACTTCTCCAAATAATATATCCTGGAGGTGGGCCCTGGCAGCACGAGCCTCATTTCATGAAAATCGGTCCCTTTATGCAAAGGTTGTTAGTAGGGGATACACACAGAGACCGGAGATTTTCATAAGGCATTCTTTTCTTTGGAAACCAGCCTAATTATGGCAATAATTCCACGTCGATTTGCTGAGTAGGTACCGGTAGCATTAGGGTCGCAAGGCGAATGTGAGTTGAAATTTAGGGTAGTAGACAAAAATGTTTGGGAACCACTGGTCTCTGTGAGGGATTGCCAACCTATGTTTAGTAGTGGGGCGCATTATTAGGTGTAATTACCAAGAAGGTGGGAAATAGGAATCTAAATTGGAAGTTACGTCAGATATTTCATGGTTTCATATATAGAAAAATCTATTTGAATATTTTTAGGGTTAAAATTTCTTAAGGCGAAGATTTTTTACAGTCATTTCCATTAAACATACGTATAACTACTAATCTTCCTGAGCGTATGAATAGAGTATCTGATGCTGAGGGAATAAGCGATCACAAGGCAGTTTACGTGGAATTTCAGTTAATTATTGAGAAACAGGTTAAGGCCAAAAGAAAACTTTATGTATTCGCCAAAGCCGATTTCACAAGATTTAGGTCTTTTTTGCGAAATAAATATACTAATTTCTGCAATTTAACCGATAGTGCAGACGCGGAGGAATCCTGGTGCATGTTCAGAGATATGATGCGAGAGTGTACACTTAAATTTATTCCGAGCAAACTGAAGCGTGATAGTGCAGAACCTAGATGGTACAATCAGGAAGTAAGAAGCGCTCTCCGACGTCAAAGAAAACTCCACTCTCGCGTAAATAACACATCCTCAACAGCTACGGTCTAACAGATTGCAATAATAAGGCTTCAATACAAGGAGGCGCGCTCCAGAGCCAGAGTAGCAATGCGTAATGCGTTTAACAATTATAAAAAGAAGGTTTTACAGGAAAACTTGAAAGAGAACCCAAAAGCATTTTGGTCTTACGTCAGGGAAGTTCAAGGTAGGGGCCCCACTATTGCGTCACTGCGGTCGGAAACGGGAAACGTAGTTCACGCTAGTATGGATAAAGCAAACCTATTAAATCATCACTTTCAGAAAGCTTTTACTCGTGATGACGATGAATGTGAAACCCCTATTCCTATGCGTCAGGGCGATTCGATGGAAGATTTGGTATTTTCGGAAAATGGCATCGCGCTCCAACTTCATTCAATTAAGCCAAATAAATCTCCTGGACCGGAGGAAATTCCCGCGCGTGTAATGAAAGAATTAGCTGCTGAAATCGCGCCGTATTTGAAAATTATATTCGAGAAATCCATTAGAGAAGGAGTAGTTCCTAAAGATTGGAAGGTGGCACATGTTACGCCCATCCATAAGAGTGGCGACAGAGAGAACCCCGAAAATTATAGGCCGATATCCTTAACTTCATTATCGTGCAAGATACTTGAGCACATAGTCTTTAGCTCTGTAATGCGCTATTTAGATAGTCATTCATTGCTTAGCGGATGCCAACACGGATTCCGGAGAGGTAGATCATGCGAAACGCAGCTCGGCCTGTTCGTGGACGATTTGTTGCGATGCGGAGAGAAAAATACTCAGGTCAATGCCATATTCATTGATTTCAGGAAGGCGTTCGATAAAGTATCTCATAGGAAATTAATTGCGAAGTTAGGACAATGTGGTATCAATTCGAAAGTTGTCCGTTGGGTGAGAGACTTCCTCTCGAATAGGGAACAGATAGTTGTCATCGATGGGAAATACTCCTCCCCCGTTAAAGTTGCTTTGGGTGTTCCTCAGGGAAGTGTATTGGGCCCTCTGCTCTTCTTAATCTATGTAAATGATATGTGCTCGGTTTTTCGTAGTAAAATTAGGCTTTTCGCCGATGACACCGTTCTATATAAAGAAATAAAAAATCAGGAGGACCATCAGTCTCTGCGTGAAGACTTAAGAGCCATTTCAGCGTGATGCAAAGAATGGCAAATCGAAATTAATTATACTCAATGTGCCGCAGTCACGTTCTGGAAAAGTAAGAACAAAGATTTAGGTTTCGAATATAAAATAGATGAAATGAGTATTCGACAAGCTGAGTATGTAAAATATTTAGGAGTAACCATTTGTCGAGATCTTTCGTGGGACATGCACATTCGTCGAGTTATAGGCGCGGCCTACAAGAAACTGGCATTCATAGGTAGAATAGTACGGAACACTACAGAGAAAGTACGCGAAACATGCTACTTATCACTGGTAAGACCACAAGTGGAATACGCAGCGAGCATATGGGATCCGTACGAGAAGGGACACATAATTCAACTAGAAAGAGTACAGCGCAGAGCAGCCAGATTTGTAAAACAAAAGTACGAACATAAGGAAAGCGTCACCTCTTTATTGAGCGATTTGAACTGGGTATCACTGGAGGACCGTAGATTGCACTCAAGATTGAAACTTCTAGAGAAATATAGGTCAGAATGTCTAAAAGAGGAGGTAGTGGGAATAATTGTGGCACCGACGTATATAGGTAGAAATGATCGAGACGATAAAATACGTGAGATCGATTGCAGGACGGAGCGTTATCTAGGCTCGTTCTTTCCGAGGACAATAAGAGATCACAATAGGAAATTTCGAATTGCGTTAGACAATCTTTAGGTAGGATTTGGTGCATTGCACCCCCTGCCACCCACCAACTTGGTGAATTGCAGGGTAACTTGTAGATGTAGATAAAAAAGTTTCTTTGAGGCTGAGAGTGCCTCTCGATTTTCAATTTACATTTTGCATATACGGCTAGATGATCACTTATTCCATCTTCCAGGGTGATTTTGTTTATTCCTTCAGGCAAGTTATTTGCTAATAAATCTAATATTTTGCCCTTTCGCCTTGGTTTTTGGACAAATTGATTGAGTGAGTGCTCGCACAATGTCTAGATTAATGCCTCACATAATTTTCGTTCTTTACCTCTAGATTCGAGACAGGTTTTCCAATCAAATTAAGCGTAAGTTAAAGTCACCACCCAGTATAATGATTCCTTTTTGGTTTATCAGTCTAAACTTTGATAATTGATTCTCGAGATTTAAAATACAACCTTCACCAGCTTTAGGTGGCCTGTAAAACGAGCATTAGAACATCTTTTTGCAGCCTTCTTTACTTATCCGGCACGATTTCCTCGTCACTATCGGAATCTCACATCCATCGTACTTATCGGCAACCGCTATGAAAACCCACCCGCCCGGTCTATTTGCGCGAACTTTTCATTAGACACGATAGCCTCTAGGAAATATCCCTTGACTATGAATCTCAACCGTTAACAAACTTTCTGTGCCTATCACGACTTTGGCGTGCAGACTGTGAATAATATGCTCGAACTCAGCAATTTTCCTACCAATGCAGCGGCGGTTCAGTTCGACGACGTTTAATTTCTCACTATCACTTCGCATATTAATCTCACCCTTGCTCCAATCATAACCATTCGAACGACTGTTTGTCATGGCATCAAATTTGGAATTGAGACCCGTCGCACACTTTATGTAACATTCTATCAATGACCTATCGCGAAATTGGTCCTGCATATTACTATGGAGTTCCTCATAATCTCTCCTTTAACGTGCATTTACCTCACGCTCGGACTTTTTTTTATCATTACAGAATCTATCGTGATTCTTATTTTATACAAACGCATCGATTATCTCCTTACCCAAAATGTACCTACTCCCTGTCCTCTCTAGCCGAAAAAAAATCCATACTGTGCTCAAGAATCCTACGCGCTACTCTCTGAAATGATTCGGGCATGTAATGAACACCAGAGTGATCCTGTGGTGCCGTGCCGTAGGTCGGCGAAGTACACTCCCAAGTCTCGACAGAAATTACAAGGCCTTCGTTTCAGACCGTGAACTCCAATTCTCAGAAACGCGATCAATCCTAGGGTCCATACCGCACACAGTAAGCCGCACATCGGAAGCCTATTTTTCCCGGACACGACCAAACTCAGACGACAAGTCCTTAAAATAACTTAAAAATCTCCTCGGATCCGCGCTTCGAGGTGCCGTTAGTCCCATCATGGGTCACCACTCGCAGCCGAGAGCAACCTGTAGCCACTATAGCTTCTCTCACCGTGTTGGTCACTTGCGGCACCGTGACTTTTGATATACATCTGGAGAAGACCCGCTCTTCAACTCCCCCACGGCGGGCACTGGATAACATGGGTGACATCACACGTCGAACGTTAGATCTTCCTAACACTAACAACCCCTTCTTCCCAAACCGACTCTCCTTGGGCCCGGACTCCATCGTGGATGCCGGAATGGATACGGGCGCAATGGCCGTTAAGTCGTCCTCCGACAGCACCTCGAACCTATTACTGACATGAAGAGGGTCCGCCGAAGTATTCCCAACTCCTTTCCACCGCAGCACCACTCCACAAACCCCATCATGGATTTTAGCTAAATGTGGAGAATATCATTTTCATATAAATAAATAACCTAAATTCCATATTTCATCCGGGCAAACTAAAAATGTCTACCACAATACCAAGGTTAGAGTATTTTAGTAACTATAAATTTAGAAGTTAGGGGCTGAATGGATTTCAAAAATAAATTTCGTTTGTAGGGCTTTAATAGGATCACGAAACGAAATGAAGATGTTAAGAATAGATCAAAAATCAGTGACTCCACTATATAATGAAAAATAATTTTCTGATTTCAAAACAAATAAATATATTACTACTCATATATCAGTGAAGAATTTGCTTAAACGATTTCCACCAAATTTATACATAGAATCTTAGCATAAATATATTACTAAAACGACACATTTTGACCGGATCTACTAAGCAAGGGTGCCACAATTGCAAAATAAACTTGTTGACAATTACGAATTTGAAAGGAATTGTTAAAATCTATTTCAACGAAATTTTGTATGAAGGAGGTGTAAAACCTAACAAAAACAACATTAAGATGTTTAGAAAAGATATGGCAATCATGGCTGCCACATTACAAATAATTAAAATATTTATTTTTACATTCATTTCTGTTGAACGTTCATATTCAATTTGAGTTACAATTAATATGGATAATTTACACGTATTTACAAGACCATAATAACACAATTGGACCCGGTCAGTCATACAGTAGTGCCACAATTGCGAATTAAACTCTTTCAGTATTTATGGATTGGAATAAGGAATTGGTACAACTGATTTGATACTAAATTTTCTATATACGATTTGTACAACATACAATAATGAAAACAAGTTGTTTTAAGCGTAGCGAGACAGCCGAGCTACAACAGTAAAATTTAAAATAATATTTCTTATACACGTATATCTAGAGAACTGATATAGCTTTAAAGAAAATAAAATATGATATATAATATACATATATAAACGAATAACCAAAATATAATATTACAAACCGAGTCTACTAAGCAGACCCACCACATTATCAAGGTTAGTAGTTTTCTGTAACTATGAATTGGGAAGGTATTTACTGAATGGATTTCAGAGTAATTTGGAATGTAGGGCGCTTATAGATTGGAAAACGACATGATTATGTTTAGAATAGATCAAAAATGCAGGGCTAACACAATATAAGGAAAAATAATTTCCCATTTTCAAAACGAATTTATTAGTATACCCGTGTGTATCCCTAAATCTTTTAACATAGTGTTTCCTAACCTAATGACATACTTCGGCAGTTTTTAGTTTAAAATATTTTTCGGGTTTTCTACATATATTTTCTTTATTGAAATGAAAATTCAAACAAGGGTTTAGTCATTTATTTTATTCAATAACACTTTACACATATTGCAATTTTGACATATTTTAATTTTCCCAACAAGAAATATATTTATTCATTTTTTTCTGTATTGCGTTCTCTGATCTTCACGTCCTGAAAAACAAAAAGAGGAAATAAGTGATTAGAGAGCTAATTAAAGGGAGTAGAAATGTATCACTCTAACAGAACTTGGATTATGATATGATATGGTATAACGTGAAAAAGCGAAATAATGTATGATTTTACCAGTATACCCCATAGATAGCTCCACTCCTTGTCCTTCTCTTCATGACTTTATCTGCAGTGTATGGCCTGCTACGTAAAAAATAGAATCGCATCAGAATATTTTTTTATAAGTTGGCAGTGCGATAAATGAATAAATCATCAACATGTTAACATGTATAATTGATCATAAAGTGATTTTGACTAATGAGCATTTCGTCGTAGCCAACAAAATAACACAATGGTATGCAAAGAGCGGGAAAGGAAAGCATATATGTCACCATTTTATTGGAACTTCATAATTTAACAAACAGCCGATTCATCGTTAAAACAGAAAAGTATTTATTTTATTAAATGACGAGATTGGTTGGTACGTTAATAGCAATGCAAATATTTTAACTGCTGTAGTAATACTGGAACAATCTAGGAAAGATATAATATTCAATCGAATATTTCCTTGCTATTTTAAGAAAACACCGTGCTACACAATCTCTCGGTTTTCTTACAAGTAATTAAAACATTTCATTTAGACTTGTAAAACCTTAATATGCCACAGGAAAATGTTAACATTGTTGTTGCCTAAACATGAACAATCAATCGAATTAAGAGACTTTTTGTAGCATTGGGCGTGGTAAATAATAATTATACTATAATAGTTAAATTTAAATCAGGATAATTACTGTAAATATTAAAGAAGTGAAAATTTATTACCGATAGATTGCATCATCCCTTTGGCTCCGTGACCTTCTCCCTGGACGCTTTCCTTTATGATGTGAATGCCTGCGTATAGAATAGTATGAGAATAAATATTAATCACTTGTATTAAATAAGTGAATGAAATATGAACGCCAGATTTCAATTTAGAATTTTCCGGTTCCGGTTTGAAATTAATATGCATGCGTTGAAAGCAGCTTTGATCAATTACTAATAATATCTTAACGTGGAATGGATATTTTATTTAAAAAAGAAGAGCTTGTGTGGTACCTCATTGTGGAATCCTCCTCACGCCCCATCAGCCACGTCAAAACCACTAAAGAACTAAGTATAATATAATATACGAATGGGTCTAAGAATACATATTCCGCAATAGCCATGATTAATTCAATCTAACGCACAAATGCTGCTACCATCAAGTTCACAAGGTTAGAACATCTATGGTTGCTTGGCAACAACTTCCGAGCGAGCATTGTCGCGGAGGCGAAAGAATTCCTATTATTGTTAGCAGAGTAAATAGTTCCCGTCAAAAAGACGGGTCATGAAACGGATCAGATGCCATTTTTTCCAAATTATTTGATTTAACACATTAAGGGGCGTATGACGCCAGAGTGGCGTGTTTGTCGCATCCGGGATGACAGCGTGCCGCCACTGTGGCATCACATGCTCTCGCGGCTTAATCTGTACAAAGGACTCACGCATCCTCCGGGACCTGCTGTTTTTCTACGAGTACTTATTTAGTTGACGCACGGTTTTCTTACGTTTAAAATACTACATCGGAAGAAAAATTCGTCGCAAATTTAGGAATTTTTCAGGTAATAGTGTATGTATCATTTTCTTCATAAATCCTGCTATAGACGACATTTATTGTACGGGAACGGTTGACGATGCCTCACAATTTCCGAATTAGTTATAGAACTCCTGCGCAGATTATTCACAACAATTATTCTAATATAAATTTCGGAAAATTTTATTGATGAAATATTCGTTTCTTATCTGATAAGGACACGCTTCGTTTCAGCTATTTCCTAGTTAATCAAACAGAGAAGGAACAATTCTGCATTCGAACCCGGGACTTTTTCGAGATTTTTTCGTTATTGACTTTTAATGCGTGACTAAAGTATTACTGCCAAATCTCAACTCGCATTCTGTTATAACACTCGCAACGAAGTCTCAATTCGCCTGAAGGGAATGCGAGTAAAAAATATATATACACGAGAGATTTAAAATCTAACGTTATCTTATAGTAAATTTTATGCTAAATCTGATTATGCCTTTATAAACATTTTGAAAAATCGTTAACTACCATAAAGATTTAAAATATATATTGTTTCTTTTCTGTGTTCTGCGTGAATCTTCCTTCCCTATACATACATCGTCATAGTTTGGATTCTATTGAATAGAAAAAGACAATTATTACATGACTTTTATAATGATTCTGAATAACGACAAAGTACCGCAAGAATAAAATAATATTATGAACAGCCTTTTAATAAATTAGTATTCGTGTCATTTATCTAAAATTTTCGCTCGAGACAAAAAAATGGACCTACGGGAATCCTTTTTCCGAATTGGTTTAGAGGGGTAGTTGCAGCAAATGAAATGTTTAGAATAGTTAAAATTTATATTTTAATAAAGTTGCATGCCAATAACTTCAATAGTTTTCAAAATATAGATCATTATATTAAAGCGCTGGCACGCGCTGGATTACTGCTAAATCTCAATCCTCTACATAGACGGGAAGTTTGTTAAATGGCGTATAGAAAGCGTAATAAACAAGGTGACCAGGGGAATATGCTTTTTATTACTATCCTGATCAGATAAGATACGAGTATTTCATCAATAAAAGTTATTTATTTATTAATTAAACCTGTTCAATGACTAGTCGCTATTACTCGTTTGAGAAGCGTATACGAAATACGTGGCATGCAGTCGTCAAGAATTATCTTTTACCGGAAGTGGTGCTAATTAGTACGTAAAGATGGAAATATGAATGCATTAAAATTCTTTGACTTACTCGATTAGAGTACACTTGGCGTGTATAGGGTCAGCAAGAGAAGTAGTCACAGTTTTGAGTTATAGAAAGCTAATAGCTGAGAATCAAGATGCTGAATAATATTATTCCATAGTTATGCAAAGAATCACTTCGTTATTAAAGATTTTGGAGTTTGTAGGACGTGATTAGTAAGTTGTTATGATGCTTAGTGTATTAACATCCACAATATTTATAAAATAAACATGTAATTTCTCTTTCCATAATGCAATATAAAACCCTAAAATTTTCTATGGGCAAAATAGTCTAAAGTGAAGGGATTGAATATTATAATATGTCGAACCTTAATAATAGGTACCTATAGGTGGGAATCGCGAGAAAAACTTTATCACCCACCGGTATCGAAAGGCACGACCACGATGATAAAATACTCGAAACCAATTGTAGCGCAGATATTGAGGTTAGTTCAATGGAGGGAGTGGTGTGGGTAGCAGGGGAGCGAGGGGAGAGGAGGTGGGGGCTAGTTATGGGGAGCCACGGTCGGTCTCGCGGATTATAACAATTTTGGTTTTACATAGTGTCCTTAGTTAAGTCCATAAGTTTTAAAAATAAAAATTTTAATAGATGACACAAAGGTGGTTCGAATTAATTATGCCGAGTCCCTCTCCTCTGAAATAAGTACTCTTGCAATGCGAAGAAATGACACACAAGAATCGACATTCATTCGAACTTATGAAAATCTGCTACGTAAGTTCACTTTATTGTATGAGTCTATTATCAGTTAATGAGAAGAACACCCACAAATCGTTTAATCGAATAATAACTATGGGCCATAATAGGAAATAGAAATATATTACCTTTCCAGTCGAAATGCCAAGTTTTAGGTCCGTGAGTGTATTTTCCGTCGCGTACTTCTACTTCCGCCGTCCGCACGGCAATACACTCTGGGCTGAGGGGTTGAGAATTCTGTCGGGAGGCGTTTTGTGGGGTGCTTTGGAGGGGAAGGGAATAAAAGTGGAAGAGGCGAAGGTCAGGGAATACCTGTGGTGTTATACGAAAGCCGCGGACATTGAGAGACAGTTCAGGTTAAAAGAAAAACTTTTATCGTCAAGTTTGACGGTAAATATATCCCCTTGAAAGTCGTTGGATGTTAACCCTAGGAAACTAACGCTAATTGATACGTCATTATTACTAACGCTCGTAAAATTGACGATCTGAAAATATTTACAAAAGTTGGATTGTAATTAAAAAAATTGTCTATTTCTGTTATAATAAACACTTTATTGGTGCATTGATTAATGACATTATTTTTAAAAACTTTGTCTGTCAGCCCGCCAGTCTGTCCGTCCGTCCGTTTGATATAGTGAAGTGCTGTTAACGCCAACTAGGAGACCCCGGGAAAACTATTTTCTTTTACGGAAGTGTCCCGGATTCGACTCCGTGTGACGACTATATTTTTCCATATGTTTACACAGGAGTTTTGATTTTCCTTCATTCATTATAATCATAAATATTGATCGTATTTATCCGTTTTTTGCTTTTGTCGACGGTCACATCTATAAAATATCTTATTGTTGCGTTTCTTTCCGGTTGTTGCCGGGGCCTACCAGATTGTTACCTCCCGTTGAATTAGCGTCAATTAATCCTTCAAATAGCCAAATAAATTATCCACCTCTCGCTGTTTATGAAGCGTCGACATTATAGTTGAAGTAATGTCAAATGTAATTGATTTCAACTTTAGTAATAAAAGATTATTATTACTCAGTAAACTGCGTATGTGGTGTGGGTATTTTTAACAATTGACCAAAATGAAAAAATCTTCTTTCTTTATTTCAATATTGGAATGTGACCTTTTTCGTATTATAGAGACAATTAGAATTGCACATACAAATTAAAATACAAACATGACATTCAAAATATCAGTTGTCTAATCATTATATATCGACGACCCTTACAGAGGAGGATAGATATAACATACTAGTAGTTGGTGCTTGCATACTGCACTCATTTCATCTCACCTTGAAAAAACATTCATTTTTCAGACAGACATTTCACCATTACAAATATTATTTTAATTCTCAAGATTTCACCTCCGCAGCGATTTTCATTTTTCCCTACATGTAAAAATAATAGTTTAAAACAATCCCCAAATGTTGCAATTTTAAAACTTTATACTTTCTCAATTCTGGGCTACTAATTCTGCACATTTTAGCCAAATTTCAAAGTTGTAGCACTTCTAGAAGCAAAATAATATTTTTCTAATTGTTTAAATTTAAATAATTTTTAACGGCCGCCGCAATTCATATATGGTAAAATTGAAATGTTTATTTGTGCAAGTTTACTTCTCTCTAAATAATTTGAAAATTTCAGCTTCATAGCTCATCCCGTAGTACCTAAACAGGTTTCGATTCGTTTAAAATTTAAGAATTTTTAACTGCCAAACAAATTAAAATATCAAAATTTGTATAATCACTTTTTCATTTTTTTAAGAATTCTACTCATAAAAAAAATTATGGCAATATGGGCATTTGCCGGTAAGCTAGAGTGATGTAATTTTCACTGTTACTAGATGGCGGCAATATCTATTTGGAATTTTTTCTCTTTTGCTTACAGTGTCTTGGGTTCTCTCCAGAGACCCCGGAATATCTCCCCTAAGTTAGCATGGGAAAACGCAATCCAGTGTGTAGACCAATATAATAAGTTTAGGAAGCTGAAATTTTGCAATATTAGATAACTTTTCTCAAAAGAAAACTACCAAAATCGAAAATTTTAAAATTGTAAATTTTAGGGGTTGTTTAACCCCATTTGAACATTAAAGTTTAATAAATTTTTAGGTACCACGGGATGAGCTAGAAAGTTGCAATTTTCAAATTATTTACAGAACAGTGCATTTGCACAAATAAAAATTTCAATCTCTCCATATATATATATTTCGGCGGCCGTTAAAAATGTTTAAATTTTAAACAATTAGAAAAATATTATTTTATTTCTAGAAGTGCTACAACTTTAAAATTTGGCTCAAATGTGTAGCATTAGTACCCCATCAAGGAGAAAGTGTAAAATAATAATAATAAATTTTTAAAATAGCAACATTTGGGGGTTGTTTTAAACTATTATTTTTACACGTGGGTAAAACGAAAATCGCTGCGGAGGTGAAATTTTTAGAATTAATAGAATATTTGTAATGATGAAATATCTGTCTGAAAAATGAATATTTTTTCAAGGTGAGATGAAATGCTTGCAGTATCCAAGCACCTTCTACTAGTCATTATATATCGACGACTCTTACAGAGGAGGAGGAGGAGGAGGAGGATATAGGAGGATACTAATGTTTAGGCACTTCCAGAGGAGCCTGATATTCGAAATTTTTTCTTAGGTAGGATTTTGTGCAAAACCAACTAGAAAAAACGAAAATCTTGAAAAAGTGTAACAATGCGGCCGCTAAAAATTCGAAATTGATTAAACAAATTTTCACGGTTTATGTGTTTACGCATGTGCTACGGAGTTGAAATTTTTTTATGTAGAATTCTTACACAAACGACATACGTATTATACAAATTTTGATATTTTAATTTGTTTGGCAGTTAAAAATTCTTAAAGTTTAAACAAATTGATAACTGTTTAGGTACTACGGGATGAGTTAGGAAGCTGAAATTTTCAAATTATTTACAGAGTAGTAAAATTGCATAAATGAACATTTCAATTTTACCATATAGGAATTGCGGCGGCCGTTAAAAATTATTTAAATTTAAACAATTAGAAAAATTTTATTTTACTTCTAGAAGTGCTACAACTTTAAAATTTCGCTAAAATGTGTAGTATCATTACCCCATATTGAAGAAACTGTAAAATTTTTAAAATTGCAAAATTTGGGGATTGTGTTAAACTATTATTTTTACATGTGGGAAAAACGAAAACCGCATCGGAGGTGAAATATTTAGATTTAAAAATATATGTGTAATGATGGAAGATGAATAATGAATGTTTTTTTATGTTGAGATTAAATGCCTGCAGTATGCAAGTACCAACTACTAGTATATATATATATATATATATATATATATATATATATATATATATATATATATATATATATATATCATTCTATATAGACGTTTCTTACATAGGAGGATATAGAAGGATACTTATGTTTAGGCTATTCCAGATGAGCTGGAGATTCGAAATTTTTTCATAGTTAGGAGTTTGTGTATTACCGACTTGAAAAAAGGAAAATCTTGAAAAAGTTCAACAATGCGGCCGCTAAAAATTCGCAATTGTTTAAACAAATTTTCAAGGATTATGTACTTCCGCATTTGCTACGGAGTTGAAATATTTTTTAATAAATAGAATTCGTAATAAAAACGAAATAGGGATTATAGAAATTTTGATATTTTCATTTTTTGGTATTTCAATTTGTTTGGCAGTAAAAAATTCTTAAAATTTATAAAATTAGATAACTGCTTAGGTATAACGGGATAAGCTAGGATGATGAAACCTTTAAATTATTTACAGAGTATTGGATTTGCACAAATAAACATTTCAATTTTACCATATATAAATTGCGGCGGCCGTTAAAAATTATTTAAATTTAAAAAGTTGGAAAAATATTATTTTACTCATAGAAGAGCCACAACTTTAAAATTTGGCTAAAATGTGTAACATTAGTACCTTATAATGAAGAAAGTGAAAAAATTTAAAATGGCAACATTTGGGGATTGTTTTAAACTATTTTTTTTCGTGGGAAAAACGGAAATCGCTGCGGAGGTGAAATCTTTAGAATTGAAAGAATATTTGTAATGATGAAATGTCTGTCTGAAAAATGAATGTTTTTTCAAGGTGATATGAAATGCTTGCAGTATGCAAGAACCAACTACTTGTGTATATATATATATATATATATATATATATATATATATATACAAACTTAAGGAAATAAAAAGGTGGTGATGAGGGTGGCAACAAGGTGTTGAAGGAAGCCCAGCGGACACTTACCAAGTCGGGGACCAAGATATATATTTCTCTCTTTATTATATATATATATATATATATATATATATATAATAAAGGGAGTAATTGACTCTTATTACTTTTAAAAATTGAGATATCCGACTGACTTCGCAAAAGGTTTCTAGGGTACCAGTAGTTTTGTCATAATTTCTATCTTTTCCTGATTTCTTAATTGGTATGTATTAGGATGATATTCAACATCCCATCGATGAAGAACAACAAAAAATATTCGTTGACATACATCGCTTTTTCGCTTCATTTATTGGTGGTTGTACAAAATGCACCTTCTTCATGTAATGCGGGTTGAAATTTTTGTAAAGGGATCTTTAGACGACCGAAGGCCATCTTTTACTCTTAGAATTTCTTTGGCTGTATGAAAAATTTCAGGCGCAGCTGTACCACTTAAATGATAAATAGAGGACGAATGTGGGGGCAAATGCCGACATGGTCTATTTACCATTTTTTCTTCTTCTTCGCTGTCGGTGTCAACATTGGTTTCATTTTGAGGGAGCCCAGGGAGAACACCATGCTCGTATTCGTCTTCACTGTCGGTTAGTATAACTTCATCAATCTCTACATGGTCGATTTCATCATCACTGCTGCAATACCCTTTTCCATCGCTGATTTCATCTAATTTATGGAAGATTATCAGAGCTTTTTCGGGAGAACTTCCACTTGACATAATTGTGTTTTATATACTTATAATCGTATCTCGTTAACAGGCATCCGTCAAGCAAGAATGAAATACCAAATGTTTTCTCCCCAGCTCTCATATGATCCGTTCGTTATAGATTAAATAAATTATTCGGATATAGAACAACATTTATTACAAGAAAGTCCACGAGACCACATACTTACGGGTTATAGTTTCGGAGATAGAAATTCCAGAATATCTGGCGAAAAACATCGATCTCTGAGGCGGTTCTCTCGGCAGACAACAATTAGAATCCATGTTTTTCTATCCCATGCCCTTATAATGATGTGTGAGTGATAGTTAAAAATATCTATTCAGATAGAGGACAACATTTACTACAAGAGGGTCTCCGCGGTTACTTAATTACTAGTAATGGATTCGGAGATAAAAATTCGGAATATCCCGAGCAAAACGTCGCATATTATGTTTACATCGATCGCGAAGACGGTTCTCTCCGCAGACAACAATTGAAAATCCATATATTTCCCTCCCTTGCTCTTATATGACCTGTGAGGTATAGATCGAGAAATGAATTCGGATAGATGACTTCATTCGCCTCAAAAACGTCCGAGAGGCCACATAATTACGAGTTGTAATTTCGGAGATAAAAATTCGAGAATCGCCCAATCTTTCCATACCGTTTCATACGTGTTTCCCATTAAGAACGCCTTTGAAATCTGTGTATTGCATTTATGGAGTATACTTTTCCATCCTATTTCTATAAAATCATCGCTAATGCCCGCGCATCCCTCCGGCCATGCACAACCTGGGGGAGCGCAATTATCGGGTAAGTTAGGTTTATATGAGGGTAAAATTTGGTGGACCTAGAATTAGGTGTCGAGGAGTAATCGGCGTTTACATATGAACTATACTAATAACCCGAATAGAATTTATGTTAGAAATAAATGACTGTATTGCAGGTAAGCATATGTGTAATAGATGTCGCATCGGATTCCCAAAATCAAGTTCCCGGGTTCGATTCCGCGATATTTATTTATTAAAATATATAATTTTTTACTTTAAAAGGAAAATTATATTTATTTATGATTATTTTCTTTGGCAAATAAAAAAGATTTAAAAAAATTCTCTGCAATATTCCCCTCACTTGCTTCGTCGTAGTGTTATTTATGTGAAAAACCTGATTTTTTTCCATAGCAGGAATACTGTATATCATCAATAAAGATGTAAAAGTGCCTGGAAGTCACATTTCTTAAAAAAAGAATGGCGACTAGCGAAAGACGCCGATTTTCCTATTGTACGCGAACGTAAACCTTAAATGATCCTAGAATCAGACTTTTAAACGAGGCCAACGTCATGAATACATGAAGGCGTTGCCAAGCATATATTCAAGGTAGAAAAATACATTTACCCCTATTTTAGGGCTTCTCAATCTCTTACTCTCATACCCCTACCTATCTTACCACCCTCTTTCCATATCTTTCCCTCTCTCCACCTCCCGGTATCCCCCATTCCCTCCCTCCCCGCAAACCTCCAGCTTACCCAAACATCAGCTTTCCCTCATTCTCTCTTCTCCCTCTCCTTCCTTCCATTCTTCACTCTCCCCTTTCATCATACTCTCATCATGTTCCATTTTCGCAATACAGTCCAATATACTTTTAGGAATACATCAACAAAACTGGTTGTTCAGCGTAATATTTCCCAATGTTTCCTTTGCTTATATGTCATGAACTATCAGTCATATAAATTTGTATTCTCTATATCATCCGAAAGTAAAAAATAATTTTGACATAATTTGCGATAGACGACGTAGTGCTGTTATAATATAGTAACAAACAATTTTGTGTCAAAGTTTTGCGATGCCAACTGGTGTAGTGTAGGAATATAAAAGTTTACTTTCATGAACACATTTATTAAGGCTATATTAAATGTGATTCTTATTTTTGCAAATTACCTTTGCTTTTACAATTATAATTATGTCATGGTGAGTTTTTCACAAACCCCATCCCGAGGGTGTTTTCTTACACGCTGGATTTTCATAAACGTGAATTGTTAACTTCATATTATAAAGTTTGGACTTTGAAATCGCATCAGAATGTATTAACTAACAAAAATAAATTTGGAAACATTTACATTATTTATTAAAATTTATTTGCAGAATTTAAGAGTTGTTACCCACAATTTCACTAATCACAGTTATGAAGAGACCTTGACGTGATTTCCATGAAAAAGTTTTCTTTTGGAGTCATACATTTCTCATTACCGTGCCTGTAAACATTTTTAGAAGTCGTCGTTCATGGTATACGTCAGGTTACCACAGCATATGATATCAGCATTCTTACGTTTTTTGAAGCTATATTTCTGCTAATAATTGTATGTTTTTATTTATCGTATTTGTTATTGCTAGTATGTATTTATTTATCTTAAATACTATTTGTCTTGATTCCCTATTTAAGATAGGTAAGGATGTTAAATTGAACAAATTTAAATGAAACATTTACAAGTGTGGTGTTGTAGATTAGCAATTCTTCAGATAAATATATTTACAGAAGTGTTTAAATGGATGGTTGATGTGATGGTAGGAAAAGAACAATTTATTATTTTTGTCAATTAATTTGGTGGCTAAAATATGAAATATTCAACAATTTCATTCCTACTAGTATCTAGAGCTGAATTACTCTGAACTAGCAGCATATTTTCATTGATTTTAAGCAATATGATTGGATAAGTTAGTATTTCCATTAATGAAACAAAAGATACTATCAAATTTCTTACTGCTTATATACCAAACATCCTTACGTTTGCCACTGAGTTCTCTACTTCTGTCTGCCATTCTCTCAACTGTGATAAGATTAAATAGAGAGACCCCCACATCACTCAACAGCTGGTATGTGGACACTTTTGCAAATATTTTCCACCCGTGCATGTTGAAAGGTTATCATAATTATATTATAAAGTTTATTCATATTAAAATGTTAGCAATATAAGAGTAGGTTTAAAAAAATCATTTTTTTACCTTGTGCACGAAATTCTTGCAAAATTGAAAGAGTGTGATGACATTTATAGATGGTTTCAGAGCTCTGATATAATATCCCAATTCAAGGTGACCTCAAATGCAAGCCAATCTAATATAAATATCTCCTCATTATTAAAAGATAATTAAAATAACTTCATCAATATCATCTAGAATAGACCCGGGTCTTCCACTTGCATTGGTTGATACTAGCTTGGCTAGCCCGGACCCAACTAAGAAAAACACCCTCGTTCAGAAACAGGAAGGATTATCTGCTAAGGTAGTTCAGTGGCAGAATATCCGCCCGGAAAGTGAGAGAACCGGGTTCGATTCCCGGTCATAGCAGAATTTTTTCTGTTTCAAAGTTATCCTAAAATTTTAATGTATGATTTTCATTACAACGTAATGAAGTCCATGTATGACAAAGAAAATCTAAAATTGTTGTATATGCATACAGATTCATTTATTTACGAGGTAAAAACGGATGATTTTTATAAAGACTTGATAAAAAATATTTCTTTCTTTGATACTTCAGACTATCCAACTGATCACAAATGTTATTCTTTGGCAAATAAGAAAGTGTTGGGTAAATTTAAAGATGAAGCCTGTGCAAAATCAATCTCTGAATTTGTAGGATTGAGAGCAAAGATGTATTCAATTATCATCGACGGTGAGGAAAAAAAGCGTGCCAAAGGCGTTAAAAATGCGCCGTTAACAATAAAATAAAATTCAAAGATTATTTGGACTGTTTGAATGAATGTAAAGAAAAATGACATCATGTAGACAGATAAGATCTAAAAAACATGAGTTATATTCTGAATAAGTGAACAAACTGTCGTTATCACCTTTTGATGACAAGAGGTACATTTTACGTGATGGAATCAATACATTAGCTCATGGTCATTACTTAACTCCGAATGGCGAATGAAAATAATTTTTTTTTATTTAGTTTTTAGTATTGATATTTCTGTACTTTTTATGTGAAATGTGTGCGCAATTGAATTGCGCTTTATTCTATTGGTGATGGAAAATTATTTCCTAAATTTGAATAAAAACACTTGAATATGAAACATAAATCTTTTTTTAATTTCAACATTTGATTTACATCTTCCCATGTATTATAACAATTGTCGCATCCCAACCATTTGACGTACGCCTTATCACCACGTCTCTTCAAAATCTTTTCAACTAAGTAAACATCCTGGAACTTTGTTTTCTGCAATTCCTCTTGATAAAAGCCACCTTTAATAGGTTGATTATTTTGGTCTCTGAGAATATAAGTTGGTGGAACCGTATTTTTTACTTCATCTATGACAAATATCTCTGTAGACCAAGAAGGCGTAAAACCTTTTTCAAATATTGTCTTGCTTTTTGATATGCGTACATTTTCCCCTTCACTAAATTTGACCTTTTTAGCGCTTTTTCTTATTTTCCTTTGTTAAATTCTTGATAATATATCCTTTTAATTTTCCTTAGTGACATCAGCAGGTTTCATCTTGATCGTTCTATGTACCCTATTATTATACTCTTGAACTAAAATAGGTAATATTGTTAACCATTTGTGGTTACCTTGTAAACTAAATCGTTTCCACATTTCAGTTTTAAGAGTACGGTTCCATCGTTCTACGATTGAAGCTTTCATTGTGCTAAATGTGCTGTAATTGTTAATTCCATGTTTTTTCATCAAACCAATGAATTTATTGTTGTAAAACTCTTTCCCTTGATCAGTTTGAATATTTCTCGGTTTCCTTTGTTTGAGAATCATCTTCACAGCCCGCGAGACATCTTCTGAGGTTTTTCGTTTCACAGGAAGGGCCCAATCGTATTTTGATAAGGCATCTATCATGGTTAATAGGTATTTGTATCCACGATTTTCACGTGAATAAGGAAGCATTTCTACCTAATCAGCTTGCCATAAGTCGTCCAAACCTTTTATCAGAACTTTTCTTCGTTCATAATTCTTCCTCGCTGGTTTGTGAAGTTCATTGACAATTCCACGTCTGATATCCATCTTCACGTCTAGGTTGACTGCATAATTATTCCGTGAGCGTTAAAATGTTTCTCTATTAATACTGACGTTTTAAAAGCAATCTCCTCAAATAACCCAAATTGACAACGTCTGTTTCTTCCACAGGATCTCTCACATTAGTCAGAGCATGTCCGCGTGCATCAAATTTATTCTTATTTAGCGTGATAGTGTTATTTGCAACATGATTTAGATGGGCTGTTGAGCTTTCAAGCAAAGTCTTAAAATTAACAGCGTCACTTTCATCTTGAGGGTTTGATACGTTTGTTATTCGATGACTTTTCACATCTATCACACCGCTATCCATAATAACAACATTCTGTAATTTTGTAAGCAAGGTCTTATAATTAACTGCATCATATTCATCCTGAGGATAATTCAAATCCGTTATTCGGGTTTTCTTTGCACTCGTAGTGTCTTTTGCTATTGTTAGAGAATTTTGAAGCAAAAAACATTTATTTACTACATCACCCTCATCTATTGGTTCTTTCGCACTTACGATTCTTCGTCCACCTGCTGAGATATAATGTCTCGTCGCTCCTGGTATTCGAAAGTCCACGTACTCTTTTGAGACAGCATCTCTAGGTTGAAGAGATTTGCCTATATTAGATATGCGACGATTGTCAGCATTTATTTGATGTTCAGTCAATGAAAGTGTGTTATCTCTCAAATATCCTTTTGTGACAGCATCATTGGTGTCTATAGGAGAAGCTAAATTTGTCAGACGATTTCCTAGCATATCATACGAATCCATCCTCCTTCTTCTCCTCAAAGAACGTCCAAACTTATCCACAGGCATTATTTTACTGCGAAAGTAAAAATCGCTATCATATCTTATATAATGATATCGCTATCTCTAAGCTCTTCTATGATGGCGACGATTTCATTGTCGTGACCTGAATGCCCTGAAGCCTTAGATGAAAGAATTAATTTAAGTCTATCCACAAGTTCATTCGGGTCATCCCAATACTCAATCCCTCGGCCTGCTGTTGAATTGGGGAACAATTTAGATATAATTTTTACGTTCTTAGATCCTCGATTACTGTTTATCTTCTCCCGACTATTATATCCTCGTTTATGAGCATTGATGTCTATTAATATTTGACGATAATTTTCCATATCCTTAGGCTTAACTTCATCCATTTTCGGTTTCGTCATAAATAAAAGCTCAAGCAGTCCCGGTGTCTCAACATAAATCTTATCTCTCACGATGAGGTTTTCATCATCCATTTCAACAGGTGAATCTCCAATAAACCAATCAGTTCCGCTATATCTGACTCCAAAAGTACGATCTAATCTCTTATCATTGCTCATAACCAATTTAATGTAATTACTAAAAAGAGTTTTGTCTGGAGATTTTTCATCGGACTTTATATTTACAGTAGGTTTGGAGATATTTTGAGATTTGGTTTGTCGCACGAGGTATCATTTAAAGGATCAACAATTGGTTTAAATGACTGTGATAAAAAATCTTGTTCTGATCTCTGCGCTCTTTTTAAATTATTGTATTTCTCTCGGATATTATCACTTCTTTTAATGATTTCACGAGTCAGATCCTCGTCAGCTTTTCTCTTTCTTTTATCTTGAAACATATCGGTTTAATTACCCTGTAAACACTGAATGAACCTATGAAATGTTGTGTGGTTTTATAAAAGAATCAAACATTTTTCTATAGCGTCCCTTATTAATATCACATTTTTTATCTATTACCATAAAGCCATATTTATCCCTCCAACACTCCATGCATATGTTCTTAAATTGCGCATAGGTCATATCCGTATTTACATGATCATCATAAATATGCTTGAGATTTAATTCATCCTGCTTAAAAAGTATAATCAAATTTACATTATCCCTTATCAATTGCTTCGGAACTTTTGAATAAGTCTGAGCAAGATAAAAACAATCAACAATCTTGGGCCGACCACTGCTAAAATATATTCTCATATTATCTAGCTTTTCACAAGAAATGTCATCAAATATAAATAGAGAGTGCGGTCTTACATCATCTATATTTACAACTCCTTTGTTGTCTTTGAAAAAGAAGTGTCCAATTTCAGGAACTAAGGAAAGAATATTTTGCAGAAATAAATATTTTGGTTGATTCAACGACTTACTGTATAAATACACGTTTTCATACTTTAGCCCTTTTTCTCTGTGAGAAGATTAATCACTACATTTGTTTTACCAGAATTAGATGGAACGCAAACAATGCAGCGGATACTTTCAGGAAGCAAGGGACCATGCCTCTCGCGCGGTTTACATTCATCAAACGAGAATGTACCTATCGGGAGCTTTTCGCACTGTTCCTCTACCTCCATTATAATGATATTCTTTCCACCGTGAGTTTAAATAAATAGCAAAACAAACTTACTACCACATTAGTATGAGTCGGTACGTATCAGGAAAAGGACTGATGAATAGTGTCATTAATAAGTTACCAGGGTACCAATTCTGTGGTCCTGGAACGAAAATAAAACAACGTCTTGCAAGAGGAGATCAAGGTATAAATCCACTAGATGCTTATTGTAAACAACACGACATAGCATACTCTAAATCTAAAGATTTATCTGACAGACATAAAGCCAACCTCGAACTAGCCGAAAAGGCTTGGCAACGTGTAAAATCAAAAGACGCGAGTTTAGGTGAAAAGATATCTGATGGTATAGTTACGAATATAAAGAAAGCAAAAGTGAAGGTGGGTAGTGGAACTAGAAAGTCTAACTGTTTTAGAAATATCATGCGGAGAGCTCGAGTAGCAATGAAAAACTTGAAAAATAAAAACCTCAATCAGGCTGCCAAATTAACACTTAAGGTTATTCGAAGGGATGTGAAAAAGAAAAGGAGTAAATATACTACGCCTAGAGTTATACCAATTCCAAAGACTGGACTAATACCTTTATTTGCAGGGTTGTCAGCATTAGGTGGTTTGGCAGGTGGTGCATCAGGTATAATAAAAACTGCTTCTGAGGCAAATGCCGCAAAAAAGAGATTGGAAGAATCGAAAAGACCTAATGCTAGAATGGAAGCAATAGCGTTGCGTGGAAAGGGCTCGCATTGAAACCATATAGGAAGGGATTAGGCTTATACATTTCACCACCGAATAAAAAAATCTTTTAAGTAGGTTACCTAAGATAGCGCTCTCCAATTTTGATCTAATTCACTATGTTAAGAAGTTAAATATTCCAAATTTTCGAGGCGTATTTATGAGAGACGGATTGCCTTTACGATCGCCGTGGTCTAATGAGAGTGGTATTGTAAATTTGGATGACTGTGATGGGACGGGAACACATTGGGTGTGTTATAGAAAAACGGGCAAACATTTTGATTACTTTGACAGTTTTGTAAATTTTCCACCGCCTACAGAACTCCTAAATTATTTTAAAAATAGCACGATTCATTATAACAGAGATAGATATCAGAAAACAAAAGCTGCAAATAGCAGTCATTTATGTTTAAAATTTTTGAATAAAGATGCAAACATCTGGAATTGTAATTAGTCATGTCTTGGACGTTAACGTTTACGGGTAAAACATCCACTCTTAATGCTGATTATTTTCCCGAGATCGCCTTGGATGCTGATAAAAATTATAGCATAGGATGTGTGAGTTTAGAAACTTATTATACAATACCTAACGTGTTCGATGGGAAAAATATCTTCCACTATGGAAGCGGAAATTCTGTGGTAATACCAACAGGAACATATGAGATTGATGATTTAAACGAATATTTACAAAGTGTTTTAGGAAAAGATTCAATAAAGATCGAAGCAAATAATTATACTTTACGTTCAGCATTGACTTGTAACTTTGAGGTGGATTGTACTAAACATGGTTCGATAGCATCACTTCTCGGATTTGCGAAAAGAAAATAGGAAGCAAAAGTAGGACACATATCAGACAATATTGTAGACGTTTTTCACGTTAATGACATTCTTATCGAATGTAACATTGTAGAAGGTTCGTATAAAAACGGTGAGAATGTGCATATATTACATCAGTTTTTTCCTGAAGTTCCACCGGGGTATAAACTAATCGAAAGACCCAGTGAGATAATTTATTTGCCTGTGAATACCAGAACGATAAACAACATCACTCTCAGATTGTTAGATCAAAACGGAAATCCAGTAGACTTCCGCAACGAAACTATTACAATTAGATTACATTTAAAAGAAAATGGGTCTTGATTTTACCCGAAATCCTTATAATCGCGGTGCGGCGATGAGATGGATTAGTACACCACGTACTGCTAAACCGTTATCATCTAATTACATACAGTTTCTAGAATCTCTCGGGTTCCGTCTGCATCCGAAATGGATATTTTAAATATAGACTCCAGTGCGCGTTATGATGAATCCATCGAGTACCGTACTCATCATCCTTACACACAATCAAAGTCCGATTACAATGATGAAATTCGTATGGTAGTTCAAAATCAATCTGATTTTATTCTTCCAAGTGAAAGTCACATCTATATAGAAGGTCATATTACTAATGAAGATGGATCCGCTATAGCATCAACCACCACGCTTGTAAATAATGCTTTCTATCATCTTTTTTCTGAGACTCGTTATTGTTTAAATGGTGCTGAAATAGACAGCGTGAGAAATCCAGGAGTTACCTGCACTCTCAAGGGTTATGTTTCACTAACAGATAGTACATCGAATGGATTACTAAATGCAGGATGGGTAATCCCCGGAAAGTCGAGCGAGGTATTGGAAGATGGGAAATTTAACGTTTGTATCCCGCTGAATACAATGTTTGGGTTAATGGAAGATAATGATAAGATTTTCATCAACGGAAATCATGAACTCATTTTAATCAGGGCACGCACTGATGATAACTGCTACGTATCTACCAATAATGTGAAAGCTAAAATTACAATTGATAAGAATTGTTGGAGAATTCCATATTTTACAGTATCCGATAAGCAGAAATTACTTTTACTCAAACGTATTGATCAAAATAAACCTATTCAGATAACGTATCGACGCTGGAAACTTTCATCCTACCCAGAATTACAGAGAAGTGAAAAACAGACTTGGGTCGTAAAGACAACCTCTCAGTTTGGTAAACCTCGTTATGTTATATTCGCATTTCAAACATCACGGAATAATATTGTCCAGCGGGATAGCAGTGTTTTCGACCACTGTAATTTAAGAGGCATTCAAGTTTTTCTCAATAAAAAAGTTTCCCCTACGATGTATTAGATTAAAATTTTAGCAAGGGGCAGATAGCTGAGCTTTACAATATGTACGCAAAATTTCAGAAATCATATTATGGAAATGAACCAAAACCTTTGTTGTCACGTGATCAATTCGTTAATATCGCACCTATCGCAGTCATTGATTGTTCGAAGCAAGATGAATCAATCACTTCAGGTGCTGTAGACGTTAGAGTAGACTTCGAATCAGAAACAAATTTCCTATCTAGAACTAGCGCTCATTGCTCAGTGATCAGTGATGAGTCATTTTGGTATGATCCGCTGACTGGCTCAGTGAAATTTGCAGGATGATAAATATAGTGCGATGATACTTTCCACCATCAGTAGCAAACATGAATTCAGCTATTGTTGACTTCAATCTTGACAAAGATGCATCGGGACGTCTTTTGTTGCGAGAATTATCCATAATCTCATTAAACACCTTTGCAAGTGAACATTAGATTTTTAAAACGCCTAAGTTGGAAAATCATTCAAATAGCGTCAATGAATGGACCACGCAAGAGTATCATGCTATAGATGAGCATATTGGCGATGTGGAATATGATATGGCAGAATACATATTGAAGGAATATACATGGCCATTCGATTACATCTTTACTAAAGGAGTGGAAAAGTGTAAATTTCTAAGAAAGGCCATCCATTCGCAAATTAAACATGTTTATAACTTAGATGACTTCGACTGCCCTGCACTAGAGAAGCTGAATAAGAGAATTGGTACTGAGTGTATTTACCATTTTCGAATAGATATGCCAGATAATTGTTCCCACATTCGGGCATTTTCTCTCGCTGAATGGTGTCGTCTCAATTTGAGTGACATTAATTTGTTGGAAAGAAGTGCACGCATAAAGACATTCAAGGAATGGAAGAATACATCCGTGTCTCCTGAAAATCTCGCCGAAGCGGGAATGGTGTACTTCTGCGGAACATACGATACAGTTCAATGTGTTTACTGCGGATTGCGGATGACACAGTGGCGTGAAGGTGATGTACCACTAGATGATCACTGAAGAGAAAAACGTAATTGTATCATGTTTGGTTTTTCATGTTGTGATGAAACTGATTAAGAATGCATTTTTTGTAAAGACGATATTGATTGAATAAAAAAATAAATCGATTTTTAAAATTTTATCATGTTTTATTCACTTGATAAAACCCTTCCCGACCGTAGAGGTCAATAACCTATCCTTATCCATTTTATTTCACCTCCCAATCAACCTTCGACAAGTTAAGACCTGCTGATTCCTCGAGAGAGTTTCTCATACGTTGAATCATTTAGATCTGGGATTCGATAGAGGACAGAGGTGTACATAAATCTTCTACGCATCAGGACGCTCTCCAAAGGTAATGGATATAATTAATATTTGATATTATTAGTATATTATAAATCTAAGAAATTATTGTTTTGAAAACAATTACTTTTCAGTTATGGACTTAAAACAACTGGCAATTATACATAAAGTTGTCCTTCTCCCCTTCCCACCCCACTCAGAACCGGTTTTTCTTTACCTAAAAGTTGGTGAACTACTTAGCTCGTCGAAAACCTGCTTAGAAGGGTAAACGACCGACCGAAGACACGCGCTGAGGAGAAACCAAAACACACGCAGATGTAAATATTGGAAGGCCCTATCCCCTCCACGGGTCAAAGACTGGCGCAGAAGCGAAAGGGTCATTCAACTTTCACTTGGCTACACCATATCGCACTAACTCATACCAAACAGGTAAACATTGCGAATATCAACAATAACGCAAAACCAATACATTACCATACACAATATCACCCCCATTCGAATACAAAAAACACGCAGTGACCGAAACAGACCTACCACTAGGTCAATGACTCTGCAAAATCACATCTTTACACTTCATCACACACCTCTATCATACCCACAACAAGGCCAATGACCGAAACAAACCTACCACTTGGTAAATGACCCTGCAAAATCACATCTTTACACATACACACCTCAAACATGTAAACGTTGCGAAAGTAAGGGTAAACGAATGACGCAGAAGCGAAAGGGTCATTCAACTTCAATGCGAATATCAACAATAACGCAAAACCAGTACCATTACCTTACACAATATCACATCATTCCACAACATCATCGCTAAACACACACAGAATCACAACTTAATCATACACACAACCAGGCCAATGACCACACTAACGAAAAACCAATACCATTACCTTATAAAATATCAGATCTTTTCACAACATCATCGCTAAACACACACAGAATCACACCTGAATCATACACACAACCAGACCAATGACCCAAACCTACGACAAGGACTTACGCAGAACTCAACACGGTCAGTTCACACACATATTCGCCAATTCTCTATTCGCCAATTCACAGACTAGGTTGTCCCAATCCCCGCTTTTTAACAAAATCCCACCCACATCATACACACAACCAGGCCAATGACCCAACCAGACATACGACAAGGTCAATGACTTACGCAGAACTCAACACAGTCCACGTATAGGTCAGTTCACACACGTATTCGCCAATTCATGTTCAAGGTTGTCCCAAAAGCCGCTTTTAAATTCTACTAAATCAATTCAGCTGTAAAAATCTCTGACTTACATTTTCATCAATTTTTATAAATAAACGATTTTAATAAATCTTACCGTTTATACGTTAATACGCATGGATGTCTATTGCTGAAGGGTATTCGAGCGGAAAAGAAAACACCCCCTTTGTCCCTAGTCTACGGTCTAGCCGAGTACGGTAATAGTCGTCTCCATGGCATCAACCGATAAAATGTGATTAAAAATGCAAATCACTAGGGTTCTGTAGACATTCAAGAAAATAGATCAATCATCAAAGTTCTGTGATAAGAATTAGAAACTACACTCTTTTCCACTCAGAATAGCACAAACCTTGCTCCGAAATCGCAATTTAAGGATATTTTAATGTATTAATAAATCTTCACTGCGCGATGGATTTGAGATTTCCTATGTAAAACAAATAGGGAAAAAACGTTTCTGGAATCTAATCCTGGACTTCAAACTTCTCCAAATAATATATCCTGGAGGTGGGCCCTGGCAGCACGAGCCTCATTTCATGAAAATCGGTCCCTTTATGCAAAGGTTGTTAGTAGGGGATACACACAGAGACCGGAGATTTTCATAAGGCATTCTTTTCTTTGGAAACCAGCCTAATCATGGCAATAATTCCACGTCGATTTGCTGAGTAGGTACCGGTAGCATTAGGGTCGCAAGGCGAATGTGAGTTGAAATTTAGGGTAGTAGACAAAAATGTTTGGGAACCACTGGTCTCTGTGAGGGATTGCCAACCTATGTTTAGTAGTGGGGCGCATTATTAGGTGTAATTACCAAGAAGGTGGCAAATAGGAATGTAAATTGGAAGTTACGTCAGATATTTCATGGTTTCATATATAGAAAAATTAATTTTAATATTTTTTGGGTTAAAATTTCTTAAGGCGAAGATTTTTTACAGTCATTTCCATTAAATATACGTATAAAAAAGTTTCTTTGAGGCTGAGAGTGCCTCTCGATTTTCAATTTACATTTTGCATATACGGCTAGATGATCACTTATTCCATCTTCCAGGGTGATTTTGTTTATTCATTCAGGCAAGATATTTGCTAATAAATCTAATATTTTGCCCTTTCGCGTTTGTTTTTGGACAAATTGATAGAGTGAGTGCTCGCACAATGTCTAGATTAATGCCTCACATAATTTTCGTTCTTTACCTCTAGATTCGAGACAGGTTTTCCAATCAAATTAAGCGTAAGTTAAAGTCACCACCCAGTATAATGATTCCTTTTTGGTTTATCAGTCTAAGCTTTGATAATTGATTCTCGAGATTTAATATATAATCTTCACCAGCTTTAGGTGGCCTGTAAAACGAGCATTAGAACATCTTTTTGCAGCCTTCTTTACTTATCCGACACGATTTCCTCGTCACTATAGGAATCTCACATCTATCATACTTATCGTCAACCGCTATGAAAACCCACCCGCCCGGTCTATTTGCGCGAACTTTTCATTAGACACGATAATCTCTAGGAAATATCCCTTGACTATGAATCTCAACCGTTAACAAACTTTCTGTGCCTATCACGACTTTGGCGTGCAGACTGTGAATAATATGCTCGAACTCAGCAATTTTCCTACCGATGCAGGGGAGGTTCAGTTCGACGACGTTTAATTTCTCACTATCACTTCGCATATAAATCTCATTAATTGTTTGTCATCGCATCAAATATGGAATTGAGACCCGTCGCACTCTTTACGTAACATTCTATCAATGACCTATCGCGAAATTGGTGCTGCATGTTACTGTGAAATTCATCCTTATCTCTCCTCTTAAGTGCATTTACCTAACGCTCGCACTATATTTTATCATTACATAATCTATCTTGATTCTTATGTTATACAAACGCATCAATTATCTCCTTACCCAAAATGTACCAACTACCTGTCCTTCTCTCTAGCCTACTGTGCTCAAGAATCCTACGCGCTACACTCTGAGCCGATTCGGGCATATCCAGTGGTGCCCAGCACGATTCGATGTTTGGCCGTAGGTCGACGAAGTCCACTCCCAAGTCTCGAGAGAAATTCCAAGGCCTTCGATTCAGACAGTCAACCATACTCCAATCCTCAGAATCGCGGTCAATCCTAGGGACTATACCGCAGACAGTAAGCCGAACATCGGAAGCCTACTTTTCTCGGACACGAGCAAACTCAGTCGCCATGTCCTTAAAATAACTTAAAAATCTCCTCGGACCCGGGCTTCGAGGTGCCGATAGACCCAACATGGGCCACCACCCGCAGCCGAGAGCAACCTGTAGCCACTACCGCATCTCTCACCGTGTTGGTCACTTGCGGCACCGTGTCTTTTGATATACATCTGAAGAAGACCCACATTACACGTCGAACGTTAGAGCTACCTAAAACTAACAACCCCCCATTCCCAAACCGACTCTCCTCGGGCCCGGACTCCAACGTAGATGTCGGAATGGATACGGGCGCAATGGCCTCCGACAAAACCTCGAAACTATTACTGACAGGAAGAGGGTCCGCCGAAGCATTCCCAACTCCTTTCCACCGCAGCACCACTCCACAATCCCCATCATGGATTTTAGCCAAATGTGGAGAATATCATTTTCATATAAATAAATAACCTAAATTCCATATTTCATCCGGGCAAACTAAAAATGTCTACCACAATACCAAGGTTAGAGTTTTTTAGTAACTATAAATTTAGAAATTAGTGTCTGAATGGATTTCAAAAATAAATTTCGTTTGTAGGGCTTTAATAGGATCACGAAACGAAATGAAGATGTTAAGAATAGATCAAAAATCAGTGCCTCCAATATATAAGGAAATATAAATTTCTGATTTCAAAACAAATATATTACTACTCATATTTCAGGGAAGAATTTGCTTAACCGATTTCCACCAAATTTATACATAGAATCCTAACATAAATATATTACTAAAACCACACATTTTTACCGGATCGACTAAGCAAGGGTGCCACAATTGCAAAATAAACTTGTCGACAATTACGAATTTGAAAGGAATTGTTAAAATCTATTTCAACGAAATTTTGTATAAAGGAGGTGTAAAACATAACAAAAACAACATTAAGATGTTTATCAAAGATATGGCAATCATGGCTGCCACAATACAAATAATTAAAATTTTTAATTTTACATTCATTTCTGTTGAATGTTCATATTCAATTTGGCGTACAATTAATATTGATAATTTACACGTATGTACAAGACCATAATAACACATTTGGACCCGATCAGCCATACAGTAGTGCCACAATTGCGAATTAAACTCTTTCAGTATTTATGGATTGGAATAAGGAATTGGTACAACGGATTAGATACTAAATTTTCTATATACGATTTGTACAACATACAATAATGAAATCCATATGTTTA
>CM054115.1:189037547-189040047 GCA_028673005.1 Tanypteryx hageni | reverse complement strand
ATAGAGAATAACGCCCGCTCAAGTTCCAAATTTTCTCGAATATAAGACATTACTGGCTAAATGCCATTCCCAAATCGATAATAAAATCTCAAATATATTTAAATTTCGGAAATATAGAAATTAATATACCCCTGTTCCGCATAGGATGCGTGGCATAAATTAGACGGGCTCGCACAATGTCTCGATTAATGCCTCACATAATTTTCGTTCTTTGCCTCTAGATTCCAGACATAGTTTTTCCAATCAATTGAGCGTAAGTTACAGTCACCACCCACTATAATGATTCCTTTTTGGTTTATCAGTCTAAGCTTTGATAATTGATTCCCGAGATTTAAATGCAATCTTCACCAGCGATAGGTGGTCTGTAAAATGAGCATTAGAACACCTATTTGCAGCCTTCCTTAATTATCCCGCACGAAACTCTCTCGATTTCCTCGTCACTATCGGAATCTCACACCTATCGTACTTATCGGCAGCCGCTATGAAAACCCACCCGCCCGGTCTATTTGCGCGAACTTTTCTATAGACACGATAGTCTCTAGGAAATATCTCTTGATTATGAATCTCAACCGTTAACAAACTTTCTGTGCCTATCGCTACTTTGGCGTGCATACTGTGAATAATATGCTCGAACTCAGCAATTTTCCTACAGATGCAGGGGAGGTTCAGTTCGACGACGTTTAATTTCTCACTATCGCTTTGCATATTAATCTCATCCTTGCCTTTCTCTTCCACTCTAAAACTACATTTGCTCCAATCACAAGCTCTCCCACGACTGTTTGTCATCGCATCAAATTTGAAATTGAGACCCGTCGTACTCTTTACGTAACATTCTATCAATGACCTATCGCGAAATTGGTGCTGCATGTTACTGTGAAATTCATCCTTATCTCTCCTCTTAAGTGCATTTACCTAACGCTCGGACTATATTTTATCATTACATAATCTATCTTGATTCTTATGTTATACAAACGCATCAATTATCTCCTTACCCAAAATGTACCAACTACCTGTCCTTCTCTCTAGCCTACTGTGCTCAAGAATCCTACGCGCTACACTCTGAGCCGATTCGGGCATATCCAGTGGTGCCCAGCACGATTCGATGTTCGGCCGTAGGTCGACGAAGTCCACTCCCAAGTCTCGAGAGAAATTCCAAGGCCTTCGATTCAGACAGTCAACCATACTCCAATCCTCAGAATCGCGGTCAATCCTAGGGACTATACCGCAGACAGTAAGCCGAACATCGGAAGCCTACTTTTCTCGGACACGAGCAAACTCAGTCGTCATGTCCTTAAAATAACTTAAAAATCTCCTCGGACCCGGGCTTCGAGGTGCCGATAGACCCAACATGGGCCACCACCCGCAGCCGAGAGCAACCTGTAGCCACTACCGCATCTCTCACCGTGTTGGTCACTTGCGGCACCGTGTCTTTTGATATACATCTGAAGAAGACCCACATTACACGTCGAACGTTAGAGATACCTAAAACTAACAACCCCCCATTCCCAAACCGACTCTCCTTGAGCCCGGACTCCAACGTAGATGTCGGAATGGATACGGGCGCAATGGCCTCCGACAACACCTCGAAACTATTACTGACAGGAAGAGGGTCCGCCGAAGCATTCCCAACTCCTTTCCACAGCAGGACCACTCCACGATCCCCCTCATGGATTTTAGCCAAATGTGGAGTATATCATTTTCATATAAATAAATAACCTAAATTCCATATTTCATCCGGGCAAACTAAAAATGTCTACCACAATACCAAGGTTAGAGTTTTTTAGTAACTATAAATTTAGAAGTTAGCGTCTGAATGGATTTCAAAAATAAATTTCGTTTGTAGGGCTTTAATAGGATCACGAAACGAAATGAAGATGTTAAGAATAGATCAAAAATCAGTGCCTCCAATATATAAGGAAATATAAATTTCTGATTTCAAAACAAATATATTACTACTCATATTTCAGGGAAGAATTTGCTTAACCGATTTCCACCAAATTTATACATAGAATCCTAACATAAATATATTACTAAAACGACACATTTTGACCGGATCGACTCAGCAAGGGTGCCACAATTGCAAAATAAACTTGTCGACAATTACGAATTTGGAAGGAATTTTTAAAATCTATTTCAACGAAATTTTGTATGAAGGAGGTGTAAAACATAACAAAAACAACATTAAGATATTTATCAATGATATGGCAATCATGGCTGCCACAATACAAATAATTAAAATTTTTAATTTTACATTCATTTCTGTTGAATGTTCATATTCAATTTGACGTACAATTAATATGGATAATTTACACGTATGTACAAGACCATAATAACACATTTGGACACGGTCAGCCATACAGTAGTGCCACAATTGCAAATTAAACTCCTTCAGTAATTATGGATTGGAATAAGGAATTGGTACAACTGATTTGATACTAAATTTTCTATATACGATTTGTACAACATACAATAATGAAATCCATATGTTTAAAGCGGAGCG
>CM054115.1:189027547-189035047 GCA_028673005.1 Tanypteryx hageni | reverse complement strand
ATTACTGGCTAAATGCCATTCCCAAATCGATAATAAAATCTCAAATATATTTAAATTTCGGAAATATAGAAATTAATATACCCCTGTTCCGCATAGGATGCGTGGCATAAATTAGACGGGCTCGCACAATGTCTCGATTAATGCCTCACATAATTTTCGTTCTTTGCCTCTAGATTCCAGACATAGTTTTTCCAATCAATTGAGCGTAAGTTACAGTCACCACCCACTATAATGATTCCTTTTTGGTTTATCAGTCTAAGCTTTGATAATTGATTCCCGAGATTTAAATGCAATCTTCACCAGCGATAGGTGGTCTGTAAAATGAGCATTAGAACACCTATTTGCAGCCTTCCTTAATTATCCCGCACGAAACTCTCTCGATTTCCTCGTCACTATCGGAATCTCACACCTATCGTACTTATCGGCAGCCGCTATGAAAACCCACCCGCCCGGTCTATTTGCGCGAACTTTTCTATAGACACGATAGTCTCTAGGAAATATCTCTTGATTATGAATCTCAACCGTTAACAAACTTTCTGTGCCTATCGCTACTTTGGCGTGCATACTGTGAATAATATGCTCGAACTCAGCAATTTTCCTACAGATGCAGGGGAGGTTCAGTTCGACGACGTTTAATTTCTCACTATCGCTTTGCATATTAATCTCATCCTTGCCTTTCTCTTCCACTCTAAAACTACATTTGCTCCAATCACAAGCTCTCCCACGACTGTTTGTCATCGCATCAAATTTGAAATTGAGACCCGTCGTACTCTTTACGTAACATTCTATCAATGACCTATCGCGAAATTGGTGCTGCATGTTACTGTGAAATTCATCCTTATCTCTCCTCTTAAGTGCATTTACCTAACGCTCGGACTATATTTTATCATTACATAATCTATCTTGATTCTTATGTTATACAAACGCATCAATTATCTCCTTACCCAAAATGTACCAACTACCTGTCCTTCTCTCTAGCCTACTGTGCTCAAGAATCCTACGCGCTACACTCTGAGCCGATTCGGGCATATCCAGTGGTGCCCAGCACGATTCGATGTTCGGCCGTAGGTCGACGAAGTCCACTCCCAAGTCTCGAGAGAAATTCCAAGGCCTTCGATTCAGACAGTCAACCATACTCCAATCCTCAGAATCGCGGTCAATCCTAGGGACTATACCGCAGACAGTAAGCCGAACATCGGAAGCCTACTTTTCTCGGACACGAGCAAACTCAGTCGTCATGTCCTTAAAATAACTTAAAAATCTCCTCGGACCCGGGCTTCGAGGTGCCGATAGACCCAACATGGGCCACCACCCGCAGCCGAGAGC
The DNA here is from genome assembly GCA_028673005.1 of Tanypteryx hageni. Lineage (NCBI taxonomy): Eukaryota > Metazoa > Arthropoda > Insecta > Odonata > Petaluridae > Tanypteryx > Tanypteryx hageni. The sequence continues at coordinate 189,033,721 of CM054115.1, read as the reverse complement.
AACCTGTAGCCACTACCGCTTCTCTCACCGTGTTGGTCACTTGCGGCACCGAGTCTTTTGATATACATCTGAAGAAGACCCACATTACACGTCGAACGTTAGAGATACCTAAAACTAACAGCCCCCCATTCCCAAACCGACTCTCCTTGAGCCCGGACTCCAACGTAGATGTCGGAATGGATACGGGCGCAATGGCCTCCGACAACACCTCGAAACTATTACTGACAGGAAGAGGGTCCGCCGAAGCATTCCCAACTCCTTTCCACAGCAGGACCACTCCACGATCCCCCTCATGGATTTTAGCCAAATGTGGAGTATATCATTTTCATATAAATAAATAACCTAAATTCCATATTTCATCCGGGCAAACTAAAAATGTCTACCACAATACCAAGGTTAGAGTTTTTTAGTAACTATAAATTTAGAAGTTAGCGTCTGAATGGATTTCAAAAATAAATTTCGTTTGTAGGGCTTTAATAGGATCACGAAACGAAATGAAGATGTTAAGAATAGATCAAAAATCAGTGCCTCCAATATATAAGGAAATATAAATTTCTGATTTCAAAACAAATATATTACTACTCATATTTCAGGGAAGAATTTGCTTAACCGATTTCCACCAAATTTATACATAGAATCCTAACATAAATATATTACTAAAACGACACATTTTGACCGGATCGACTCAGCAAGGGTGCCACAATTGCAAAATAAACTTGTCGACAATTACGAATTTGGAAGGAATTTTTAAAATCTATTTCAACGAAATTTTGTATGAAGGAGGTGTAAAACATAACAAAAACAACATTAAGATATTTATCAATGATATGGCAATCATGGCTGCCACAATACAAATAATTAAAATTTTTAATTTTACATTCATTTCTGTTGAATGTTCATATTCAATTTGACGTACAATTAATATGGATAATTTACACGTATGTACAAGACCATAATAACACATTTGGACACGGTCAGCCATACAGTAGTGCCACAATTGCAAATTAAACTCCTTCAGTAATTATGGATTGGAATAAGGAATTGGTACAACTGATTTGATACTAAATTTTCTATATACGATTTGTACAACATACAATAATGAAATCCATATGTTTAAAGCGGAGCGAGACAGCCGAGCTACCACAGGAAAATTTATAATAATACTTCTTATACACGTATTTCACGTTTTTTAAATAAAATATGGTATATTATATATATATATATATATTTTTTTATATATTTATATATCATTCTATATAGACGTTTCTTACGGAGGAGGAGGATATAACATACTAGTAGAAGGTGCTTGCATACTGCAATCATTTAATCTCTCCTTGAAGAATGCATTCACTTTTCAGACAGATATTTCGTCATTACAATTATTTTTTTAATTCTAAAGATTTCACCTCCGCAGCGATTTTCGTATATTCCCTATGTAAAAATAATGGATTAAAACAATCCCTAAACTTTGCAGTTTTAGAAATTTTATACTTTCTCTATTATGGGGTACTAATGCTACACATTTTAGCTAAATTTTAAAGTTGTAGCATTTCTAGAAGTGAAATAACAATTATCTATTTGTTAAAATTTAAATAAATTTAAATGCCGCATAAAAAACTTTCAGCTTTCTAACTCGCCCCGTAGTATCTTAACATATACCTATTTTTTTAAAATTTAAGAATTTTTAACTGCCAAACAAATTAAAATATTAAAATTTCTTTAATCCCTATTCCGTTTTTTTTACAAATACTACCTCTAAAAAAAATTTTAACTCCGTAGTACATTCAGTAATACATAAACCTCAAAAATATGTTTAAACAATTGCGAATTATTAGTGGTCGAACTTTTTACTTTTTCAAAATTTTATTTTTTTCTTAGTATAATTTGCTACAAAATGATTTCAAAAACTCCAACCTACAGCATATAGGTTTCAAGATAAAAATTATTAATCTTTAAAGTACAAATGGGGATAAAACAACCCCTAAAAATTAACAATCTTCAAATTTTCGATTTTTATACTTGGTTATGAGAAACATTCTAAAGACCTGCAAAATCTCAGCTTCCTAAACCTATTAAATAGTTCTACACACTAGGATAACCTTTTCCCATGCTAACTTATGGGAGATATTCCGGGGCATCTGGAGTCGATCAGGACACTGTAAGCAAAAGTACCAATAATTCTCAATAGATATTGCGGCCGTCTAGCAACACTTAAAATTAATTTTTCTAGCTTACGGGAAAGTGCCCATAATTAATTTACAAAAATGGCGCAATGCTTCTCTTATGGGAAAAAACGCAACTTTCGGAATTTCTGGAGTCGAACTCATGTCACTTAGGTGAGAAGTCTCATTTTACCTGTAGTTTTCTCCATCATATCTACAAAAACTTTCAGCTCACCAGCTTTAGTAGTTTGGGCTGGACATTAGTATCCTCCTATATGTTATCATTATATATCGACGTTTCTTACAGAGGAGGATATTACCGATAACATACAACATATATATATATATATATATATATATATATATATATATATATATATAGGAAGATACTAGTGTTTAGGCACTTCCAGATGAGCTGGAGATTCGAATTTTTTTCTCTAGTATATATCTATGTTATATCCTCCTCAGTAAGAAAATCGATATATAATGATAACATATATATAGGAGGATACCTAATGTTTAGGCACTTCCAGATGAGCTGGAGATTCGAAATTTTTTTCTTAGGTAAGATTTTGTGCAAAACCGACTAGAAAAAAGGAAAATCTTGAAAAAGTGCAGCAATGCGGCCGCTAAAAATTCGCAATTGTTTAAAAAAAGTTTCAAGGTTTATGTATTTCCGAATGTGCACGGTGTTGAATTTTTTTCAAGTAGAATTCATAAAAAAACGAAATAGAGATTATACAAACTTTGATATTATAATTTGTTTGGCAGTTAAAAATACTTAAAGTTTAAAAAAATGGATAGCTTTTTAGGTGTTACGGGATAAGCTAGGAAGCTGAAATTTTCAAATTATTTACAGAGTACTGAATTTGCATAAATAAACATTTCAATTTTACCGTATATGAGTGGCGGCGGCCTAAAAATATTATTTAAATTTAAACAATTAGAAAAATATCAATTTACTTCTAGAAGTGCTACAACATTAAAATTTGGATAAAATGTGTAGCATTAGTACCTTATAATGAAGAAAGTGTAAAATATTTAAAATTGCAACATTTGGGGATTATTTAAAACTATTATTTTTACATGTGGGAAAAAAGGGAAATCGCTGTGGAGGTGAAATCTTTAGAATTGAAAGAATATTTGTAATGATGAAATGTCTGTCTGAAAAATGAATGTTTTTTCAAGGTGAGATTAAATGATTGCAGTATGCAAGCACCAACTACAAGTGTGTGTATATATATATATATATATATATATCTATAACCAAAATATAATATTTCAAACGAGTCTACTAAACAGACCCACCACAATATCAAGGTTAGTAGTTTTTTGCACAAACTGACGAGATGGACCTATTAGATGATAGATATAACAAATATGTTTATTAAAATGGCCATTTGATAGAGAATAACGCCCGCTCAAGTTCCAAATTTTCTCGAATATAAGACATTACTGGCTAAATGCCATTCCCAAATCGATAATAAAATCTCAAATATATTTAAATTTCGGAAATATAGAAATTAATATACCCCTGTTCCGCATAGGATGCGTGGCATAAATTAGACGGGCTCGCACAATGTCTCGATTAATGCCTCACATAATTTTCGTTCTTTGCCTCTAGATTCCAGACATAGTTTTTCCAATCAATTGAGCGTAAGTTACAGTCACCACCCACTATAATGATTCCTTTTTGGTTTATCAGTCTAAGCTTTGATAATTGATTCCCGAGATTTAAATGCAATCTTCACCAGCGATAGGTGGTCTGTAAAATGAGCATTAGAACACCTATTTGCAGCCTTCCTTAATTATCCCGCACGAAACTCTCTCGATTTCCTCGTCACTATCGGAATCTCACACCTATCGTACTTATCGGCAGCCGCTATGAAAACCCACCCGCCCGGTCTATTTGCGCGAACTTTTCTATAGACACGATAGTCTCTAGGAAATATCTCTTGATTATGAATCTCAACCGTTAACAAACTTTCTGTGCCTATCGCTACTTTGGCGTGCATACTGTGAATAATATGCTCGAACTCAGCAATTTTCCTACCGATGCAGGGGAGGTTCAGTTCGACGACGTTTAATTTCTCACTATCGCTTTGCATATTAATCTCATCCTTGCCTTTCTCTTCCACTCTAAAACTACATTTGCTCCAATCACAAGCTCTCCCACGACTGTTTGTCATCGCATCAAATTTGAAATTGAGACCCGTCGTACTCTTTACGTAACATTCTATCAATGACCTATCGCGAAATTGGTGCTGCATGTTACTGTGAAATTCATCCTTATCTCTCCTCTTAAGTGCATTTACCTAACGCTCGGACTATATTTTATCATTACATAATCTATCTTGATTCTTATGTTATACAAACGCATCAATTATCTCCTTACCCAAAATGTACCAACTACCTGTCCTTCTCTCTAGCCTACTGTGCTCAAGAATCCTACGCGCTACACTCTGAGCCGATTCGGGCATATCCAGTGGTGCCCAGCACGATTCGATGTTCGGCCGTAGGTCGACGAAGTCCACTCCCAAGTCTCGAGAGAAATTCCAAGGCCTTCGATTCAGACAGTCAACCATACTCCAATCCTCAGAATCGCGGTCAATCCTAGGGACTATACCGCAGACAGTAAGCCGAACATCGGAAGCCTACTTTTCTCGGACACGAGCAAACTCAGTCGTCATGTCCTTAAAATAACTTAAAAATCTCCTCGGACCCGGGCTTCGAGGTGCCGATAGACCCAACATGGGCCACCACCCGCAGCCGAGAGCAACCTGTAGCCACTACCGCATCTCTCACCGTGTTGGTCACTTGCGGCACCGTGTCTTTTGATATACATCTGAAGAAGACCCACATTACACGTCGAACGTTAGAGATACCTAAAACTAACAACCCCCCATTCCCAAACCGACTCTCCTTGAGCCCGGACTCCAACGTAGATGTCGGAATGGATACGGGCGCAATGGCCTCCGACAACACCTCGAAACTATTACTGACAGGAAGAGGGTCCGCCGAAGCATTCCCAACTCCTTTCCACAGCAGGACCACTCCACGATCCCCCTCATGGATTTTAGCCAAATGTGGAGTATATCATTTTCATATAAATAAATAACCTAAATTCCATATTTCATCCGGGCAAACTAAAAATGTCTACCACAATACCAAGGTTAGAGTTTTTTAGTAACTATAAATTTAGAAGTTAGCGTCTGAATGGATTTCAAAAATAAATTTCGTTTGTAGGGCTTTAATAGGATCACGAAACGAAATGAAGATGTTAAGAATAGATCAAAAATCAGTGCCTCCAATATATAAGGAAATATAAATTTCTGATTTCAAAACAAATATATTACTACTCATATATCAGGGAAGAATTTGCTTAACCGATTTCCACCAAATTTATACATAGAATCCTAACATAAATATATTACTAAAACGACACATTTTGACCGGATCGACTCAGCAAGGGTGCCACAATTGCAAAATAAACTTGTCGACAATTACGAATTTGGAAGGAATTTTTAAAATCTATTTCAACGAAATTTTGTATGAAGGAGGTGTAAAACATAACAAAAACAACATTAAGATATTTATCAATGATATGGCAATCATGGCTGCCACAATACAAATAATTAAAATTTTTAATTTTACATTCATTTCTGTTGAATGTTCATATTCAATTTGACGTACAATTAATATGGATAATTTACACGTATGTACAAGACCATAATAACACATTTGGACACGGTCAGCCATACAGTAGTGCCACAATTGCAAATTAAACTCCTTCAGTAATTATGGATTGGAATAAGGAATTGGTACAACTGATTTGATACTAAATTTTCTATATACGATTTGTACAACATACAATAATGAAATCCATATGTTTAAAGCGGAGCGAGACAGCCGAGCTACCACAGGAAAATTTATAATAATACTTCTTATACACGTATTTCACGTTTTTTAAATAAAATATGGTATATTATATATATATATATATTTTTATATA